>OY735205.1:32606742-32679242 GCA_963457665.1 Thysanoteuthis rhombus
GAGCTGTCTCTCTCTCTCTCTCTCTGTTGCACACTGTCACACTGTGTGCTCTCTCCTCTCTCTGTTGCACACTGTCACACTGTGTGTCTCTCTCTCTCTCTCTGTTGCACTCTGTCACCCTGTGTCTCTCTCTCTCTCTCTCTCTGTTGCACACTGTCAACTGTGTCTCTCTCTCTCTCTCTCTGTTGCACACTGTCACACTGTGTCCTCTCTCTCTCTCTCTCTGTTGCACACTGTCACACTGTGTCTCTCTCTCTCTCTGTTGCACACTGTCACACTGTGTCTCTCTCTCTCTCTCTCTCTGTTGCACACTGTCACACTGTGTCTCTCTCTCTCTCTCTCTCTGTTGCACACTGTCACACTGTGTCTCTCTCTCTCTCTCTCTGTTGCACACTGTCACACTGTGTCTCTCTCTCTCTCTCTCTCTGTTGCACACTGTCACACTGTGTCTCTCTCTCTCTCTCTCTGTTGCACACTGTCACACTGTGTCTCTCTCTCTCTCTCTCTGTTGCACACTGTCACACTGTGTCTCTCTCTCTCTCTCTCTGTTGCACACTGTCACACTGTGTCTCTCTCTCTCTCTCTCTCTGTTGCACACTGTCACACTGTGTCTCTCTCTCTCTCTCTCTCTCTGTTGCACACTGTCACACTGTGTCTATCTCTCTCTCTCTCTGTATTGCACACAAGTTGCACTGTGTGTGTGTGTCTCTCTCTCTCTGTGTTGCACACCAAGTTGCCTGTGTGTGTGTGTCTCTCTCTCTGTGCACACTCTGTCACTTTCTGTTGCACACTCTGTCACTCTCTCTTTGTTGTGCACTCATGCTCTGTCCCTCTCTTTGTTGAGCACACTCACTCACGCACTCTCTGTCTCTCTCTCTCCCTCACCCTCTCTCTCTGAACCTATTTATATTAGTTGCTACTAAAGACTATTAATTCATTCACAATGATGTTGAATGATGATGAGCATTATTATGAAAATCCTATCCAGTTGTTTTTCCAGACTCTTCAAGAAAAGGCTGCTGAAGACTCTTCCTCTCCCCTCCAACGCCCAGACGAAATTCTTTTATTTCTCTTTTAATTCTTACTTTTTAGCATGATCCAATGGAATGTTTTCTGGCATACTGTGATTTCATGGCATTTTCTTTTCTATGAGTCTTATCCACTTTTTATACTACTATCTGCCAACACCATACACTAACTAAAAACTGAATGGAAATCATTTTATATATAGCTACAATGCAAGGAGTTGACTGTACAGAATCCACTCCAAAATTAATCAATTCGTCCTTAACCCATTGTCCACCCTTCCACAAAATGTCATTGAAATTCATTGAAAGGTTCTATAAACATTGTGGACAAACATTAGTGAATACAGAAATGAATTTTTTAGCGAGAGGATGAAGATGTATATCAGTTTGAAATAGTAGCAGCCTTTCTTGAGAAAAAAGAATTTCCCAAACTCTGTCCAATAGAATTCAACACTTTGTCAACAAGGAAAGGAACATGTTGAATCAATGTAAAAAGTCAAAACCGCAAAATAGATTCCTTCAGTGTTGCTACCATGCTGATTTTTACATTGGTATCCAATTTCACTTCAAATAGTTGGACATTTGCTGTTTTTAACTTTTTTCATTTTAAACTTGGGCGTTGTTAGATAATGAAAAGATTTCCTTTACTGCCTATGACTGTCCACTTTTAAAAACTTTTCTCTAGTCTTTCAAAAACTTCTCGTACATATTTATAAAATAAGAATTTATTTGGATAATTCTGCTTTCATTCCATTTATTCCTGATCACAGCTTGTACAGTCAGAGAATTCAGCGGGTAAGGAAGGGTGACCTTTGACTTGCATTATCGAGTGTCATGTAGAGAAAGGTCTCCTCCTTCAGAAAATTAAAAGGATTTTTTATTACATGATCCCCCACCTGCTTACTGCATCTAGTATTTTTCTAGATGATCACCCATCTGGGGAGTGGCCGGGTAGGACGTTGCTTAACTTCAAAACTGTTTTATAACATCACAACAAGGTAAAAAATTTTTAAATGCATCTACTTGTGGGAGAAGTAATTTCTTTGAGTGAATTTCTATATTTTAAAAAAATTTCCTCCTATTCAGGGGTATCTATTAAACACCCCTGGGTACAATTTAGATAGATATATACACTGAAAACAGATCATTATTATCAGGGATATTGAGAGAGTAGACCCCAGATTATTTTTTTTTCTTGAATATCCAAAGATAGATTTGCAAAAAAAAAAACATGCTTCAGGATCCCATTAGTAACCATTGAAAACTTTGTGACAATAGCTCCATTCATTCTTCAGTTTTGCAATTACATATATGTGTAGTATGAACTGTTTTGACTGAATATGACCTTTGTTTTTCGGAAATTTTTTGTTATTGAGAAAAAGTAACTTTTTGGGGGCGGGGTTGAATTGACTCTGAAGTGGGTGGTCGGTATACGATGTACAAGTAGTGTAAAACAACACCCCATGTTAAATTTAAAAACTGAATTGAGTGTGCAACAGAGAGAGAGAGATACAGTGCCACAGAGTGTGCGAGAGAGAGAGAGATACAGTGCGACATAATTTTAAACTGCAAAATGTAGGGAGACTTTATAAATCTGACTATTAATTGCATATGAATTTTATATCAACATAAATGAGAATATATAAAAGAAAAATTCCATATATATTATTGGATATATCTTTGTTAATAATTATGAAATTAAAATATCAAAAAACCCTAGGAAAAAGGTAGAATTAAAGAAACAGAAAAACAAACTTTCCACCACTTTTCTTTCTGTAGCAATGACATCTATTGACAATATCACATTGCATCAGAGATGCTTCTAAAGTAAGTGATCAGTTTAGCAAAAATTTACACTATAAACCAAATTTCCATCTAAAAAAACTTATTTGTCGAGGGAGGGGGGAGGTAAAAAACTAATTTGCTAAAAACCTTATTCAGGATTACAGTGGTACATTCAGAAAATTCAATGGGTTTATGTGTTGTTTCTGCTGAAGGCTGTCACATACAGATCTTTGATGAATTGTGATAAATTTTAGGTAAGCGTGAATGCCATTGGACACAAAATAAGGGACCAATTTAGCATAATATCACATTGCAAATCAAATCACTCACTAAAAACAAATGTTTAAGAAATATGTTGCTAGCCAATAACTCGTTATTTGCTGTTTGATTTTCATTCGCATATTTGTTGGATTCAACGTTAATTTGCTTTACAAGTATTTAACATGTTAATGTTTGAACTAATCTTTTTATAAAATCTAACTCCTAAATAAGCCTTTTAATCACTAGAACATTCATAGTTAATTACCACCTGATTCACACACACACACACATAGTACACGAAAAGTCTTTTAATTGCTTGTAGTTTCCGGTAACATTCAGACACTAAATCTGTTATTAATATTGGTAGAAGAGCTGATATGCTTGCTAGAAGTTCCATATCTCATCTCATCGCTACAATGATTATACAAGGTAGCTGACATTTTGCGCTGACCACATAACCTTTGCCTAGGTTCAACCAACAGGTCAACTTGCGTTCATTCTCGTACATAACACCTAGTGGTGATAATGTAGTGACTGTTTAATTTAACATTAGAATGCAGTGTATCTGAATAAAATGAAAAAATAGAAATAAAACAGCAAAGAGGCTGAAGAAAACAGCAAACACTCTTCATATTTCTGAAGCAGTGGTCCTCAAACTTTACTGTATGGCACACTAGGAAATTTATTTGTCTTACGCAATATGTTAATTCTTTACTCCATTAAAATACATTGGTATATAATAGACCATAATTAGACTATAGAACTTTATATAATTATGAAGACTTGTTCATGTGAGGAACAGGTTTTGCTATTTGATCATGTTTTTTTGCATATTGAGCTCATCTGAATGGAGCATGCTGGTCGCTATAGTTTGATCTTTCAAGTTTTTTTTCTGTGTAATGATCTTCATGTGTGTGTTATCCTGAATGGTGAATTAATCTAGTGCATTGAAGTAATTACTCATTCAATGAAATTTCTATCATAATTACTGTTTCTTACAGCATCGCCTGATGCGCTTTTTGACTATTGAACTCATTAAGCTAGCACAGTCCTTAACTAAAAAGCAGTCAGGGTGCTCATACATGTAATATTGAGTTACTTCCTCTGCATTTCTAAGGACATGTTGCCTTAAGCCATATGACCAGAAAGTATGAATACATAAGTGCATGTCTATACCTCTTTCTACCATGCCAACTCCCAGGGGAGCAGATCAAGAGACAACATTCCACCTGCATGTGTTGGTCTTTACCTAACATCGTATACATCATCAGTATGAAACATACATAATACAAATAAAAGTATGTATAACCTTTAGTCTCATCATTATATCGGGGAAAACCCCAATATCATAATACCACTGTCAATACCATTGTCACTGGAAACTGATTTGAAATCAGTTCATAGATAGCTCCAATGCTGGGAAGTTAACTGTAAAAATATTTCCTGGATCAAAATGTACTCCTTTCTCAGTCCATGGACCAGTCCTCCACAAAATATCATAGAAATTCAAAGATATCGTGTGGACATGTAGATATGATGCACGGAAGGTAACATTAAACATTTCTGAATCCATCCCAAATTAGATCATCACTTTCGTAGCTCCAATTTCATTGGCTAAAATAAAAGAGGGTGACCTATGCAAATTTCTAAGCAAAGAACTGAAAATCAGCAATTTGAACCATTTTCACTTGTTTGGATTAATTTTCTTATCTTTTGAATCTCTAAACAACTTCATGAACTCGGATAACTTGAACATCCTCCTCCCTTGAATGGCTATTTGAGCTGGGTGCCCACTACCTCCTGTCGGTGGAGCTTGTTGCCTGCCAGCCCCCGTTGGTGGAGTGCATTGCCCACCTTTAAAATTGTTGCAGTCCATTATTCACAAAATACTTCTGGATATATTTATAAACCATTGATCTTTAATCAATTCTACATATTTAAATCATTTGATTGCATTCTTGTTCTGGAAGCATGTTGACTAGATGTGAAGAGAGAGATAAAGTTTTACCTGATGCTCTAACAAAGTTACATGATATGTTGACAAAAAGAAATCTCCAACCTTGACATTATCTGCTACTGAAGAAGAAACTTGCAAATTTTGCAGACCTGTCTTGACTTGTAAATACCAAATGCAGTTTTTTGCTAGTAACTTTTATACATGTATAATAATTTTTCAAGTAAAAAGAATCATTTATAGTGCTAAAAAGCTATGACTCAAATGTAAGTGAAAAAAGCCATGTCACTTATTACCTCCTTGCTTTTGATGTTTGAAATTTGTTCTCGTGTTTATTTGTAAAAATCAATTTTTCCATTGAGTCTTTCACACCCACTTACTGCTGTTTTAAAAAAAAAACTTGATCCATTCCTTATAAAACAATTTTCCTACACCCATTTTGCTTATTCTTCTCCCACCCCATCCAAGCTGAATAAAAATAATCAAGACCACAATGATATTTAACCAAGCAAATATCTTTATTGAATTATGACTGTCTTGCTTTCACCTCTTTTTGTGTTTCACAATTTGGCTTTTCTTGCCTGCTTACCCAATGAACCAAGGATGGGTTTATTAGAAAAACACTAAGATCTACTACTCTAAACTGCCTAACAGGAGCCCAATAATGACAGCTGTTAAGTTCCTACAGACTTCCTCTTCCTGTTTCTATAACACATCATTATATTCTCTTTAACTTGACTTCTCCATTTCCGTACTGGAATAGTTCTGACTCCTGATGAGTTAACAAGCAGTCTTCTGCGATGACTGTTCAGTAAGATGTGTCTGTGTGTGTATATATATATATATATATATATATATATATATATATATATATATATATAAAAATAATTATTAATGACTAATTTTCTTATAAGCAGATATCATTTGGGGTTTGGTAAAGGGTCGAGCCTGTCAAAGTACTTTAACAAGGGAAGTTTCTTTTTTTAATATTATCTTTTCCACTATTCAGAAATAATTGTTTATTTAGGAAGAAAAATCTTTCTGCTTTGAAGTGGTTAATTCCTTTCAAGTTATTTTGTTCTAATTTGTAATGTTATAAATATTTATGTATGTATGAAGCATAGACTCAACATGTATTTTGTGTTCATGAAATAAATTTAGCTCCAATATACACACATGATGTAAACACCCACGTGTGCTCTGGTGATAGCTTTTACAGATAGTAATGTTTTTCTTATCTTCTCTTATTTTTTCATAAGATGGACATTTCATTTTTTTTTTTTCTCCAAACCATGCAAATATTACAAAGCATTGGTATCATGGCTTCTGCTGAAGCCCGGTATGGACAGTTACACAGAAACTTGGGGAATTACTCAGAAGATGAGGTACAGTTGATTGTTCTTTCTTTAAATGTCTAACTGATTTGGCACTTCATTTAAATAGACTAAGACCAATTTTGAAATAATAGAGCAGACATGTTTTTAACTGGTCACAACTTTTTTCCTGATGTTGTGAATGCTTAGATGATTCTGATAAACAAGGGCTTCTATCTCTCATCAACATATCTATAAAATGCAATATGTATCCATGAGATATATATATATATATATATATATATATATATATATATATATATATATATATATATGGGAAAAGCACAGTGAATCAGGATAAATGAGAATATACAAAACTGCTGCTACTTCCTCATCTAAAGTCAACACATCTGCAGTCTTTTTTGTGAAAGACTTGTCTGCTTGAGCATTGCTGCACAGTATGCAAGCTAAGGGACCTAATTTTAAGCCAAAAATGATATCCGGAAGTATTCGTATTTTCTTTATAGGGCCATAATTATTCAGAATTTTCTAATTCTGCCTTATGAGTTGAAATTGAGATTTATTAGTATCATGTTTGCGCTTGAGGGATATATAACATTGGCTTTCTCAATGGTATGTATGAGGCACATAGAATCACTTCTGTCCACACGATATTTCTGAAAGTACGTAATGGATTTACGTGAAGCTCCTTTCAAAGAGGGGCAATGAGATGAAGTAGAGGTGGTTATATTCCGAGTTGGATCCATGACATTTATCTTGATTGAGAAATATTTTTTCCATTCATATATGAATAGGCTCATGTCTGTGTACATGATGTCTCTAAAAGTTATCAATTAATTTCAATGAATTTTGATGGATTTTCATGAAAGATGTGATTAAAATCTGAGAGAGAGATCTATTCCCTCAGATAACGATGTTGACAGAGGTATGCGCTCTCCGAATACTTCTTAGTTCCATTAACGTGCCTAACTTGAGTCTCTTGGACTGGTGCGCAGTGGATCAGGAAAAAAAAGTACCTACCTGCACCAACTTAGAGAGACATTGCTTTCAAATCTTTATATGACCTATTTCACATATAGCAGAGTTAATCTTTCTTTACATTTTTTTACCCAAATATATTAATAGCTTCTGTCTAAGATTGAATTATTCTGATCCACTGTGCCCTATTTTCCACTATATATATATATATATATATATATATATATATATATATATAGTAACACTTTCCAGTGAGTGAAAAAATTACTGATCCTATACACATGCACACTGAATTAAAAAGGTTTGAAAACCTATTTTCGAATCTTTTGTCACCAACTCAATACATGCATTTTTTCTACATACACCACTGAAATGATTCCCCATTCTCCTCATTGCTAGACAAAAATGTAGATAAGGTTTGGGTCCTTGCCAGATATTATGCTTTGTGATGATTTTCTCAGTTTGAATTCTGCACCTGAGATGCAATATACCAAGCTCATTATCCAATTATCAAAACATTCTTGCCAAGAAAAAGGAATATCTAGGTGTGCCCGGCCAGAGAAAAATGGCCAGATGTCAAGTCTACAGAGGTCACTGAATTGTGCTGTTTGTTTAAAAATATCTGCTCATTCTTTTGAAAAATTTCACTTGATTTACAAAAGATGACAACCTTTTCACATTAAGTATCAAATGCATTAGACTTGTGTTCTTCTGGCCTCAACTACTGATTTTATTTTCTTCTGACAACCCTCAGGTTGGTAATATAATTTCAATTTTTTTCTTATAGTTTTATCCTATGAATTTTACTTTGATTTAATCAAGTTTTAGACATGAAAGAACTGAAAGATATCAGTTATCACACAACTATTTCTCTGTTCTAGATCCTCAATAGCACTTCATATTCTAAAATTGTGATGTAAATATATTTGCATATTCTCATAACATTATTTAAGCATATTTTTCTTCATGCATTTTTCATCTTCCTGATTTTTTTTTTTTTTTTTTTTTTTTTTTCAAAGCATTCTTGCAACCCTCATTTGGGTCGTGACCTAGCTTTGAGAAATCATCATCTTTGCATCTGTCATTAGACATAGACCTTCCCTAAGATTCACCAGACTGCTCTCTCGTAGATGTCATGGAGCCAGTACTTTGTGAACTTATCTAGTTTGTCTGGTCATCTTATATTTTTTCAGCTCTGGTTTCACATGTGATCTCTGGGGATCCATGTGAGTTGTGATTTCCAGCAGTTGTCTGACATTCTTGCAACATGACCAGCTCTTTGCCATTCAAGTTTTCTTATGAATTCTATGATCTCGACTCCTGTCTCTCCTCTAATATACTGTGCTGTCTTGTGATCTCTGCATGTGAGATTGAGCACAATACTCTCTTTTGTGCAAAACAATGCTTTTGACCAAATCAAATTGGTGTGACTATAGGTCATGCAATCTGGTAGTAACAAGTATTTTATAATGGTCATTTCTTTGGTTCCTGTTTGACATCCTACACTTCCTGGTTTTCCGTTCTGTGGTTTGAGTTACAAAAGTGGATCAGCTTATAATGACCAGGCTTCACAGGAAGTTACCTTTGGTCCTTTTCATGAATAAACTTTGACAAACAAGAAATGCTGACCAGTGATAGAAAATGGATTTTGGGAAGTAGGTATATGGTTATGTTTCCATTAGAAGATATTGAACATCCAAAAAACCTGGAAGTTGATAAGTAGTTATACCCCATACCCCCCTGCATTTCCCACACTCCCAGTGTATCCCCCCCCCATTTCCACCAATGGTGCTAACTGGGCATGCTCGCTAAGTAAATGAATAGGGAAAAACAAGATGACACCTTTGTCTCTCAGTTTTTAATTAATTTTCTATATCAATGACTGCAGCGTTTAGATAATTTTGCAATTGCATTTTTCTTAAGGGAAAAAAAATTCTTTTTTCTTTTTTGATCACATTTAACCAGAATGATTTTTTACGCATTTGCAAATAAAAAATTAAGGGTGACTACTTTATGATAGCCATTTAATAGCTATCCCCCTTGAAGAATGTTGTACAAAAAATAAAGACGATCACATGGTGTATTATATGATTGGATTGGAGATGTGTCAAAAGTCATTGAGGGATTATACAGACATTATTTCTGTATTAGAAATTTACAAAATGTAAATAAATTTTAAAATAATGCAACTTGTACGGCCAGTATTTTCAGCTCCTTCCTTAACTGCCATCCATGTTTCAAGTAACGGTGCTCAAATTTCTGTACAGATGTTTTTCTTTAAACTGGCAGACTGTCTGGGGCTTGTTGGCTTACACAGGCTCCTTTAGGTTGACCCTATGGAGGAAAATGTCAGCTGTCAAATCAGGTGAATGAAAGTTTTGGATATTGAATCTCTCTCTCTCTGACTACCCTCTCTCTCTCTCTCTGACTACCCTCTCTCTCTCTCTCTGACTACCCTCTCTCTCTCTCTGACTACCCTCTCTCTCTCTCTCTGACTACCCTCTCTCTCTCTCTCTGACTACCCTCTCTCTCTCTCTCTGACTACCCTCTCTCTCTCTCTCTGACTACCCTCTCTCTCTCTCTCTCTGACTACCCTCTCTCTCTCTCTCTCTGACTACCCTCTCTCTCTCTGACTACCCTCTCTCTCTCTGACTACCCTCTCTCTCTCTGACTACCCTCTCTCTCTCTGACTACCCTCTCTCTCTCTGACTACCCTCTCTCTCTCTCACTACCCTCTCTCTCTCTCACTACCCTCTCTCTCTCTCACTACCCTCTCTCTCTCTCACTACCCTCTCTCTCTCTCACTACCCTCTCTCTCTCTACCCTCTCTCTCTCTCTCTCTCACTACCCTCTCTCTCTCTCTCTCTTAATACCCTCTTTCACTCTCACTACCCTCTTTCACTCTCACTACCCTCTTTCACTCTCACTACCCTCTTTCACTCTCACTACCCTCTTTCACTCTCACTACCCTCTTTCACTCTCACTACCCTCTCTCTCTTTGTGTCTGTCTCACTTCCACACCGTACACCTGTCTCTGTATGTCTAAGAGATACATAGATGTTTCTCTATCTATGTCTGTGTCATCCATTCTTTCAAGTCATTAGCTCAACCCAGTGAGGTGTCAGTGAGGTGTCATCTATTTTATTTTCTCTTTCTTGGATCTGTCTGGAGAACTCAAGACAAACATGACATATACACTGCTTTCTCTTTAGCAAGCTAACATTAATGTGATGGAAATTTTCCATGAGCCATAGATCTGCAATGATTGAAATTCCCATCATCTGCAGTTAATGGATTTTGAGCTTTTTCAGGGACCTATCTGAGATCAGACTTGAATCGGTCTGGCATAAGTCAATGTATGACTGTAAAGGCATAGTTAATGGTTCTCTGATTGCTAAAGCAGTTGTCCAGACTCTTCCGAGAAAGACATCAGTTGTTTCTGTAGACTTTAGGTAATAAAGCTGTATGTTTTTTCTCTTCAGGATGATTGGGTCAGATGCATAGAACAAAGAAATTTGTTCAATAAGTATAACAAATTTTGAAACAGGTCTGATTCGCCACTTAGTCGAAACAGTCATGTGACCAACATCTATTGGCAGTCTTCCATGTTGAGGGATGATCAATTAAAAAAATTGGAAAAAGGGGAAATCAATGAATAAGTTACTTCTGTGTTTTGTTGGGCAGTGATCATTAAAAAAAGTCTTGTTTGGAAGGGGAATTTTCAATAAAGAAAAAATTTCTTCTAGACATAATGAGGTGTGAATGTTCAATTTTTCAGCCCTCTGCTCTGTTGGTTTGGTCTGTACAAGTAATATATATCTACATTACTAGCCAGCAAGACCAACTTGAAAACTGAATAAATCTGTATTGATAGTTTTGTCTAAACTATAAACTGGGTGAAAAGTTTTCGTATGATTTTTTTTTAATAAAATACAATAGTTGCAGTAATCATCTTCCGTCAAAGTTGAAATGGAGTTTGACCGTGGAGCAGTCAGGCTCATCTTTTTATTATTTTACAGGAGGGTAAAGGTTAGAGGTTGGAAGATACACAGTGGTAGACAGGATACAATAATATTCATGACATTTCATTCAAGATGTTTATGTAACCCATGATATCAGGAAGAAGATTTATCAAACAAATACGTCAAGGCTTTTTCACTATTACATTTATCCCTTGTCATTTGTGGGTACAAGTAAGCACTAGAGGGCTGCGAATGTACTAACTTCACAAATAATTTTTGCCGATTCCCCGCCCTCCAAAACTTATACCATCCCAAATTGTACCTGTACAAATAGATAAATGAATACTGTAAAGCTTACAGTCAAAAAAAACTCAACTTCATTTTTTTTTTCCTATTGATAGATTCATCAAGTATAGTAGAATCTTTTTTTCTTTTTTTCTTCCAGTCAAAAACAAAAAAAAATCTGCTCATATATGTATATATATATATATATATATGCGTGTGTGTGTATGTGTATATATATATATATATATATATATATATATATATATATATATATATATATATCAATTGAAATAGTGGCAGATCAGTAATTATTAATTCAACTTTCATGCTACTATTTACTTTACTTTTATATCACTGTTGCTTCTTATCACAACTTTTCTCAGATGGGATGAAATTTTTTTGAAACAATGATATCAATATGAATGTAAATAATGGCATGAAAAAGAAATTGTTAATAGTTTATGGTGCTTTATCTAACAGAAGATAAAGTATCTTGAATTACTAATGATTTATTTACGGCACAATAAATTGGAGAAAAAAAAATCAATAACTAAAATACCATTTGACTAACCAGTTTGTTTGTGAAAACATTAAACAAGTTCGAGTTTTCAACCACAATTATATTGTCTACATAAATAATCTGTCGTAGATAGATTGTTGAAAATTCTCTTATTGATAACACATTATGGATTATTATGATGCATTTATGATGTTCTAAACTTTTGCACATTTTCGTTATACTGTGTAGCATTTGTTCTATGAAGCAGCTTTTTGCAGTACGCCATGAAACTCCCTAAAATATTCCCATTAAATGATTCAAGACTGAACCACGAATCATCAAAAAGTGCAAATGAAAAACCCATGAATGGCAATGGGTAACAGTATTTTTTTTTTCATAATATATGTAGCCACGCAACAAATTCTGGTGGTGGCAAAATGAAATGATTAAGGTTGTATTTCAGCTCTGATTGTAAGAAATAGAGAAAGAGAGGGAGGTCAGTATGGATTAGAGAGTAGACTTGGATGAAAGACCTCATAAAAGTGATTAAGCAACAAAAAATGAAAGTGGGCAGAACATTTAGGCACAGTCATTGTAGGAACTGGGAAAGGTAGCAGGGGACTTGGAATGGCTGATAATGATGATGATAAATAGTCTCTCAGCATCTTTTCCTCCATGTGGAATTCTTTTGATTTTTCATAGAAACACCCTATAATAATACTTTTTTTTCCCCCTCATTAGTGATGATTCTCTATTCACCTTTTATATCATATTTTTGCTCAACACAAGGAAGTCATTTCAACTAAATTCTAAAGCAACCATTCCCATGCCATTTCTATGAAATATTTTGAGGTAAGGTTCTACCCTGAAGAGAGAGAGAGAGAGAGATACGCACACATATACAAAAGAGTCTTAAAAATTTAGTCCCCATCCCGTTTAGTTTAGCATTATAGTAACATTGTTAAAAGAATGCACGTCTAGAATCCTCGAGATTTTTTTTTTTTTCTCAAAACTTATACTCTAACACACACCCCTAGGTCCATTAAGTATGCATGTAAATTTTGTTGCGTTGTGCCAATGTTTAAGGGATGGACTGTGAACGGGGCCAGTTGTTTTAGATGATAAATAATTGAAATTTTTTTCCATTTCATAAATTACTTTTAGTAAAATTAAGACAATTGACAAATAAAAAAAGAATTTATTAGTTCAAATTTAAAGCCTTTTCCAACTTTTAGAACAACCTCTGTATGTATGTGTGTGTGTGTATACACACACACACACACACACACATATATATATATATATATATATATATATATATATATATATATATATATATATACAGATAGATATGTGTGTGTGTAGGTGCATGAATACACATTGAAGCTAGACACCAAACAGTGATAATTGGTTCCTGAGAAAGCATCGCGTATCATCACCAAGTGACCAATTGAGATAGCCTAATTGGTATCAGAATACTGAGCCTTCATTCTTACCAAGATAACTGTAATTACTATTATTTTAGTATTAGCTGTACTCAATTTTATGATTCTTGATTTTTATAACAGCCCTCGGTCAAACTCTTCAACTGCTGGAGTAAACAGCCTTAAATAGAAATAAAGTAACCTCCCACAAGACTTGGACTGTTATCCCACATCTTCGGAGCTAGTCTTTTATGGACGTCACCTTGACCACTTTGGCTAAAGAAGACTTGTGATCATGTGGAGCACAAATCTGCAGTCATTCTGTGATACCCAACTATCCAATTTCATACAGATCTTATCTATTTTCAAATTCTTTACATGGAGCATTTTCACCAATGCTCAGTCAAGAATGTTGTGATGAAAAGCATCAACAACAAGATGGAGTAATAACAATAAGATATTAGCGAAATGCTTCATGTAAAAATTTTAAATGTTTTTAAATAAAGTATGTAATATATTTTTCCATTCAGATAGTGTAATGGTTGGCATGTCTTCCCCAAACAGAAAAGAACCTGGGGTTAGATTCATGGTATGAGTGAAGGGTGTGAAAAACTCTTCATTAGGACAAATTTCCCCGTGCATTCAGCTAATTGAGTACGCTAAGTTATGGTATCTCTTCAGACTTGCAACCTGCCAAGTGGGTGGTCATTGAAACTTGTAAGAATAAAGCCCTGGTCTCAAATAGTCTTGAAACTTCAAGGATCACTAAGCTAACATCTTCAATAGAAACGGGAACTTTGTCACCAGCCGTTTATGAGTGTTGACTCTTAAAAGATGAATGCTTTCCCTTTTTTATCTGATATTTTGGTACATTTCAGTGAAAAATGAATAAAATGAATGAACAAAAGCAATCAAGATTTTCATCATTAAATGGTTTTTGTTATGAGGGAGTCATTGGTAACAAATGTTATCAAAATTCAAGCTGGTTGTTTTATGTTGAAAAAGTATAGAAAATTGCTATTCTTCTGGTTCATGAAAGGGAAATACAATACAACTGTAGATCTCAGAAAGCTACTCACTCATAAATCTTTTATGATTTTTTTGTTTAGCATTAGTGCAGATACATGTCAGTTTAGATTTATTTGTTGTTTTTCTAAAAAAAAATGGTTTGTTTTTTTCCTAAATGGGAATAAAAAAAAATATGTAAATTGATCCATTGTTCTATTGAAAATTGGTAAATTTCCAAATACCACTGTCCTGGCCGCAAAAGTTTAAAGGGAATGATAGCCATTTTTTTCTACTCGTAAGCAATTAGATTATAACACTCCATATCCAGAAACGAAAATCACTTGGCATTTGTTTAATAATTAATATGGGCTTGACAAAAATATTCAGAAAGGCACCTATTGAGCTGCAAGTGTCAGAATAAACTTACTATCATCTCTTTCTCAATACAGTTGGGAGTACTGTATAGTTATGGTGTTAGCAACCCAAATCATCATCTGGAAAGTGGTTTCTCATTCAGATTCATTCTTTAGAGTGATTTTTTTATTATTTGGAATCATAACTTTTGTCAAATCTTTTTACAGTTGTCAGATCACAAACATTCCCTGGTGTTAGATTTTCTCAGGACTACTAAAGAGAAATTCCGCTTTTTTTCCCAAATACCAATGCCTCTCTCTCTCCAGATCCGAGGGATCTCACATTTGAACATTTGTTTCTCATTATTCTGAAACTTTGCTCTCGGCTTTCTTCAACATTGTGACAGAGAAAAGAAAACAATTTATTCTTATCCTCCTAATTGCTTGCTGCATAAATTCTGTCATAAGAAATAAGTTCAGCCTCATGTACTAGCATTTATGGAGTTCCTATAATTTTTACACACTGTATTTTATTCACACAAGCACATAAACAATTATCTTGTAGGCTCTCAACATTAAAGGATAAGAGTGCAAATCTCAACACTGACTATTTTTTTTTTTTCTGACCCATGCTGTTTAACATTTGTAAAATGATTTGAATGTTACAGCAAAAAAAATAACACTCCTTGAAAAATATGATTGGTTAATACTTAGCCAATAGAATCAAAGGATGCAACAATAGATTAATCTGGACTTATCTCTATCGTCCTAACTGAATGGGTCTACTCTGCCCTAACTTGGAACTAAAGGAGTTGTATACAAAACATGGAATCCATGTAACCAACCAGAAATTTCATAGAATTTTACATCCAGACAGAAAAATATTAACCCATCAGCTGCAGAAGGGGCACATTAATACGTGTCCATTGCAAGATAAAAACCCTGACTCATTGAAGGAATAGAGTTGCTATCAATCACAAAGAAAAAAAAAATTTTTATTGGGTTAGCCATCAAACTGCAATGACAGAAATTACCCCCATCTGCAGTTAATGGTTAGGTTGCAAAAACAGGTATTCAAATCATTATCATTGTGAACAAGAAAATATTTAGTCCCTAGATATTGTCATTGGGATTTTTGAATAGATAAATAAACAATACCTTTTCCCAAAGGTTTCCTGTTGGCTCTCTTCCACTACCTTAACTGGCAGCTCTTCATGCTTCCACCCTAGATATCTTAAGAATTTGCTTTATTTGTGGCTAACTCTTGACTTTTTTTCCCTATCTGTGCTCACCTAGCAATAATGCCTTTGAAGACAGCATGAATCCACATCTTATATAATAATAAAATGTTTCAGCAATGGATGTGTAAGCACTTGGGCAAATCACTCTCCAATAACTATTTTGTTGAATAGGCAATAAGTGTGTGTGTGTGCATATTTGAAAAATGCTGTTATACTCATTGTTAATTTTTACAGGAGTCAAACTCCCATACTTCTTCACTTCAGCCTCCAATTTTGCTCCAGCCCAACCCTTATTCCAATCAGGACTATCGTTGAAGGTCATTTTGGGTGCAGATACTGCCCCTTTGTCCCTTGCAGTCTCATAGAACTGTGTTTTACCCAGGTGTCATTCTCTTCTTGCCAACTTGGATATGACCCTGAAAGACTTGATAGTGAAAAGATATGTGGACACAAAAAATTATAAAGTTTATGTGTAATGTTTCCCCAACGTGGGGTACTAGCACCTTCAGGGAATGCTAAGATCTGTTTCAGAGTGGAGTGTGTGCTGCAAATGGTCTCAGGAAAAAAGTTTTACCTTTTGATTACAACAATGGAAGATTTGAGGAGGGTTGCAGGCCGATTTGGCCTGTTATCTGAGAGATGTTAGATTAACAAAAGGTTGGGAAACTGAATGCAAGACGGCATCATATCCAGAACCAGTGGTAATTGGGAAAAATCTTGAAAGATAAATTAGAGCACAGAAGGGAGGGGTTGTTCAACTCTTATGGTTTTAAATATCTTGGCAGATGTTACCTCTTCAAACCCTTACTACTCACTTACCAACTGTAGGATAAATCTATTAAATGTAAAGAACTCTTTGCTTAACGGTCACTACTGATGGGAACAACACTAGAACAGATGTCCAATGACAAACATAAGTGGCATGCATTGAGGCCAAGCTTTTACATTTATTCGCACAAGTATTGTTGATCCAGTTTTTTTTTTTCTTTTCTCAGCAATGCTTTGCATAACCAATGCATCATGAGTAAAACCTTTGTCATCACCAATACTTGTTATCAAATACTTGATTCAAAATTGATTAAAAATCATTTTGAAATATCTATATTAAGCATGTGTTTGTTTTACTATGTGATGTCATGTTATCACTATGTTATAAACAATGAATTCATTGCAATGAATATAAATTGTTCCAATTAGAGACTATAAACCAAAACTGCCATCATAGATTTCTTCAGTTTTAAGTTGATCTGGCCATGCATGTATCATTCGTACAGGCTATACTACTGGAACTTGAGGGCCAAAAGTATCAACACTTACTCTTTCAACTAAAAAAAAGGGTTTGGGGGTTTGCTGGGGTTTTTTTTTACACCTCCCTCCAATAGGTTTTTTTGGGGGTGGGGGGTGATTTGCAATGTAGCTTTATGTATTTCTATTGAATGACTAACCATAACTGTTTTCATATCCTTTGCTTAATCTTATCATCCTCTTATTGTTATCTAGAAGATCCTGTCCTGAAGTGACCACAATAAGTGGCTTCTTTTGTATTTTTTGGTCAAGTTTTAACAAGATGTATTTGAAAATGGATTTTTTTTTCCCCTTATGTCTCTTTTTTCTTTTTTTTTTTTTTTCTTTTTTGTTTTAGTTCCATAGACACTTTTTAGAGCATGGGGCCTGCATTGCGGTCTCAAGTGCGAGTACGTTTTATGGGATGGAGTTACTAAACCCACGCCCTAGATAGATCGGCTTACACAGCTAGAGGGTCCCATCTGTCCTGCAATTTACCGATTGCTTTCCCAAGGGCATTAGTATGAAGTGGGTGCAAGCAGCTTCAGCTAAAATTTGAACTCGGTTCGCTGATTCTGATTTCTGTGACATTTAACTGTTATGCTACTCAGCACCTTCTTTCCTTCCACAGTTCCTTCTTAGGTAGTAGTAGTAGTAGTAGTATTAAGCCTTGAAAGAAAAGCCACAAATCAAGATTGTTTTTGTGTGTAGCTCTGAACAAGGGTCAAAGCAAAAGCTGAAGACGGACAGATTTTGCTAAGAATAGTCAAGTGAAGCTATTAGCTGACACCTGAGAATAGCAGCATCAAGTGGGCACTGAGCTTTATTTGCTTAATAACCATAAAATAGTGTAGTGAGGCATGAAATTATAATAATGCCTAGCAATTTGTTAATGCACTGGAATTAACATCTCAATTTTATATGATCTCTAGGGTCAATGACTTGGTACATTACAGTAATAAGACTCCTGGGAAGTTCATCTCCTGATCAGACTTGGATTCTCATACAAGTGTGTGTGTGTATGTGTGAAAATTGCTGTAGTACAGCTATGTTCATACTTGAATGAAATCTAACATTTTTTTCATGAACCTAAAAAGTCCTCTCTGTTATAACAAGCACCAACTTCTGTTCCTTTTCCAAAAAACAAAAGTTCATTAAATAAAATACAAACCCTTTTAGATTATATTTAAACTGGAAATTATATGTATATGTCCCTACTCTGCTTGCATTAATTCTTGACAATTCCTTTTTTTTTTTTTTTCTGAACTAACAATGCACAACATACCAATTACCATATATAAATCAACCATGAGAATAAGATGAGTTAGGAATTGAAGATAAAACATCAGAAAATTAACCAATATAAGATATCTATCATTTTACCATAACGTCATCATGAGAAGGTATACCTTTATGAATTCACTGTTTATGGCACTTTGTCAGTTGTCACTGAAACAAGTATTTCTTTCATCTACAACATATCGATCATTGTTTTCAGGTCTTAAAGTGAAATCAGCGATGACAAATCTATTTTTAAAATTTTTTAAAATGATATTATACAACACGCATTTCATACAATACAAGTTGGAACAGGCATTATCACTTGCTAATTTGCATTGTGTCTAGTGATGCTGTATTCATAAAGGAAAAAGTATTGATATTTTTGACTGACCTGAGTATAACTCAAATTGCTAATTTGGGGCCATTTTCTTTTTAGTAAAAATTCTTTCCTAAATTTAAGAATATATGGTAAATACCATGATATGCTAATAAAACAAAATGGTAATTTGATGGAAAAGTCATTTACTTTCACTTTCAAGTGTGAAGGCTACTATGTTTTGGCCTTGTGCCACCTCATGGTGTAGATTTTCATCCGAATAAATGTTGTAAATGTCACTCTAGCAAGTTCTCATTTATTCATTGTCTACGCTCATAGCTTGCTTTTAATTGGATTGTGTAATAATTACATAATAGTTGCATTTTCTGTTCAAGTTCATCCAAAGTCATAAGAAACATCTGTGGTGATCCTTTGAAATTAAAGATCAGATCATTAATTCATTTGAAATTGAAAAAAAAAACTGATTTTTCAACGACAACATACCTTATGAAAGATACTTTCATCTGTCTTAGTTCTTTACCTATTTTGACTTTCCGGGACATCATAGAAACTGTTTGAAAACTCAACTAACAGTGAGCTGGACATGTAAGAATGGCAGATAACCAGTCGACATCATGACTCACAATGTGGATCCCAGAGATCAGCTGTGAGGCTGTGGCTGACAAAAAGTGATCTAGCGTGACAAGCTAGATAGATTTAGAAAGTACTGGCTCCATGATGCCCATGATAGAGAGGTCTGGTGAACTTGGGGAAAGGTCTATATCCAACAACAGATGCTAACAGACTGGTGATGATAATGATGAATGCCTTTATTATTAAAAGAATGTCTATAGCTAAATACTGGTTGTGTTATGATCTTTGAACATTTGACTTTCGAAACCCTATTGTAATAGACTGACTCTTGGTTTTTATCTTAATAGAATGATACATAGATCTATGAATTGTGGGACAACCTGTGATTCTTAGTGTAGGAAAATTGGAACTCGGTCATTAATTTCTTTCTTGTATTTCTTTCATCTTCATTTTGGTTGCTTTTTATTGGGACTACACAGACCATCAGTCTACAGCAGTTAATAATCAGTGCATGGAGATGAGAAATAGAGAATGAGCTCTACGCAAGCCTTGAGGTCACTTCCCTTTACCCCAAGAAACCCGTTTATGCATGGAAACTGCTGTACCTCTTGAACTATATGAGAAGATAATATCGAAAGTGTTATACTTACTTTAGGTCAGTACAAACAGGGCCGGTCTAGGTACTCATAACACTAGCCATTGCCTGGGGCCAATGAGCGCTAGTGGGTGCCTGTCATGTGTTTGAGACAGGTATGACTTTCCAAATACAAATGGGGTAAATGAATAAATTAAACAAGAATAAACAGTCAAAATAAGAGAATTCCCTAATGTAAAGCTAGATTTTTCAGGAATATCTGACACTTGAATACTTTCTGTTGTAGTAAAATTAAGAGAAACTACTGGCAAAATAAATTCTGAAGACTGGCAAAAAGCTCAGTCACTTACCTGGTCTGGTGAGATAGAGTACTCACAATAGCTGGGGCCTGGGAGACGAGGTAAGTGGGTTGAGGTCAGGTGAGGTTGCATCTTCTGGCTGCTTGCCATGTCAGGGCTGATCAATGAATAAATTATTTCAGTCACCTTTTGTTGGTCAGTACTCACCAAAGTCTGAATTTTCAAAATATAAGCATAAATGCTGCTTGATTCAAATGAAGGAATTATTTATCAAAAACTAACATTGTGTGTGTAAAAGGGAGAGGGGATTTTCAGAAAAAAGATCCTCTTTTTCAGACATAAGGACTGAATGTTGAAATTTTCAGCCACATAGCCTCAGTGTATGCATGATGCATCCACAGCCAGCCAACAAGACCCATTTAAAAACTGGAGAAATCCATGTTGACAGTTTTGGTTGACAATTTCTAATATCTTAAAGGATGCTGAAGTTCAGCTTGACTAGGTTATCAGGATCTCTCGGGCCTGTCCTAAGTACAACGGTTTCTCAATATGACAGACTTTCATAAATATAACCAAGTTTTTTCTTCTAAATATTTGACCATAACTTCTGCATCACTGATCAAATAACCAGGTTCATCAAATGATTATCACCTGTGTTTCTTTTCATATGCTTTATTCACTGACTTTGAGTACAACAATAACCTTGAACACAAGTGTTTGTTATTCTTCAACTATTGATTCATACCGTCTGAGTCTGCACGAAAACAAAATGCCACAGATGCTTCTTCAATGTTAAGTGTGGTCACTGTTTTGACTTCCTAGCTTTGATGATTGTAATGTTATTGTAATATAATGTGACAGCATATCATTCACTTACAAAAATATTCTATGTACGTGAAATGTGAAATATAAACAAAAAATGGACATATTTGCATCACAGGTAATTATTTTAAGTGCTTATTTGTATAGAACAAGGGAAGGGGAAATATCTTATTTAATATCTCTAGAACAACACTTTGAAATGATTTTACTTTTCTTTTCCGAGAATGTAATTTTGGTTGTTTGCTGTCAGAAGACGAAATTGGAAAGTAGGAAGGTGTCAAACAAGAGAAATGTATTGCTTATATAAACAAGAAAACTGTTTCAATAAAATTTTCTCTAAGAAAAAAATTCAAGAAATTGAAAGTTTTATTTATCTTTTCTTAAAACTTATGTTCACCAAAAATTATTATATAATATATGATTGCAGGGATATCCAGCATTGCCTGGAAAAATTTGGTATAAGGTTGAAATGAAGAAAAATTAGTATATTGTTGACACTCGTGGAACTTTTTAAATCTTTGACACACCTACTTTAAAATGTAACTAAAATTTTTAAAAATGTTTTAGTTTTGTTAAATTTTTTTTCTTTTTTTTGTTACAAAGAAAAAATTCCAAATTATTGTCCAAAAAACAAATTTTCACTAATTACAATGTAGAATGTAACTTTTGAAATAAATGTTTACTTTTCAATTGATAAATCAATGATTTTGATGCCATTTTATTGACAAGTCTTAATTTTTTTTTTTTAATGAAATTCTTTATTTAGAAAAATCTACTAAAAATAATTTACATTCATAATTCAATTTGCAACTGAAATATAATAAAAACATTGTCACATGCTAGCCTTTTTTTCCAACAGTGGGGTTTGGTATAATCCGTCATCGAAAATCAAGTGATTGCTCTGTCAACAATGCCAGACAACATAAATGGGGGCTAGAGCATTGAAACATAAAAAAATCAAAATCAGATTTTTTTCTAATTGCAGGATGTCATTTGGTTGGCAAGACCTTTATTAATTAAGGCCGTGATAGAAAAATTGTCCAATTAAAAATAACAAGAAATCAGCAAAAAAATATATACCCAAATTCCTGAAGCAGTATTTTTTTTTCAATTATTTTTTTCTAATATTTCACAATTGCGTCATTACAATGACATAATTTTGATCTTCAACAGTAAGTGAAAAAATGAAAAGAGATTTTTTTTTTTCTTTTCTTGAGTTGAAATGATTTAAAAAAATTTCTATAAAAACATTTTATGGAAAATAGGTATAAAACATAAGTTATCAAATAAAGATAAAAACTTTCTGAGAAGAGCAATATTTTACTTTATTTTTTAACTTTTTAACTTCCTTAATGCTTTCATGCTGATTCTCTCTACCAGCTTTTTCAAAAAGGTAAACAATTTTTTTGCCATAAACCTATTCTTATATATGTGTAGAACCCATTATTTAACAGCCATCATAAATTAATGGAAAAAAAATTATCAAATGAGACAAGGGGTTTATTACGAGTTTTTTTTTCCTCGAAATTTCCATTGGAAACTTCTGAGAAAAATTTGTCTCTTTGTATAAAAAATTGTTATCAAAATACAATGAATATTTTTTTTACTTTTTATTTTTTAAATCTGTGTTTTGCTCACAAAAACTTTGGTAAATTTCCAAATGCAAATCATTATTTTTTGTTTACACTGCTACAGTATTTTTGCACTATTTGTTTTCAGTTCGATAAGGGGTACATCAATGATTTTTTATCTCAGACTCTCTTCCAATCTTCCATCTTACTAATGCCACAAAGATTCCAATGATAAAATCAAATTTTATACGGTTTCGACATTTTTTTTTGTAAGGTGTCTATTTACAGTATTTCAACAAAGTCTGCCAACATAAGTACAATGCCATATGATTTAGAATTACCAGGTCTTATGAATCAGACATAAGTAAGATTTTTGTTTTTCTGCTAACATAAGAACAATGTTTTATGTTGAAAAAAATGTCTTTTTGTTTCTATTTCAATCTCCAACTGAAATGTAACTGACAACTGCTGACTTACATATTACAAAATTGTTTTGAGTGTTGGAAATTTGTTAACTCTTTACATTTTTTTTTCTCTTCTAAATGTCAAAACAAAAATGAAAAATCTTGAAAAACTACTCACTTGGAAATATTTTGGTTTAATTCAAAAAATCACTTTATGTATTTTACACTCACTGCTTGTACATATATGAAAAGATAATTACAGTGAAAAAAAGGTTTGGATGAAGATTCAGAATCCCTACGGACAAATGCTTTGCGTGTATGCATATGTGCGTATTTTGTTACTATTACTACAAATAATGATACTATTGTTTCATGGATGAAAAAACACCAAAACTTTTTATTTTATTATAAAAGTTTGTGGGATTCGTAAAAAGAACTATTGGAAAAAAATTTTTTTCCAATGTTTAGAACCAGAGATAGGTTGGGAAATCTCCTCGATTGAGGTCAACCTCTCATAGCCTACATAAAAAAGCTAATCTCTTCTCAGTCTACATGCAGATTATTAGGCTGATAGGCCTTGTATTTTCTAGCATGTGTATCACGTGTTGTGTGTGTGTGTGTATATATATATATATTAAAATTTCAATGTGTCAGTAATGCCAAATACTTTTTCCAGAATTAATTTTTATCTTTCTCAGTAATCAAAATTGCCTTTTACTATCTTAACCAAAAAATTTCCGTTTGAAAGTGCACTGGGGGTTGTCCAAACAATTCTATGCTTAGCAATCCCCAGATCCAAACAAGTCCAATTTTGGAACAAATGACTGATCTGAAAAAAGTGTGCCAAAATTCCAAGAGCCTGCCAGCTCTCTGTTGCATCTGCTTTTTCTGCTGGTGTAAGAAGTGTCTTCCTTCTGACCACTTGACCGTAATAACCCATTAGATGAAGATAGAATACTGCAGCCCTTAGACAGATTTGGACACACTCTGCCATATTCTGCCGCCTTACAGGGTAGATTTTCAATTTTCCATTTTTTTTTTTTCTTTTTTTATGAAAGGACTTATCAGATGGTTTAGATCAACTTGAACAAGATGCAGTGGTTCCTTTTCTTTTATAAATAAATGTAATTATCATTTGATAGCTGAAAGCGGAATTCAATTCTGGATTTCTCATATTAGACATAAGCTCATTCCACTTTCAAATTGACTGCAATATGCTTCCCTTTTAAATCTGACAATGCCCATACTCCTCAGGTATTCCTTTCCTATTACTTGCTGTTCTCAAGGGTCTCAGTCCTGCCTAATTCAAAAATAAATTAGTCTTGTTATTTATTTTGGTCCTAGTAACTTTAATCATTCCACATTCAGATTGACTAACAATACATCCCACCTTTTGAAACCTGACAATTCCTGTGCTCTTGAACTACAAGACTGTGTGGTTATTTACTAAGTTTCATTTAGTCTGACACAAAGCTACAAATAACTTACTGTACCAGATATTCAAGCAATCATCCATCTAAATACTAATCAATACAAGGCATTGTGAAGTGATTGTATAGTTATTTCACTCATGCTTTTATAGCAAATTGGGCAATTGTTAATCGATATATCTTAAATCTAAGTTGAATAATTGTCTTTGCTTTTGTCGTGTCTTTGTACAGTAAGCAGACACTTGACACTGAGCCATGGTGTCTTATATAAATATTGAACAATGCTCTAAATATCACATTATCCCATCTGTCAATTACATTATGCTTTCACTGTATCTTAGATATCTGCACCAAGTTAGGAACAAGATACAGATTTTTACTTTATTTATGCTTTGACTTGAAGTCTTTCTTGAGGTTTGCAGTGACATAAACAAGAATTCACATTATATCAATTTTTACTCCAGATTATTATCATCCGATTTTAAACTATATTGTTCAGCATAAACCCATCCCCTATGTCTGCAGTTGTAACTACAAAAAGCAAAAACCGCGTTCAACCAGCTGTTATAGAGGCAGCGCACACTCTCCTCTCTCTCCTACATCCTTATCCCCTGTACATCCCATCATCCCAACCTCTGATGACTTGCATAACATACCATCATTTTTTTGAGTCTGGGAACAATCAAAAAATTTTCCTATATAAATGTATGCTCCTTATGCAATTTAAGTTTACAAAGGTTTTTATAGAGTACTATACTCTTGGATAGGGAGGTAAACCTCACACTATTTTATGATTTTAATTTTCAGTAATATTCATTCAAAGCTGCACATATGAAAAAATAAATAGATAAAGATAATTGTTGGCTTTTGAGAGTTATAGAAAGATCAAATTTCATAGTTCACTATTAATTATGGTATCTGTTAATTTGATTGTATGGATAAAAAAATTGACTGGAAAAAATTTTTTATAATGATCAGTTTGAGACTAAATAGAAATGTTCAAGATTATGCATGGTTTAGAATTAGACTCCAATGTAATTTCCACAAGAAGGGAGTACAAGGGACTGAGAGGCTACACATATATGGTAGAAGTAAATTGAATATCTGGAAATTCTCTTTTAGCTATGATGTGTTGGAATAGATTACTGGAATATGTAGTGCTAACAACAGATGTAAATGATTAAGAAAAAAAAATGTTTATTACTCCACAGCAAATGTTTAAGCCCCTTGATATTATATAAATATGATTATGACGTTTGCTTGTATATACAATTTGTATACTCACACTAAAATTAATGTTCTAAATGTTTTTTTTCTATGCTAAAGCTCCTGGAATTTGAGACCCCTGTCTGAAAAATGACTGTAGGTAGAAGAAATATCTGTATAGACACTGGAATGCAGGTGAATAAGTTGGGTCTGTTTAAAGTAATTTGAATAAAGATGATTACTGATAGTAGTCTGATGAATGTTAACAAAAACTTCGGCACAAGGCTAGAAAATGGAAAAATAAGTCAAAAGTTGGCATATCTGAGTTTAGTAATTGTCATAATGAGATTATTTTGGTGGATCTAGCCAACTTAGTCACAAGGCCAGATTAAAGAAATATCCAGTGAAGATTAAATCTGCTAGTTATATTAATTTGATATCAATCTATGGTAGATGTTCAAAATTATCAGACTTGAGTTTCAACTATATTTTAAAAGAGGAGAAAAAAAATTTTTTATTGGTTTACTTCAAACTTCAAAAAAGAGGATTTCTCCCTTTTAAAAAGCTTTATTTATCAAAGTCACACAACTGTCAATAGTTTGTCAGGAACACTCAAAAAAATTACTAACTCTTCCCTGTATCAAAATAGTACTATTATTAGAATTCTAGAACAGCTGCTCTCCAAAGAGACTGGATTTTTCTGTGCTAAGGCTCAGGAAACTTGAGACCCTTTTCTGGAAAATAAAGTGTGTTGGAGCTCTGAAAGAATTTGCTCTGTTCATATGTAATATTTAACTAATTTGAATGATGATGATTTTTATAGTTTGACCTTTACCACTCATAGAAGTCAAATCCTTTTTTTATCTTTATTCTTAAAATTCAATTTTCCCTTGACAATGTGGCCCTGAAAAGACCTAGATTGGGAACAAAGCTGCTATCAAAGGATCAATTTTGTTTTTAATATTTTGTATTCCTAAAATATTTCTAAAAACTTGCAACATGAAATGCATCTGACCAATCTGGCACAAGGCTGGATTAATTGAGCAACCAGTGAAGATCAATCTGGCATCCCTCATATGTTACCCATAGCTGGAACCTAGCGAAGACCATCTCGCTACCAATAGCTAGTGTGACTATCATTTTAACAAAGACTCTATGGTTGGTTCTCTAATTGAGTGCAGTTGTAATTTTGCTGTTCTTCCGTTTCAGTATATTTGTACTCCCAACAATG
The DNA here is from genome assembly GCA_963457665.1 of Thysanoteuthis rhombus. Classification (NCBI taxonomy): domain Eukaryota; kingdom Metazoa; phylum Mollusca; class Cephalopoda; order Oegopsida; family Thysanoteuthidae; genus Thysanoteuthis; species Thysanoteuthis major. Next base: position 32,633,888 of record OY735205.1, read on the forward strand.
AATTATGAATATTGATACTGAAAGAGCCAGTGTTATCTTCAGCTGGGTAGTGAAACCAGCTGCCCTCGAGTCAGTGTGTGAGAGCAAATGTCCCTTGGTATTAAGATCAGTACAATATTTATAGAGGCATTCTTTCATATTTCCTATTTCCCTCATCCAACTTTTTGTAGTGAGTTCCTGTCTGCGGATTCAATTCCACCACTTTCTCTCCAAGGAATTTATTTTGGGACATTGCCACTTCAAAAGGGAAATGAACTGTTGTGTATACTTAATCTATTTTCTGCACATGACTGCCTGTGTGTGTGTGTGTGTGTGTGTGTGTGTGTGCGTGTGCCCACAGGGGCATATGCTTAATATATGAATCTCCAAGATATCCTTCCAGAAAAAAGAAATTATTATTTGAAGAATACAAGCCTAACATTGTCTCCTAAAATAATTTTGACAAAATTTCTGTCAGAATTTCCGAAATGAGAGATAATCATTTTTATATTCTAATTAATTGATCTGTTGTTCTCATTTTGGTTTTTATAGTCACAACATTTTGTCTGTTGTGTTTTCCGGAATGGGCAGAAGTGGCATCACAAGGACAAATTAAGAAAAAAAGGGACAATATAACAATTAACTATTACAAAATATCACTTAGCATGAACAGTGGGATGAGAACTGCCTGCCTTCATGAATGGAATGAAGACTTCAGTTCAAAATTCAGAGAATGCTTCCAAATACAACAGGTACCTGAAGAACCAAGATGAGATTAGCTGTTTTAACAAAGTCTTCTGTCATAATCCTCAACTAGGGTTCATACGAAAGAAGAAAAAAAAAAAATTTTTGGAGTATGATGAAATTGACAATTTTCAAAAAAAATATTCTCAAGTTTCTCACTTGAAGGCTGCCTTCACAAGTCATTGAGCTCAATGTCAAATCACTTCATTTGTATCAAATTGGAAAAAGAAAAAACGTTACCACATGCTTTTTATCCCCAGAAGGGGGGAAAAAAAGCACCTCTTCACTTTTGATCTCTGAATGAGAAAGAATTGTTATCAGAATATGAGGTGAGATAAAAAATAATGTTTGAAAAAAAAAAAATCAGAATATCAGGTCAGGTGAAAATCTAACCTCTAAAAAAAATTTCAAAAAGTGTTATCAGAATAAACATTCTCTTATGAAGTCACAATGTCACAGTCAGTGCATTAGTTATATTGTAAATTTAACCACATTCTTAAAACAATATAATGGTCAAAGATCTCCCAGATTTGTTTTTTAAGTTACAGTATTCAGTGGGTGTAGTGCTGAAAAAAACCTCTGCTTACTATGTGCTGTTTTTGCTGGGTTACCGTTACACACATACACACTATTACTATTATTATATAGATCATCTGTGAATGTGATCTTATTTAGAAAGTATTGGGGAAGCAACTGGCTGCATGTTACTTGAATTACTCTGCATCTATATTCTGTATAGTATGCTTTTGGGAGCCACTAGTGGTCCTAAATATTCAGAAACATCGCTCCTCTATCAATTGTGCATAAGATCCATGATAAATTCAGCGCTATATGGGCTGAAATGTTGAAACTAGCATCTTGATATTTTCGATGATTTGTCAAACGTTACAGTTTTTAGCAAATCATTTTGATTGAACATATGTTCGTGACAAAGAACTTCCTTATTTAATCTTAGTCCAAACTTTTACTCTTGAAGTGTTAAGTCCAAGATTGTTTCATGTAATACAGGGACTGATTTTTTTTGTTTATTAGTTTTTAGATAAAGAATTTTCACTATTTTAGGACTAGTTTTACTCCATCTTATTGTTGTTGCTTTTCATCACACTACATCAGGTCTTTATACTTTTCTCATCATTATTTTTTAATTAGTTTTTTTTTTTTTTTTTTTTACATTACTGCAAACTGTATAAAATTGGAAATAGAGGTCAAAGGGTGTATTGACCCAATGTTATAATAAAAAAAAGCAACGAAAAAATGGAGTAAAACTAATAATAAAATAACCTTGAAAATGCTTGATTTAAATGAGTAAAACAAATACTATTAAGGTGTAACAAAAGCGTTTACATTTTCCAATCTTTGATCTTTTGTTTTTTTTAAAGCTTATGGTATCTTCCAATGATACAAGCTCCTCTGAAAATGTTCAATTGCTGGTGGTTGGGTTCTCTCTAACTTGTGTATGAAACTATTATAATCAACAATTGATGGTCATCCACTGCTGGGATTTATTTCAAGAAAGAAAGATGGTATAGAGAATCAGAGGAAGACCTTACTGAATACCTAGGTTTGTGCTTTATTAAATCATAGAGCCTGTGACCAAAGAGGTTAAAGTGAAATTCATTACAGGCCGTAGGGGTGTGGGATGCAAGTTCAAGTCCAGCCATTTCTTTTCTCCAGATTTTGTACTATTTTCAGTCAAAGCATCATAATCAAGAGTGTTGTGATGAAAAGAAACAATAAGATAGATTAAAATTAGCTATTACAGCAGACGACAGCTGTGAATCAAGACCGGGTTTCTTATAAATTTCTCCATTTCTCTACTCTCATTTATAGTATGGAGTAAAATTACATCTGCTCAACATCGAATCCTGATACCTTTCTTGTTGCATTTAACGGTGTCTTATTTTGCATGATTCATCCGTCCAAGTTTTTATTTTGTTTTTTAAGTCCTGTTTTAAGGATTGTAATCCGTTCCCAAACCATTATAAAGATTACTTTATTTTAGTCACTTCTTGGGTATTTGTGTTGCACATGTTTCACAGGAAGAAAATGGATATTGTGGTACTCAAAAATTACCATCAGTCCTTTCAACTCTTATCCTTTTACCCTGTACCTGAGCTCCTGTAAAGAAAAGGTTCAATTAATACAATTTTGAAGTTTCATTCTGACTTCTGAAATGTTTTGGTCCAATTCATTCCATTCTTACAGTTGGTTAGGAGCATAAGTCAAATATATCTCCTGAGGGTGGAATTTTGAGTCATGCCATTAAAGTAGCCTCAATTTGAGTAATGTATAGATAGGTCTTCTGCACACATTCAAGTATAGCACAACTCCCCCCTATTTTCACTCAGATTGGGGTACAGAAAAGAAATACTGTAGATATAGATAAAAATTAATATAGATATAGACATGTTATGCAAACCATTGAGTGAATCACAGTAGTATATCCGGTAGCGCTTCAAAAATACCACCCCAATTTTCCAAGAAAATTTTGTCCGAGAATAAAATGAAAAAAAAAAAAAAGAAATTTATGATGTGACCCTCAATTTTCATGGGACCCCTGGAGGTGACCTAACTTCTACTTTGAGAAACCCAAATTTACAATACTTCATCTAATAAAAAACATATTATAAAAACATTATTGCCCCCTGGAAAATAGGAAAGGGGTGTCTGCATTCATGTGTAGATATTTTTGCTACTACTGCAAACTATTTTATCTGAAAAAGCATTGCCAAATACCAAAAGACATTTTTAGAAAGTGTCTACAGGCTGTTGCAAGGTTCTAAGCCAAATGGCGATAGACACAAGATTAAAAGTAAAAAAACCCAAATATTGAAACATTTTTAGATGTCTAGTGGAATATCAATGCAAATTTGCTACATTCTGGAGTGATATCTCCTAATCTCATCCTTACTATGATGCCTTTAAGGCTGTCAACCTCAGTTGCAAGGAGTTTCCTGTTTTGTGTGTGGTAGTCTTTTCTCTTTGAAATAACAAAATATTGCTGTAGGCTTCTTAAAACCTTGTTTAAAAGATAAATCATCACAAGGATTTTCCTTTGGGTCTAGAGAGAAGAATATCTTATTCTCTCTTATCTGCAAGTTCATAAGAAGCCACCAAAAATTGCGTTTGATTCCCTAGAGACATTTATTTACCAACTGTCTTCCAATAATAGATTGCCTTTGTTGATGACAAAGATTTTCCTTCCAGAGCCTGGTGCTTCAATTATTAAACCCATCACCATTATAACTGCTTCATTTAAGACTATTAGAAACCGTCAACATAAGTTTTAGGTTTCAAGTTGGCCTTGCTGGCTATGTTTGAATCACACACATAGACTTTACCAATGGAACTAGAGGGCTGAAAATTTCAACATTTTCTCATGTGTTGATTAGATTTTTTTTTTTGAATCCTTCCCCTGATAGTTGGGCTTTCTGTTTGTTTGTTTTTCCGCGGGGGGCAATTTGCAGAGTAAATTCATGCTAAATTTATTTTTTATCTTCCATTGGTGCTTGTCTTTGAAAATTTGGACTCTTTTTAATGATCACAGCCCCCCCCCCCCATGAAAGAGGAGTAACCTATTTATTGATCACCCCTAATATGGCATGCTGCGCAAAATATGTTTGTCATGTGAGTTACTATTGATCGACTAACTAGAGCTGTCTTTTTACTTTTGACACACCTTAGATGAAAGCTTAATTAAAGTAATATTTATTGTTATAATTCTTTTCTTCTATTGTCAAAATTGTTCATACATTTTCCATTCAATTTGTGTAATGTTGATGAAATAATCAGAAGAAAATGTCTATTTTCATCCAGTTCCATGTACAAAAAAGGAATAGTATTTTCTACTGGATCCTCTCTTTTATCTTTCTTTCACTCTATCTCTCAATATCACAGTTTTTTACACTTTTCTATTCCTACCTGTACTTCAATCATTTACTTATCAAAATCCCCAATCTGCTTCTCTTTGTCTTTCTTTCATCTCCAACCCTTCCCTCCCTTTATCTTTCTCTCTCTCATATATATATATATATATATATATATATATATGATTTGGTAGCTACTTCAATGTAGTAGTTAAACAGCCGCCAGTAATGGTACTCTATCATAGGCGGGTTCCATTCCTTCAGCAGCCTCATTTCCCTCAGTTGTTTATTCTATTACATTGTTTTGGCCAAATGATACGTTCACCATCTAATAACAGAAGATTATATCAAACAAGAGTTTCAATATAATGTAGCCTACTTTTATAATCATTCTATAAGATCATATATCCATTTCTTGATAATATATATATCTTTCCTTTCATCTGGTTTTTATGTACTCTCATGCACACGCACAGCGATTCTTATACTATGAGTAAAAGATTATTCGAAATCTACAGATTTTGTTATTTTTTTTTTTCCAGAAAAAAAGAAAATTGTAAAATTTTACTGTATGCAGCTTTGACATTTTCCGTATCCCAAGTTTCCAGCCAAGTTGACTTAAGCAAGTTGACTGATCACTTGGTCGCTCATCTAATTGATCTTTAAACAAAATCAGATTTTCTCAAAAGCTCAGCTCTTTGTTGGGGTTTAATGAGAGACAGAATCGTTCAATAGTCTTCCAGAAACAAAGCTTTTTTTTTGCTTTTTTTTCTTTCACATTCTTTGTGAACTGTCTATTGCCGTGTTACACAAACTATGTTATATTGCAGACCAGCAAGGTTTTTTTTTTTTGGGGTTTTTTTTTTTTTCAATCTGTGCCAAATGATTATTCGTACATGATAAGTAAAATATCAATCGAACAATTCATAATAAAGTTAATTTTCATCTGGAAAATATAACACATTTCACAGCAAATAGTATATAAACAAGAATAGCTACTGGAGGGTCGAACTCCACTCCAACTTCTATTCTGTCTATGGATGATTACTGTAGCTTTTGTATTATATGTATGATAAATAAAAAATGATTTTTTTTGGATAAATGTATTTATTAGAATGAAATAAGCCTGTGCATCTGTATGATAGATTTTTGTTAATATCTAAGACTTGTAAATTTAGTTCAGTCAGAGAGACGGCTTCTTAGCAATCAATTGGTTGAGACGGCTTCTTAGCAATCAATTGGTTGAGACGGCTTCTTAGCAATCAATTGGTTGAGACGGCTTCTTAGCAATCAATTGGTTGAGACTTCAAATCACAGTAGGGGAATGTGAGTTTTACGTATAGATTTACTCTCCTCATTTTGGTGGGTAGTGTTCTTGCTATAGTAGGAAAACAAAATCAATCTGTGACAATCAATATTTGATAGATATTTAAAGGCAATTTTTCAAGTCTAGGTGATAAATGTAACAAAGCCATGTCATTTATGCATGATAGTAGCTTTATATAGTGTCTCAATTGTGAAATAATACCCAATCATGTCCTTTAGTAGTATATACTTCAAACATCATCAAAGATATGAAAATGGGCCATGTACCACCAATCTAAGGTTTGTGTGCTGTGACTGGTACATGTACCACACTTTGAGTAGCACTGGTCTATGGTAATTGAGCTTTTGATGGAGATTCAGTTTCCTGCACAATGACTTTCTACAAGTCTCCAAGAAACAAGAACCTTCTATTTATGAAAGCTGCATACTCTGTACATATGTCCAAATTCCTTTCAATATTGGAAACAGTTATTTCCAAAATGCTTCCTACATTCTTTGAAAGCAAATGGGTTGGGCTTCATAGGTCTATTTAGCATTTGTATATTATTTACAACTGTTGATTTAGTCTACTTTTCTGCTGACACCACTACCCATTGCAATCATTGCAACCTCCCACCCTACCGTTACAACTTGAATATTATCAAATTATTCCCATCTGTGCTTGTCAAATAGAAAAATTTCTGACATTACCACTTTTTTTCTTTTGCCTTAAATATTTTTAATGTTAAGATTTTTTGATCCGTTTCTAAATTAACAAAAAAGTCCTTGTGTTAAAGAATGTTTCTCTTTTTAAATGGAGCAAAAGTGCAGCCCATCTGAAATTTCATGAGTAATCTGTGGCTGATGTAGACTTGAAACATTTTAGAAATTCACTATACTTGCCTATCTCTATATATATATATATATATATATATAGTAGATATCTGAGTATTTTGTATTCAATATAACACATCTCGAGAATCTGTTCTACACCAAACTTGCCGGTATCTCTTTAATTTATCTCTAATGCAATATGATATTGTCAAATGAAGTGTCTCTCTCCATATGTGGTTTGTATAGCTTTGGTTCTGGCTCAATGAATGCTTTGAAAGTTTCCAATACAAAAGTTCTACTTTGAAATTGCCTCTAGTTTTACATAACCTTGAATAGTGCTATCATTAGTTAAAGATATATCAATCTGTAGTATTATAATGTAATTATCATTATTATACTAGTTATTATTCGTGAAAGAATGCATGGATAAATTTGACTTTCTATTGGATGATTTTATTTTAGAAAAGAAACTAAATTTCATATAGATATAGATACAGGAGACTATGTATTTTTATTCTCTTACTTCAAGATTTAGTAGATCGCTGCTCAACCTTCAAGAACAAGTGAAATCCCATTAGTCCTAGAAAGGAAAGTATAAAACCAATGCATCCTCACGATAGTCACATATAAAGCTGAAGCATGGAAGCTAACCAAGAGACACACCTGCAAACTGAAAACTAAGCGACTCTGTTCACATGGAGAGATCACAAGACAGCACAATATACCAGGGGGGAAAAAACAGGAATCTGAGACATCATAGAATTCATTAGAGAACTCGAATGGCAATAGGCTAGTCATGTTGCAAGAATGGCAGACACCCGTTGGACATCATGACTCACTACATGGAGATCACATGTGAAATTGAGGCTGGCAAAATACAAGATGGAGAACAAATTAGACAAGTTCAGAAGGTATTGACTCTGCGATCCCCATGATAGAGATATCTGGCGAATCTTGGGGAAGGTCTTCGTCCGATGATTAACGATAAAAGACTGATGATGATGACTTCAAAATATAGTGGTTACACTGATTTTCATAAGCTCACCGAAGTTGAGCAACTTCAAGCTTAGTCATTTCCTAGATGGATGACCAAATCATACCAAAGATTTTGAAAAAAATTGGTACTCCATACCTTTCTGCAAAGAGTAGGATCGATGGTAAGTGGTAGTAAAAACCAAGGATAGTAGTTGTGTCCTACCCCATCTGAAAAGATAGCAGTGATATGAAAGAGAGGCGTTTAGGTCACCTTTAACTATGGTCTACCATTTAGATATTACTTATTACTTCAGAGCTGTTAATTGTGTAAAGAAATGTATGTCTTATCAATTACATCTGTGGTTTTATCAAGAAGTGACTAAATTAGCTTGAGTGGAAGAGTCCATTGTTTCAAGTGTTTGGTAAGAGATATTTTATCAGCAAAATTGTTACCTTTAAATGGAAGGGTGCACTGTTACAGACAGAAGAACAAACAAAAAAGTCACACTGCTCATTGTATAGGTAGACATTTTTACAATTCTATGATCTCTCAGTATAAAGTATAAAAAAATTCTTAAAGCAAAACTCCCAAACTTACATTTGTCGAAGGCATTATGCTTTAAGTACTTTCTTTTTTTCTCATTATTGTAGACAGTAAAGAATTTTATGGAATTAGGATAAGCCTGCTTCTCAGGTGGTCATTTTTTTATCAACATTCTTGGCATAACTAACAGTCCATGGAGAAATTTTCTATATGTCTATTATATATTATGGGGGATGAGGGTGAAAAAGAGAAATATGAAAGTTGCCAATGGTCTGCCATCTTGATCAAAACAAATTTGGGAGAGTACTGTCAACCAGGCAGTGATAAAAGCATCGGCCAATTTAGGTCTACCCTAATTGCCTTGCATTGGTTTTCTTTTCTTTTTCAAGTCAAAAAAAAATCTGCATATTTGTACTCAGCCTCCTATTTTGATTCTCTCTCTCTATCAATCTATATATATATATATATATATATATATATATATATATATATATATATATATATATATATATATATATATATATATACCCTCATTTTCTTCATCCTATCTTTTTCATTGTTTTGGAATCTTATGAAACATTTCATGAAGGTCTACATAGGGAAAAACGTTCAATATTTAAACACTAGCATTGCGCCCATAAAAAATTTATGGGATCATTTCTGTATGGTTGTATTATACAAATATGTATATTGGTATAAATGTATTTATAGCAAACAAAAAAATGCAAACCTCAGATGAGATTTATCGATTTTCCAAAACTCTGCATACATTCTGTTCCTTAATAATTTCTAAACAATAAGCCAAGAGAATTTGGTAAAAAAGCAAAATTATTTTTTGATTACAAAAATATCAATCTTATTCATGAAACATGAGATACCTATATTTGTTCTTTCTACTGTAGAGACAGCAATTGTAGAAGTATAAACACAGACATGTAGTAGTGATCTGTATCATATGCAAACACGCATACACACACTTTGCTTCACCCACTTCCTCTCTTTGTTTTTGAATGACAGAAAACAACCAGCAAACAAACAAACAGTGACATTGGCTTTTATATAATAAGATAACAATATTGCACTAAATAAATGTTTAACTCCATTCCTAATGTAACTGACCTTTTCTATAACTGAAAAATGAATTAACAGGATCATTTTATGTGTAGACCTGAAATGTTTTAAGGAGAAACTATTTTAGGGGCTTTTTTGTTAGTCTGCTGCCAAAAGCTGACATCCATAATTTTAATGCATGGAAGCCTAAAAGAAAAAAAAATAAGTTGCTCTTTCTTTTTATCACAAAGTAGAAACTCAATTTATGTTAGTTTTGGGTTGAATTTTAACAGCAATTTGATCTTGGAGAATGAAAATGTTTCAACCAATCTCCCTAGTGATCAGTCTTTATCTTCTTAGTTGGGTTCAAAATCAGTCAGGTTGGCAGCTTTTCCCAAAGAGGCCAATGCTGTCAAGTTTTAAATGAAAAAAAAATTGCAATTAGAGAGCTTTTTTTTCACTAATCCCAACCAGACCAATATTTTCCCAACCAGTGGGAATCCTGTTATATGTCACCTCCCCACCCCAACTAAGGTAAGAGTTTTCATGGCAAGGACTAATGAAAAAGACCAATCATTCTGGGGCTTCTTCAGCTAGAGAAAGAAAATGCTACTTTTTTTTTTTTCTTAGGCTTTGTTACTTTGAAAATGTCTATCAGTATGTACGTGACAGCATAACTCAGGAACCACACTGCATATCCCCGTGAGATTTCCTGAGTATACTAATGGGACCCCAGGCATGTTCTTAGCAAAAAGATTTTTGGAAATTCAAAAGAAATATGTGTGGTGTCTGCGTTTGCATAATCCTTAATAATAATAGTGATCTAATTTTCTTCTATGTCTATTTATAGTATGTGACCTTTGAGGGGTAAAATGGTGTATCGTAACCTGAGGTTTTCAATAAAAGTACCCCTAAAAACAGTTTGATCTTATACATGGGCCATAAGTCTCCTGAAGCTTGTTTATGATTTTTTCATCTCTTTCCATTCTACTAAGATAACTAGTTTCATTATTATTTTTTTTTAAATTTTATGACTACTTTTTACTTTCATCTTAACTCGTTAGTTGGTTTTTATTAAAGTGAAAAGTAGTCAAAGAATTCAAAATGATAATTTTTAGTACTTCGTCTACTGAAAAATAAAATGAAAATGTTCTAAGATGATTTCTTTTTCATTACAGTTCCTTCATTTTTTTTTTTGATGAGTATCATTTTTATCATCTGTTTAATTTCTTTGCAGTCTACAGAGATGATAACTGCTTAAGACAACAACAGACTCTGCTTCATGTGTACTGCATTCCTGAAAGTAAGTTAATTATATTTTCCTGCATCTTTTCTCCCTACCACCAACCCTGATGCCCTTTTGGCCCCTTCTCCTTTCCTATCTGGTAGACCAGCAACCCAGACAATATCAATAGACCAAGACGTCTACACTTCTTTCTGAGGGGAAACTTCAAAAAACAAGGGAAAATGTGGTAAATGGCACTGACAACTGCTCTTTTAATTGGTCTTCATTTTGATAACAGTCATGAATAAGTGATGGCTGCTAGAATTGGTGAAAGGATAACTGAATTCTCTGCAAGAGAACCTTTCCTTGGCAGGCTTACCTTTTTATGTAATTTATAAGGTTTTTTTTCCTCTATCTCTTAGGAAAGATAATGGTGTTGATGCTTGGATATTTTTGAACTCTTAATTTTTCACAGGCTGAGATACTCTCTCATGTTTTCTCCTGAAGAACATTTAAAGTTGGTATTAACCCTTTAATTGAAGAAGTTTTCAAGTATAATGGTTATCCATTGCAAGATGAAAGCTCTGGCTCACAGATAGAACTGATTTGCCATCAATCACAATAAAAGAGATGTTTCATTTGAGTTAACCATAAAACTGCAATGACAGAAACGTCCTTCATCCACAGTTAATGTGTTGAAATCTTGACATTTCTATCTTTTGTTTGTGGTGATATAGACATTACTCTCATGTATAATGCAGTGTTGCTTATAACACAACCCATCCTTCATGCAGATGAAAAGCTTGAGTATATGTTACAGGAAAGATTCTCTTGAGTAAATATGCAATGACATGTGTAGGTATACTGATAATATGTAGCTTAATGTTGAAAAGGCACTTATTTTACCTGACAAATATATATATATATATATATATAATTTTTTTTTTTTTTTTTTTTTTTTTTTTTTTTTGAAAGTTTCTCATTCCTGATCTATGCACGCGATTCAGTGGTGAATATCTATCGCATATATCAGACATTACTCAGTGGAAATTTCAGGTTAAAATTCATCTAATAACTACATGTTAGGCTATAGTCTTATTGACCAACCTTTTGTTTGTGTGTGTGTGTAATATATATATATATATATATATATATATATATATATATATATATATATATATATATATATAATGTTTTTTCTTTTTTTTTTCAATGCATCCTTATATATCTGTTATAATACAATCAAAAGTGATCTTTTTTAATGGAATTAGTTAATACTGAATGCCCCTAATGCTACTGAAAGGCAAAAACAAACTCTTCAGCCAACCCAATATACTCATATGCACAAAACAAATATTTCTTAATTCATGTTAGACATACTTTTATTTATTTATATATATATATATATATATATATATATATATATATATTTTATTTTCATTTGCAAATATCCCAAGTTTGAACATCTTATCAAACATGCGTCCTGTAACTTTTAGATGAGTCATCATTCCATTGTTCAAACTATTTATCTTATCCTTTTTGTTGTTATCACAACATTTCAGCCCTTCAATCTTCAGACTTCTTCAGGTGTACAACCTAGATGGCATTATCTTGACCCTTGAGCTCTATCATTCCAAAGGAAGGTTCATTTCTGGTAGTTTCATAACAGAAGGCAAATGATATTTGACAATATTGGTGCACTTTCTAGAAAAAGAGGCACAATATTTTGTCCAATATGGATTGTCCAAAGCATAACAAAAAAAAATGAGATCAATAGTACAAACCCTTGAGTTCATATAAAAAAATCAAGCTTAAAATGATATATAATTTTGGCATTTGTTTTTCTAATAAAAATTACTTTGTATGTATCATAGAGAAATAATCTGAAGTTTGATTAAAGTAGTGTTAAAATCTTGGTGTTTATTCTTATTAGAAAATGCTAAATATCTTTGTTCGTTTCGGCTGATTCAAAAAAATTTTTGAACTCTAATCATGCTTTATTCATGCTAAATTGTTGGGCGTTTCTTTGTTTTGGCCTTATAATCAGAATGCTTTTATAGCTTCTTTGTCACCTGCTTTCCTTGCTTTCTATTATGTGCTTGGAGTTGATAATTAGCTCTTTCTCTTGTACAAATGAATAAGGACCCGTGGTGCTTAATAAAAGCTTTGGCTCTGTTGTCAAGAGTCGAAGATGAGGCAACATGGCTCAACAGCTGAGCAGGGATGGTTGAGAGAGGAGAGAAGTAAGGTTGCATCACAATTCAAGGCTCCTTTACTGTGATGTGCAATTCACACAACAAATTATGGAGAAAAGAACGGTTCCAGTTTGTCATTAATGATAATCGGTATGTCAGCTATTATTGTAATTATCTTGGTTGTGATCATGAAGAAAGCCACACTCACCCTTTTGTTTCATTCCCAGTGATGATATTGGCCCCAATTAATTTGCAGTAGAATAAGGTTGAGGTCAAGGCAGGCCTTTCTTTTTATTTAATCCACTTTAACCCTTCCCACATAGACCAGCCAAACATGTGTATTTGTTTACAACCAAATATAATTAGTGATATGATAAAGATTTTTTTCTTTTAAACACATAATATTGTGCACTAACCAAAGATAGATGAGGATTGAATTTTTGTACGCAACATCACATATTTAATAAAATTGGTAGGCTGAATGAAATGAGGCAGTGGGTCAAATTTGGTCAACAGGCTGTAGTCTTTCAACCCCTGTGATAGACAATTATGCTTCACACCCCTACAGGGCAGGTGAAAAGAAACTCCCTATTGGAAATTGGTAAACTTTATCATTGTTGGTCAATTGTTATCAAACTAGCTTTACTTTGGACCATTAAAATGGTAGAATTTGCTTGCTGTGTTAAAATTTAATGTGAGCGCGGCATTATCAATAATTCCCTTAAGTGTTTTGGTATGGCCTTGATAGACCTTTGTGGGAAGTCAAGTGGTTTATTGGCTATAAAATGTTAAGTGTACTCTTTCAGTTGATCCAGAGTTTGTGGTTTGATGCAGTAAACATCCACCTCTGCCACCTCACTGGAAGATGTCACAGGGCATAAGATTCCATAAAATTTCCAATAGGGACTTAATTCTCAGCCACCCTATACATAGATTGTGAGTTTGAAAAGGTGACTAATTCGTTGTAACTGTAATTGTAGAGGAATAGTCTACTTTTGCTAGTTCAGTTTTTCAAGCAACATTATGGGATTGCAGTACACTCCTGGAGATTGAAGGCCCAACCCTTTTTTTCTCATCCAATGTAGACATTAAGCTTTCTTTTCTTAATCCTCAACTTTCCCATAAAAGCTAAAGATATATCTTGATAGGTCTCGTCATTCATATAAGTACTAACCCCCATAAATTTAGATTCAACTTGACCCAGAATTGACTATTCAGTCTGACTCTAGGCCGTGTGTGTCTGTGAACTGGCTTCTATTGGATTAATGCAGCTACCTGCCTGAAAAATTTTTTCAAATCTTCAAGTCAAATTCTTTCATGTCTGAAAGATCATAAGAGATTATTTTGCTTTCCCTTGCGAATTCAAACTTCAGTCATGAGATAATCCATGAAAAAGAAAAAAAAAATCTACAGGTCTGGATAATCGCTGTCACATGACAGTCTTTTGGCAGTATGCCATGTTGAAGGCAATCAATTAAAATTTGGAAAAGGGGATGATCGATGAGTAAGTTATGTTTCTCGCCTCTTCTTGGATAGTGATCATTAAAGAATGTCTGTATTTTTAGAAACAAGTATGAATGTTGTTGGACATAAACTGAAGGACTAATTCAGAATAAAATTACGTTGCAATTTGACCACCCCACCATTAAAACCTATAAAGGGGGTGAATTTTCAAAATTTTTCTAGACATGAGGAGTAAATGTTTACTTTTTCAACCCACTGGGTGCAGCTTGTATGCGTAATTAAAATGTAGCTGCCAGCTAGCCAGCCTCACAGACTTTTGTCGACAGTTTCTCATACAATGAAAGTGTATATTTTATAAGAATGGATGACTGATGTCAAATGTTCAGGTGACTATTAAACTAACAAATTTTAGAACAAAGTACCATTGTTACATTTGACTGCAATTATACAAGCATTACAGGTGGTATGGAGAGGTGCAATAGTTACCAGTGCAGAAGATAGAAACTAGTCATGGTTAAGTTTTGGCCAAGATTGCTTACATTCACTCCACACAAATGCCTTTTGGAAAAGTATGAATCCACTCGTCTCCCCCCCCCCCCAGCTATGGGTAAATTGCAGGGTGGTTGAGGCTGTTTTATCCTGTAAGGTAGTCCATCTTGAGCATGGGACTATCAACTCCACTCTTTAAAACCTACTTGTTACTGAAACCTCAATGCAGTCTTATACTCTATTAAGGTGTCTACAGGAGTGAACAAATAAAAAGCATAACAAGAAAATGTAAATGTTATGATGTGATTCCTTCTTCTAAACTTTTTCTCTTGGTTCTCATTCCAATGCTCTTACCAAGGTCCTCACAATTATGAGGTTGAAGGCATTCCTCCTTCTCATCCCCCCCTCCATTTATCCCTGCTTCATTTGTTCTTCCTCTCCCTCTCTCCCTCCCATTTACCCCTGCAGCAGTTATCTCTCTTTCCTTCTCCTTCCCTCCTTCCCATTCATCCCTGCTTCAGTTATTCTTCCTCTCTCTCTTTCTCTCTGGACTGAGCCGCCCCAGTTCACTCATATTACGAAATCATCTCAAATATTCATTTTAACATGACTGCTTCCCACTTCCTCCACCAGTGCGGATTGTATTTTAGCTATTTTGTCATAATTTGCTGAAAAACAAGCCAATTAGATAAACTGATTTTATTACTCTACATCCTGTTCACTCAACAAGAATTGTGATTCTTTCAACCACCAAGAATTTTGTATAAAAAAAATCTGTAAATTCTATATCCAAATGACAACCATTTTGACAAACTAATCATTGAGAAATTTTAGTGGCTATAATTAATCTTTGCAGCACTTTCATTTCATGAGATCTAGTTTTGACTGTTTTTAAGAATGTTTTATGGAAATCCACTTTTTTAAGCAGAAACCAAAGTGTAATATCTGTTCCTCTACATCAAGTAAGTGCATGAAGGATTACTTGACTTGAAACCTCAAAATTGTTAGCTTTCTTAAGAGATTTTTAGCAAAACTTCAAATCAGACTTTTTATTGTGATTTATTTCATCATGATCTACTCATATAATACATCATGTATGTTTATATTTTTGCTTAACATTTGTTGAGGGAGATTACTCTTATTAGCATTTAATAGTTGTCTCTCTTTACAGTACAATGAAATTGTGAAATTATTCAAATATTGATGTCACGTTCTGCTGGCAGTGGTAAACTAGTGTTGGTTGAATAAAATTCTCTGTAAGATAGATAATCCTCGCTCTGAACTAATACAACACAGGAAAGAATTTCTCCAAGCCCTGAATGTTCATGACTGTGAACCTAGTTCCTCTAACTCTGCAAACTAGATAGTTGACTCAAATTATTCTATACTATATTGTCTTGTTGCCCACTATACCTTAAAGGGACTATAGGAAGGGGTGACATGACACGATATGTGGCTGAGCTGATGGGTGTGCTTTTCGGTGAAGATATATGCTAGTAGTAATAATAATCTATGTACTAGTAGGCACTTACATATGGCCATATTGGTTTATAGCCTCAGTTCTTGTTCTCTTGTATATAAGAATATATTCACACACTTACTGACCTTGCACATCTAAATTTCCTCTTTATTCTTATATATATATATATATATATATCACACATATTGACATATTGTACCAAAACATTAAAACAATCATGATGAGGCCTCTAGTTTGAGAAATAAAAGCTCAAAAAAAAAAAAAAAAAGCTTAGAGCTAAAAAAAAATAATTCAAAAAATATCTATGTACATTTGCTATGATTGGAAAATTCAAGATGGAAGATATTCTGAAACTTTTTTCATTGATAATTACTCTGGTAGACATATACACAAGGAAAGTTAACAGCATGCCGAATAGCTGCCAAAAGAGTTTTTTAAAATATTTCTCTGGCAAAATCCTGACTTTTATCCATCATGATATCAGATTGAAATGTCAACAAAAAAAGAAAATTGGATTGAAATGTCTTTTTCTATAAAAATACTGGCTAGTATAAATCATCAAGTTTTGTATGTCATTCTAAGTGGAAAGTTTATTTTAGTCAAAGTACAAGAACACTATAAACACTTGTTGATATCACTTCCTAGTTGTATTATGTAAAAGACTTTGAAATCTAGATTGTTATTCTGACTATTTTACCTATCCCAACAAAAAATGAGTGCAATATTTAAATGATTTTGTGATTGCATTGTATTTTCAGAATATCAAATAAATTATGTGGCTCTGCATTTTCTAGTTCATGTTCAACCGGAATGCACTTGGATTTTTTTGCACATTTGCAAAAAAAAAAAGGTATAGAAATCAATAAGGGAGACTACTCTATAATTAGCTGCTAATTGCTATCACCTTTGACAGATGTGAGACAAAAAATGTAGACGTACACATGGGTATTATATGAGTAAATTTTTTTTCATTCCTGAAGGTCGCCATGTTCATTAAAGTTGTTTCAACTCATTTGCTAAAATTAGCCCATATTTCTCTCTTTGATCAAGCATTTCGAATCTTGTACTTTTAATACCCATCCCTGAAATGAAAACACTTCCACTTTGTATATTTTCTGCTTTCTTCTTCTTTACTGCGTTCTTCTTCTTTACTGCGTTCTTCTTCTTTACTGCGTTCTTCTTCTTTACTGCGTTCTTCTTCTTTACTGCGTTCTTCTTCTTTTTTGCTGCGTTCTTCTTCTTTTTTGCTGCGTTCTTCTTCTTTTTTGCTGCGTTCTTCTTCTTTTTTGCTGCGTTCTTCTTCTTTTTTGCTGCGTTCTCCTCTCTCTCTTCTGCGTTCTCCTCTCTCTCTTCTGCGTTCTCCTCTCTCTCTTCTGCGTTCTCCTCTCTCTCTTCTGCGTTCTTCTCTCTCTCTTCTGCGTTCTTCTCTCTCCACTGTGTTCCCCACCTTTTCTGCATTTGTTTATTCTTTGATAATTGGGCTGTTCATAAAAAATTGAAAAAGAAATAGTCCTTGTCATTCATTTGCTTAAAAAGAGTTGAAAATAGCAAAAATTTCTTTTATAATTTTTTTCATATTCTTCAAATTTCACGGTAGATTAGTGGTGCCAATGAAGCTTGCAGCAACAGAATCAGATTGGTTCATCACTCTGAGCATATTAAATGTGGATGTCTATTTTGTTTTCATTTTTTGGTTTCATTTATTTTTTTTTCCTGTTGGTTTAATCCTTAAAAGTATTGATGATGGACAGGAGAAAGAATTCTCTTTCTAAAAAATCAGCTTGAAGAATAATGTCTGAAGAGGGAATGGATTCCCATCCAAGACTTTAGTACTGCTATTTCAATCAGATGTTACTTAGTTTTTCTGAGCAAACAGATCTCATTACAATAGATTCAAAGGGGGCAATCCAAGATTTTGAGTAGGGTGGGGTCCAAATTGGAAAAAATCATTCTTAAATATAAACAAATGGAAAAAATAATCAAATTTCCAACTTCAAAAACAAGAGAGTAATGTGATCCGGCATTTTTCACTTACATTTGAGTCGTAGGTTTTCATCACGAGAATCAAGTGGGAAAAGTAAAAAGAAAAATTGAATCAAAAAAATTCACCGCAGAACCAATTAATAAAGAATTTATAGAAAACAAGTTGGAAAACAAAATAAATTCTCGTTTTTAAGGTTAATTTAAGATTACTTGCAATTATTTTTGGTTTTTATCCATAAAATTTCTTAAACATTTTCTTTGAATACCAAGATTAATTGTACTTTGCCTGAGTAAGGGAGTGGAGTCTGGACCCACCTTTGCCCCCCACACACACACACCTTGTTTCCCATTCATTCTTATTCTCATTCTATCAATTGCTGCAAAATTTGAAGGACGTGGATTCCGTCTTTTAAAATTCTATTCTTGTTCCTATCTAAATTTGTTAACCATGAGACTACATTTTGGTTTGCTTAAAAAAAACTACCACAAAGTGTTTTTCTTTATTTCCATTGTCTATATTACAGTCCAACCTATAAACTATTTACCTTGCTATTTTAATGTACTGGGAAAGCCAAGAGGAGAGGTGCAAATGGTTAATGGTGTGGCAAAGTACATGTTTGCACATCTAACAAAGGGAAATAAACCATTAGTTCAAGTGGGATTTAGTTGTGGGACCAATCAGCCTATCACAGTCTCCCTTATGAAGTGTTTTGACTTGCCTCACTTGTCAGTGTACAGCTTAAAAGTATCTCTTTTCTTATTGATTGACTCTGTAAACAAAGACGCCACGATGACAGAAACAGCGAGACTTTGAATTGTAGAGGGGCTGGATTGAGACTCTGGGAGCGGTTACATCTGCCAGCCAGCCCATGAGGATGAGGTTGGGAGAAGTACTGGATTTAGTTTGTATCCAGGTGGGATGGAAGATTAAACGACCAACTGTGAACGATGGTAGGGTTTCAGATACAATATTAATCCTTGAAGTTTGTTGTGGACATTCTTCTTTCAACATTTCTACTTCTGTCCAATTTGAACCCTCCATTCCCCTCATCAAATCTTTGTTCAGCTGTTGTTTTCATTTCTTTGTTTTTTTGGAAGCTGTTCTTATGACTTCAACAAGCTGTTTAATTCACAATAGCTTTTCCTAGAATTTTTGTGTCACGTGCAAATAAGTTTTCCACATGGTTGGACATCAACAGCATGAATGGAATCAGTGAACCAAATTCAGACTGCAGCTGGTATAGTTTGCATTCTTTTCGCACTAATGCCCTTGGGAAAGGTGTAAATCTACTTCTTCCCATAATAAGGTTAATAGCAGAGCAATTGGAATCCTTTAGCACTGTAAGGCTGTTCATCTTGGACAAAAACAATTACTATGAACAGCAAAAAAAATAAAAAGCAATTACTCTAAACAGTGATTGGTTCTCAATAGATCATTCAAGGAATGGAAATAAAATCATTGCCTTGTGTGTTACATAACATGGGAGCAACCTAACTGAGTCACCACACTCTACGGTAGAACTTTATCAAACCTACAAACAAAAATTACATTCACATTTTAATTAGAAAATTTGCATCTCTATTTCTGGATGGAGTAAAATTAGATTGAACCAGAGGTAGGCAACTAGCAATCTGGATCCGACACGTGACAATTTCGACCAGTCTGTGAGCAAATATTGCAATACTTTGCTTACTGTCTCTTTTTCAGAGAGTCCTCGTTTTGCTTTTAATAGATTTGAAAATGCCTGAAATAAATTGTCACCTACTTACTTTGATTTCTAATTGGCATCTTCGATTAAGCACAAATAGATTTTCAATTTTTCTATCGCATTTATCTAGTCCACCTTCCACTTATTAATACATGATCCAGCCTGCAGAGGCCAAAAGGTTACTGCCCTTTATTTAAATAGATGTATACATTTCCTCATTGATTCTAAGGTGAACTTCACTGATTGAGGTTTTACTATTACTTGCCATTTCTTTCTTGTATATGTGCAAAAGGTCAGCCTTGTTTACTAAATATCTTATTAGTTATTATTATTCATATTTTCCTACTAAAAACTTGGATGATTTGAATAGTTTGCTGGTAACTTCTGTTTTGAATATGGGGTATATTAATGCAACACTGTCTTACAGTGGTTAATGCTTGACACTCTATCTGGAGACCTTGGCAGAAGCAAAAAGAAAGAGGCAGGGGGAACAATTTGTGAGTTGAGTGTAGAGTAGCACTTTTCATCTTGCCATCGTGTACAATCTGAATTGATGTGTGGAAAAACAGCTGCTCATAGTTTGAATCTGTGTGCGATTTTGGCTTGAAATGAAGGTTAAACTTTCTCTATATTAGGATTTTTTGGCCTCTTTTTTTAAGTACTTTCAGCCTGCTCTTAAACTTTACAAACTCAAGCCCAACTTGTATACATAAGAGATTGGTAGATATCAATATCCTGTTTTTTTTTTTAAAGATATCAAATACTAATTAGAAACTGTTGCTAGCACTGTAATTATGATCATCATAATATTGGTACTTTTTTTTATGGTCTTTTTCATTAATATTCAATTGTTTCATATCTCTTCATTATTTGTTTTATTTTAACTTTCGAGTAGTTTTATAAACGGTCAAAAAATCAAGCCTGGCTTTTGCTTGAAATTTCATTATTAGTCAATGATCTGAGTTGATCTATACTAAAGTAATCTTTGGCATGGTTCCTCATCTGTAGAGTTAGAAAATTTGGAATAGCATTGTATTAGTAGTAGCTCTGTGTGTGCTATTATGCACTTTATAACATTACCCATTTCTGAGAAGTGACCAATATAAAGTACCACACATATATATTCAACTTGAATGGTATTTTATTGTGACCTTATAACATTGAAAGTTGTCAAAATGATAGCTGATTTCAAGTTCTTTTCATCAAATGTTGTTATAAGATTCTACATTGAAAACTGTATCAATGGTTGCTCTAGCAGTATGATGCCTAATTTTGGTAGAGTCAATGATTTCATTTTCAGAAAAATATTTGTCTGCTTTTTGTAAAAAAGTCAATAAAAAATGCTAGAACACATATGATCTCATGAATTTGTAGATAATTCAATCAGGAATTGAAATAACTAATTACTTTTTTTTATAAATTTCATATTAGCATCAGTACAGCTGCAAAATGTTTTCCCATTCCCAAAGGATATAGTCTTAATTTGGAGAGATTAGTCTATCAGAAAGTGGAAGTCATCATAGATAGGGTAGAATTTTGACAACAAAGTTAAATCATGTCTAAAAACCATCCAGGTTGAGAGAAAAATTGTCAGTTTTTCTATGATGATTAAGGGTGGCCATTTTAAAATTCAAAATGGACAACTGAATGTACATTTCTTCCGATTATGATTAAGTTATTGTGCTTAGATTCGTCCCTAAATTGAATCGCTCCATATATTGTCCACTTTCACACAAAATGTTGTTGAAATCCATTGAGAACTTTTGGATATATCGTGCAAACAGACAAATGAATACTAAAATGTTTGAAATATCTCTTGATTACATGTTATGTGTTGATATTATTGTGTAATTCATACAAAAAGTAATTATTTGAATTTCCTGTTAAATTCTCTACAAATCCATCTTATGTGTTCTCGTGTTTTCATTGACTTTTCCACAATTGACCACAGACAAATATTTTTTTTAAAATGAAATCAATTCCAGCAGAATTGTGCACTGTTCTGCAAGAACCACCATTGACACAGTTCTACGTGTGGAATTATATTACATTTGATGAAAAGTGCTTGAAACCAGTTATCATTGTGACAAAATCTCATGTTATAGGGTCACTGATAAAATAACATTTAGGATGAATGTATATGTTGTACTTTATATTAACCACTTGTGTTGATTCTCTCAGGAAAAGCATGAATCCACTCCTCCCCTTTGTTTTGGTTGAAATTGTAGGGCAGTTGGAGCCTTCTTCTAAGAGAAGGTTACTCTGACAGGAAAAAAAAACTACATCTCGGCTATCTCTATAGCTGGTCCCTATGCTACACAAGAATTTCACAAGAATAAATAATCTAGAGTTCACTTTATAGAGCCACTGATATGTCGGTTTGCAAGGCCAGTATGGTTTCCTTTCCAGCTTCTGAAAATTTATCTGATTCAGCACTTCATCAATATTGAACCAGTAGTCTCTCTGATTCCATGATTAGATCAGTCTTTCACACAAATTTTTCCCCATCCAACCCACATTATCTATTCTGTTGTTATTTCCTAAACTACCCCCTTCTCCCTAACTGGATAATTTGTGACACTCTGTGCTGCCTTATCTGGAAGAAAAAATATATCTACTGAATAATACAGTTTGTCTGGTATTCATTCATTTTCCAAGGGTTCCTCAACAACTGAGAAAATGTTATAAACTCTGTTCTTTGAACAGTATCCATAAGTTTGGTAGGATGATTTACCAAGCTGTCACTCATAACTGCACAGCCTTAATACTCTTTGGGGATTAATGCTAAGTGGCACTTGTCATGTCTCTGAGACAGCAGGACTTTCCAAGTGGAGAATGAATAAATCAAACAGAATGAAATAAGATTATTAAAGTAACAGTCAAAATGAGAAAATTCTCTAGTGTGAAGTATGATTTTTCAAGAAAATCTAACAGTTAAATGCTTTCTAAATAAGACAAGAATTTGCATAGGAAATTCTCATGACTGATAAGCTCAATCGGGCTTTGCTAGTTTGGTAATATAGTGTACACAATAGTAGGGGCTGGGAAAGGATGATGTTGCTAGGAAATATATTTATTTTTCACTCTGTAAAATGTATATAAATAAGATAATTTTATACTTTGAAGGCTGTCAAAGTTGAGCTTGCACTGGAAACTCTATGGCCAGCTCTGTTTACATGTAAATTATAGTAAGGGAAACTTGGGTGCCTGCCTCACCAAGACAGTAGTTGGACAGATATATATATATATATATATATATATATATATATATATACCCATGTTTGTCTGTTTGTCCTCACGATATATCCAAAAGTTCGTAATGAATTTCTATGACAATTTGAGGGAGGGTTGGTCATGGACCAAGGAAAAATTGACTATATTTGGCAGCAGATCCAGGTGTTGTATTGTGATTTTGTTTACATTGCATGATAGGACAATTTCTTCGCTCTTCAGATGTAATAACGCTGTAATGATATCATCTCAAAGACCTCATCATAATGAAAGTGTATTGCAATGATAAATAATGATGAATATATGATTAATGATTATCACAAATTTTGTCACTGCACGGTATCTATAATCTGGTTGTTTGGTTTTTAGTGACAGTGGTTTTGGCATTGGTACGTGCTCCTTGATCAGTCTTTGGTGACCATCGTATTTTGCTTTTATACCATCCTCACACCTCGATTCTTAAAAAGAACTCCTCGTATATCTTATCGTATTTTGATTCTTAAGTATTTGCTATTTCTAGCTTCAAGGTATCAGATTTACCTTAAAGTGCAAAACAATTTGACATAAGTAATAAATACTTGAAGATCCTTTTAAGCCTGTTATTTCTAATGGCTTGTTAACACCCAAAGAAGTACTGATGTTCATACAAGATAAATGTCATTATTTGCAGGCATGGATCCAGGGGATCTTTTTTTAAATATCTAAAGAAATTTTTGAATAAAAAATAAAACCCTGAATAATCCCAAGTAATCATGAATTAATATTAAAAACAAATATTTATTTTCTTCATCTAATGATTGTAAGATGTTTCCTTTATTACTCTTTATTGATTCTGTGGTAAATTATTCTGATAGATTTTTTTTTTATTTTACTCTTTTGTCAATTCTTGTACTAAAAAGCTATGACTAAAATCTAAGTGAAAAAATGCTGGATTACAAATCACTTTCTTGTTTTTGATGTTTGGAATTTTTCTTTTCCACATCTATTTCTTCTTTATCAATGCTGACATTTAAGTTGTCTATGTATTTAAACAGCCTCATTGTTATAATACACTTAGTTAGTGCTACTTGAACTATTTCAGTGTCATTTACCCTCGAGTCTTTAACACAAAATTTTCATTCACTCCCAACTTAACTTCCTATTGTTTCAAATAATTTCTATCTTCTTCTCACTTGTGTATAATTTTACAGTCATTTCTTTTCCTCTCTATCATGAGCCCATCTGGTCTCCCTTGAAAGGTTACATTACAGTCTAGTCAGACAGTACTGCGTTGACGGAGGCAACCCAAAGGCTCCTCTTTCAATTCTCTACTATCCTTTCAAATAGGATAGAGGGCGCTACTCCATTCCCAACTTCTTCACCCGAATCACACAGCTTAGGGTGTACTCAGTTAGCTGTTGAGTGCACAGGGAAATTTGTCCTAATGAAGAGTTTTCCTCACTCTTTGTTTATACTGGGAATCAACCAGACCACTTTAATACCAATGCTTTTTTTTTTTCTAATCATTAAAAAAAAATAGATATCTGAGTGAATTATTTCATTCACACTTTAGTGAATTATTTACCATTTCAAGAAGGACTGTGCTAAGCATTGAATTGAGAAATCGCTCAAATTATAGAAATTTAACTCTGAAGTTTATGGGGGGGGGTCCTATAAAAAAGCATTATTATACACATAAAGCGTAATAGTATTTTAAAAAATGACTGACATAGTTGAGATATTACACTGTTTTGTATTTAGTTAGTTTATTTTTTCTTAGTGAAGATTTTGATACAGTTACGTACCGATATCTTGTATATAACATTAAAGATGATTTTAATATTTCTAACAAAGGGTTAAATATATTTAATCTTTTGACTCAATCCTTGCTGGTTGCTCTAATGAACCCAGCCTTTCTACACATTTACCAATAAATAGATGAACGAATAAATAAGGGAAACGGAAACTACTCTATAATTTGCATTTTGATGAATCAGTCATTATATTATAAGTAATAGTGAGCATGAATTCTGATCTTACTCTTTTCTTATTTCGTGGCAAATGACCTGGATTTTTTTTTTTTTTTTTCATTCTACAAGTTAGCCCGTTTTAGAAGTACCTTAATTCAGTACTACCAGACGCTGTTTTCTCTACTTAGAGTTAACAGATAAACAGAATCAGACTTTTAGTATTAGATAGATCAAATTGACTGTTGACATGATGCTCTCTAGAAATTGTTTTTTCTGAAAAGAACCAGTATTTTCTGATGTGTAGAAATGTTTGGTATGAAAAGTCTTTGAAGTGACGAGATTCTGCAATGAAAAAACAAATTATGTTGGTATTAGGGTGTGAATCCAAATAAATCACTGTCAGAACAGTCTTTATACATGTCTTAGTTTTTACCTGACAAAACCCCTCTGTAAAGTGAATGAATTCCAGGTAAATACATTGGTCTTTATGCAATTGATGTCTGGCAACAGCTGTTCTATGGCCAAATGCCTCCATAATAGAGCATCACACTGTTAAGCTAATCACTCTTTACACTTGGAGTGATATATGCACAACGTGTCATTCATTTATCTCTGTTTGTCTATTTAGGTGGAAATCCGTTGATGTTATTCTCTACCAAGAGAGTGAGGATGAATAGCAGTTATATACACACACACACACATTTACTGTCCATACGACTTTGTACAAATGTATGCATGCACTTATAAGTACCTTGTCTTATTGAATGATGCCTACTTACAGAACTAAGTGACATAAACTGGTTTAATCAATAACCATTTGATTGAAAAAAAAATCATACATTATGGGAAATGTTCAAAGTATTAAATCATTTGCATTCAATTATTGAATTTAAGTAGTGTTTGTTTATTAATAATATATTGGTTGTCTGTAGCGGACTGTACTTACATAACAGGTTGAACATTCTCACTTAAATCATTAAATTTGAGAAATCTATTTGATGAACAGTGACTTTTTCTCTTTATTCCTGTCTATAACAGTGGCCTATTCTATTTAAAGGTAACAGTTTTGCTGATATAAACTTTTTCTACCAATTTGAATCAATGGACTCTTCCACTTGAAACAGTTCAGTTACTTTTCAATGAAACCTCCGATTGAATTGATGAGGTGTTAATTTTTTTTATGATATTATCAACTTTGAAGTAGTAAATTATTTCAATGCAAGAGAATGTGAAAAAAACTACTCATACTCCACAGAAACACGGGTAGATATTTTTACAAAATGCATTGTAATTCTGTTGTGTGTGTGTGTGTGTGTAAAAAATATGTATACATAAAAAAACATAATTTGGAAATATATATGTGTGTGTGTGTGCACACCTTCAACGTGAGAGGAGGCAAAAAAGAAAAAAGGCCTGACTTGCCTGGATGGTAACGTTGAGGAGGGAGTAGAGGGAAAAAAGAAAGATATGTCTGACAATCCTGCGTGAGAACATTAATGAGGGAGTGAACAAAAAGTAGACTGGCTGGATTAGCTATTTTTCACCTAGATCTGGCCGAATTCTTTCCAATTTAGACTAAAGAAATCCACAATAATCAATTATAATTGATGATATGTCTGATAACTATAATTAGTTCTGGATTCTTGATATATGTTTTTTTTTGTTTTTGTTTTTGTTTTTTTTTTTGTTGCTAGAAATGGAAGAATTAGCTGATTTTAGTCATTTTTTAAAGGCAGTTTTAAATATCAATAACAAACCATACTTGCTTGCATGGTGGAATACGAAAAAACATTCTTATTCTGTCAAATTTTAAGGACAACAGAGTGGAGAATTTAACTTTTTTCTCAGTTGAATTTTTTTTTAGATTCTGGTTTTTCCACACATTTATTGCTGCATGCCAACTGCAAAAATTATTTAAAAGTACTTGCAGAGAATCCTGGCATAGAGAAAAAGAAACATGAAATTTGACAGCATTAGCGTAGAAACAATACTTAACTGGGAGTGTGTAGGGGCTCGCAATTAGTAAATTTACTCCTAAAACAAGTTATTTTGTTCTTCTAAGAAATAGAAAACTCAAATGGCAATGGGCTGGATATGTTGCAAAAATGTCAGACAACCGCTGAACATCACAACACTCTGTGGATCCCCAGAAATCATATGCAAGATCGTGGCCGACTGAAATTAATATGGCATGAGAATCTTGATAAATTCAGAAAGTACTAGCTCCGCAATGTCCATGATAGAGAGGTCTGGTGAATGTTGGGGGAGGTCTATTTGTAATGACGAATGCTAAAAGGCTAATGATGGTTTTAAAGTTGTTTTTTTTTGGGAGGGGGTGTTTTGTTTTTATAGCATACTGCTGTTACTCCTATCAATAAACTAAGATCTAAAGCATTAGATGATAAATTCAGAGGACCCTTTAATTAGAGGCAGCAGTGATCCCTTAATTAGAAGTAGTCATTCTCTTTTGAGGTTTTGACCCTCCCTCCATAGAAACATATAGGCATTGCCTACTTTCTTCTAGTGGAACAATACTAAGTACCCTAGCCAAGATTATTTATTTTGCTATTCTCTTATAGGTTTTTCTTTCTGTTGTGTCTGTGTGTAGACAATAAGATGATCTGAAGGAATTTGTTTGTACAACTGGAAATTGCATCCACTTGCCTATTTTAGAGTAACTTACATAGTGAAAGGGTTATAGTTATTTATTGTTCTACATTTTGATTAAGTCTCTTACAGTAGAAAAATACTCTACCAATCGTATTGTTGAATTCGTTGAATAGGATAAAGGAATCCCATATGCAGTGCGTGCAAAATGTATAAGATACATTAAATTTATATTTTGATGTACACGTCAAAAATTGATAGAATTTGGACCAAAGATTTCTGCTTTTTGTTCATATTTTCTTACTGTTCCACATTGTTTCAATATTTTTTTCTGATTTCTATATTTTTTGTGTTAATATTAATATTTGGTCCAAACTCTGAGAATTTTTAAGCTGTATAAATATGCTGAAATAAACTTTGCAAACAGTAAAGATCACCTCATTTACGAGCTTTCCAGTTTAAAGGAATTGAAAGAAACAGTGTCTTATAGTTATGAAGGCTGCAGATTTTTATTGAAATAACTTCAAGAAAATTTTCAAACCTGTATCTTTTGTAAATGTATATTTTTAGTCAATACCTCTTAATGGAAAGAATAATAGTGTGTACTCCATCTTGGCCATAGCTACAATACATCAAGAATCGTGACTAACTCGCAAGTTATATTAAAAACCATTTACTATCCGTTCACACTCAAAAACTTACTCATTTTTGTTAGTTTTTTTTTAAATTTCTGGTATCATTTCCTCAAAATTTGAACAATATTCATTTGAATTGTATATAAAGAGTAAGTACTATTGGGTTGTTCGATTGTCAGAGGAATAAGCAGGGTTGTTGAAAAATCTGTCAGTTTGATAAGCTGGGTGGGAAAAAAAACTATGGCCATTGGCCTTTTAGTAGTGTCTGAATTAGACGGTTGTTTGAGATAGATCTATAATAAGGATGGGATCGGCACATGGGAAGTAAAAACATACAGTATTGACGATAACATTCTTGTTTTAGAAGAAAAATTAAACTGGAAATTTTCCTGGTACTAAATTTTAAAATCACTGAAATTAGTTGATACTGTAAAATTTGATAAAACAAATTGTTTATAAACCAAGTACTCCCCCTTTTATTGTTTATGATAGTAGTCTTTTGATAGAAAAATTTTGTTTTCTGTAGTTGTCCCCTTCCCCCCCAACTATTAGGGAGGAGTAAGTAAATGGACTCCCAAAAATTAATTAGTGGGGTGGGGACTAATAAGAGGGGGTGGGGGAGGGGGGATGGAGTTGTTTATTTACTTTCTCTTAATGATTTCCTTTCACCTGCAGACCCTTTCAGAGTTGTGGGTTGGCATAACAGTTCAACAGTTACCGGCATAGAAAACAATCAGTGAACCAGATTCAAATTTCAGCCAAGGCTGTTTACGTTCAGTTCACAGTAATGCCCTTGAATCCACTTCTCCTCTCCAGGCAATGGTTAAATAGCAAGGCACTCGAAGCCTTTTAGCCCTGTAAGGCAGTCCTACTAACAGAAGGTTACTCTGACAAAAAAAAAAAATATGAGCCTGGGGCTAGCAACTACAACCCGTGAAACCTACTTGCAACCAAAACCGCAGAAGCATCACATGTGGTGTGATTGAGGTCCTATGCTCCACAAGGAGTCTACAGGAATTATTGAAGTAAAAATGTAGACCCTTAACTGCCAATTAGCTTCAGTGCCAAAAGATGTACTAATCAATGTGGCACCATCTGTGCTTTTTGTTGTTGTTTCAAAATCATCTCTTAATCCAGAATAGAAGAATCTTTTTTTATTTGATTTCTGCACTTGTAGAATTACTACATATCTCTTGCTTATTTTCTTGTCTCCTTCCAATACTCAGTTTTTAGCAAAGATCATTCACAACATTGATATTGTTGGAAATACATTTTTGCTTAAAAAGATAGTTTAAAATATATGCATATGGTATATCTATTTCTTTATTTTGTATTAGGCATATTTATTAGTAACAGATCAATAACAATTATGAAATTTCTAATAACGTTATAATTTCCCATTCTCCCTAAACATTTTATGGCATTAAACTTTGGAATTGTGTTTGTTTGTTTCTTTGTGTGTGTATTATATATATATATATGTGTGTTTGTCTTTGGAAACAAAGATTTTGGAAGGGTTTCCAGCAAATATAGTGTTCTTACATGTCATAGCGATGTATGTGAGATAACCCTCAAATCAGCACAATGGAATGCGACATGCACACTGATGACCCTCTAAATGTTGAACCAAGGGTTTGTATCATATATTCTACGGAGGTGACATGAATAGGAGCAAGGTCCCTAGATTATAGGTTTGACCAGAGTTTCCTTCTAGTAGATGCTCTGAGCCAGGAGTATACCAATATATACTGACCTATATCATATAATTTTGATTGGTACTATCTTAGTCAATCGACAAATTTATATTTGAGGCAGAAAATATTACTTCCATATATCCTTACATGTTGCAGTTATAGATAAATCTTTTTGTGTTCATAATATTTTGGCTTCAGCCATAAACCTGTACATAAGTTGTATAAGTGCCACTATAGTTTACGGTCTACCAAAATGTGTGTGCCGTACCAATCTAAACCTGCCAGTTTACATTGTACCAATGTATGTCATGACTTTCCATTCGACACGTGTTATCATACCATCAAGTGATTTTAGACAAAAGAGAATTGTATCATATATTATGTATTATATTCAGCTAATGTTAGAAGTAACATGATGTGTTCCAAAATGCAGAGAACGAAAACAGACTTTCAAAAGAGGTAATATTGGTTTCTGGTTGGACGGATTGGTTTATATAATGGATAAAAAAAAAATACTGTTAGAAAAAAAGGATCTTGGTGTGAAGAGTCCTGGTCCTAGATTAATCTTGTCAACTGCGGGGGGAAGATATTGAAATCTCTATTCCTTTTCTTTTTCTGTTTGACAGGTTCATTCTAAAATTCTCTCCCAAGTCTTCTATAAGAGAAAAACTTGACTGTTAGTCTGAATGGAAAAATTGCAGCAACGCGATTGTTCATTAAAAAAGGTTCTTGATCCATAAGAGACAGAGAATTTCTGAACTGAAATTTAGACACTTGTACTTTGAAAGAAGTTTTCCATCACTTCCCATGTTCTGTTGGAGAAACACTTGCTACTCATGAATCTAACTTCCGTGTCTTCACTCCTACTGTTCCCACTGTTTCTTGGTTGTTCTTGTTTTGCCCACCAATTCCTTATCTCTTGTCAATGAGATTCCACGATTCCTATATGTATTTTATTTTATTTTTGATTTTTCCTTATGTTCCCTTGTTGTACATGTATGTTTGTGTGAATGTATGTTTTGTTCTTTGTTTACTTTCCATTTTCGATCCTTAGTTCTCCTGTTTTTCTTTAAAAAAAAAAAAAACTCAAAACACTCTGGTTGAAGAGCAAAAACTCGGACAAAAAAACTAAGACAAAAACAAAGGAGTTATGTCTCTTCGATTACTATAAACCTTTCTTCAATGGAAATGAACATACCCTATTGCTAATCTCTACACTCACACAATATACTGCTTTACTTACATGCACACTCTTTTTAATGATTGCCTCTTGTCATACATCGTCTAGCCTTGGGTTTACTACAATTCTTGCAATCAATACAACAACTTCTTATCAACCTTTGAACTCTTTCAACAACTTACGTGCATAGTTTAATCTTGTGTTGTTTCTTAAAATAGATTCATTGTCATGTGAGGTTTACCATCTTTATCTTTCAATTCATAATTCTATCTTTTCAATTGAAACAATCCCTCAAATTCAATTGAACTCATTTCTGGAGAAACTGTTGACCCCCAAGTAGAACATTGCATTTGCTGACTACAGGTGAGTAGTTTAGATGGATATGAGTGATATAACTTATGTATCATTATGCTGAGTCCCCTATGTGACATGTACAAGTGGTGTTGAATAAATGTTTGCTAAGTCCTTTTGGAAAAAATTTGAATTATCTACAAATATGTACAGTAGAAGATTATGAACTTCAATTTTGTGTGTATTGATTGTATACCATGTCATTTCTTGTATATTCACAAACATTGGAAAGTTGTAAATGCAAGAACATATGATGAGGCCGCATTTTCATCTGGCATTCCCACACTGTTACCGAAAACCAACCGTCTGGTGGTATCGTAAGTTACTGCTGGGGTGCTCTGGGTTTGTAATTATGATGCTTTGGCCTGAAACCATGCCTGAGCACAGTCATCATCTGATGCGGGCTTTGTTGGTAGCAGAGTTGTTGTTTTTTGCAGTTGCATGTGTGTGAAATTATACAGCCAATCCTTGATTAGCACAATTATTAATCCTATAAAAAAAAACTTCTACTAATTGAATTCATACTATTTGAAGTTGTAGCATTTGAAATATGGTAAGTAATTGGTTCCAACCCAATGAAAATTATTTTCTGTTATATCAAATTTCAACTCCAATGTACCAGTAAGTCATCTTCTTTTTTGAAGTAGGAACATTTGTTGTACAAATATTTTTCCTTTTTCTACATTTACTACGGGCAGTTTATTTAAAACAACAATACCATTAAAACACGAGATGCACATATTTTAATCTCCGTGCATCAAGAAAAATTGCAATTAATCAAATTTGCACTAAATGAGGCTTGGCTGTATCATTTTTCTACTGGTTACATAAGCAAACTCCATCTTAAGTGAGTTTAATTCTGGTTTCTGAAAGGATAGTTTGGTTTGCTACTTTAATTTGGTTAAAAAGAATCTATGGTCCTGATGAATGATGTTTCACAAACTCTGCTCTTTGTACTCCACTCAAGTTGCAAACATACATGGAATGTGATAAAACAATCATATCTGCATAAGGCTTTCTACTTTAAACTCCCTGAACTGCATATTTTTTCCTTTCCCAAAGGTTGATGTCTTTCAGTCTAAACTTGATTACCATTGCTTCTCTCTCATTCTCTCTCACCTTCATCTTCACTTTCTCACCTTCATCTTCACTTTCTCACCTTCATCTTCACTTTCTCACCTTCATCTTCACTTTCTCACCTTCATCTTCACTTTCTCACCTTCATCTTCACTTTCTCACCTTCATCTTCACTTTCTCACCTTCATCTTCACTTTCTCACCTTCATCTTCACTTTCTCACCTTCATCTTCACTTTCTCACCTTCATCTTCACTTTCTCACCTTCATCTTCACTTTCTCACCTTCATCTTCACTTTCTCACCTTCATCTTCACTTTCTCACCTTCATCTTCACTTTCTCACCTTCATCTTCACTTTCTCACCTTCATCTTCACTTTCTCACCTTCATCTTCACTTTCTCACCTTCATCTTCACTTTCTCACCTTCATCTTCACTTTCTCACCTTCATCTTCACTTTCTCACCTTCATCTTCACTTTCTCACCTTCATCTTCACTCTCTCACCTTCATCTTCACTCTCTCACCTTCATCTTCACTTTCTCACCTTCATCTTCACTTTCTCACCTTCATCTTCACTCTCTCACCTTCATCTTCACTCTCTCACCTTCATCTTCACTTTCTCACCTTCATCTTCACTTTCTCACCTTCATCTTCACTTTCTCACCTTCATCTTCACTTTCTCACCTTCATCTTCACTTTCTCACCTTCATCTTCACTTTCTCACCTTCATCTTCACTTTCTCACCTTCATCTTCACTTTCTCACCTTCATCTTCACTCTCTCACCTTCATCTTCACTCTCTCGCCTTCGCCTTCACTCTCTCGCCTTCAACTTCTCGCCTTCGCCTTCACTCGCTCTCGCCTCCAGCCCCCCACTCGCTCTCGCCTCCAGCCCCCCACTCGCTCTCGCCTCCAGCCCCCCACTCGCTCTCGCCTCCAGACCCCCACTCGCTCTCGCCTCCAGACCCCCACTCGCTCTCCCACAAACAAAGAAGATTATTGCCGTATATTCAGACATAAAATCAACATCCTAGTGAAAGATATACTTGTGGGGTTAGAGAGTTGATATCTATCCCTAGAATTCCTTCCATTCCATTATTTATCTGCATTTCTCTCTTGATACTGCATTTCGGGGTTTTCTACATTTGCACAGGAGTTTCTTAACTATTCCTTCCCTTCTCCCTCATTAATATAACTCACTACATAATCAAGAACATGTGCACATATGCATGCACATGTCATAGAGACTATTGCTTTACCTAAATTTGGTATTTAATCTTGTATATAAAAGTCATTGTCACTTTTTTGTTTGTTGCTGTCTGTCATGCTTAAGCAAACATCTACATAAAATTACCAAAACTTTGCTCTGATTCAAACATCTGCCCTTGAGGTAGGCAGACAAGTTACCTAAGCCTATGCTTAGCAACTGACCAAGCAAGCAGCAGACAAAGCTTGAATGACTGCTGTTGATTATAGCTTTATTCACTTGCCTTTCACTGTTTTTGCTTAAATCTTGTACAGATTATCGCACAATATCAAATGGATGGAAATGGAGTGTTGCACCAATCCATAATTTATCCATACATATTATAAATAATCCTGTTATTTTCAATGGGCACCATACTAGTAAAGATACATTTTTTTTGCTTTTAAAGTGTTGACCTCTTTTTTATCTATCAGTATTTGATACAATGATTAGCTTTTTTGAATGTTGGTCATATTTCAAGAAGTCATTACCACATCTGCTTCAGTTAAACTTATACCTCAAAACTTTACAATGAAAAAACTTGGGAGATATAACAGCTCTGTCTCTTGACAATGGTTTGTACTCCTGTAGCAAACAGAATAAGATTTCCACTTCGAACTGAATAGCATGAAAATGAGTCACCAATGAGAGAAAAGCCGTTCCATCTAGTTCGGGTCAAGTATTAGAAAAGCATCTTTTTGCAATGGGATAGGGATATAAAGCAACAGATGTGACAATGTGTCAAAATGTTTTTTTTTATCATGATACATTTTCACTACTTCTTAAGGCTAATTGAGTGTGACTTGATGAAAATTTTTATAAAAAGCATCAGGACAATGAACCTTCCCAGCCAGTAAGCGACTAGTGGTCCACTGGTGGCACCTTCGGTGGTCTGCCAGAGTTTTCCACATTGATTCCCTGGCTGTCCACCAGTGGCAACCCACCCAGTGATTTTTTTTTTTTTTTTTTTCCCAATTTCAGGAGAATTTAATCTAAGATTGACTTTGGGGACACCAAAAAGCTATCATTGGAAAAGAACAGAAAGAACATTTTTAAATGGTGTCTAACAGAGCAAATTTTCAAGGTTGTAGCCAAGCCCTAAAAATGAGACCAGGAGCGTTAGGGAGACACAAACACACAGAGAGAGATCAAAGAGAGCAGAATTACTTTTGGCTAGTTATCAGACAGACCATTTTGGGGGCTTCGGTGATTCGATTGTGTTCATAAAACTTTGCCTCCCACGGAAAGCAAAAAAAGCTATTCGATATTTTACTAATTCATGTGTATCTCGGCTTCTTTTCAGTTAATGGTTATAAAGTTTTTGGCATATTTTTCAACTAGCCTTCCTCTCTCCAACCACATAATGAATTATTATCATAACATCAAAAGTTTTGTGATTTATTACTCTGGTTATGAAAGTAAGCATTAATTTTTTTTCTGAGTTTTATATATACGTGCTGCAAAATTTTGATGAAAATTTGTGAAAAGGTGATGAACTTGAGAATAATTCAATAGATAATTTGGCACCACTAAAACAATGTAGTTGCTGTTGATATACCACCAAATAGCCACTAGGGATCTGAGCATGCTGGTTTTGTTTGTGAACATAAAAATAATCTTGTTCATTTATTTAGTGACCATGAGAAAATTGATGATCTAAAACTGAGCTGACAAAATATCCTATTTCTTGTGTTCATCTATGCACTTCAAACAGCATGTTTAAATGTTACTTCTGGTATTTAACAATACCTGCCTACACATGATGGTCCAGGTTTTGTAATCAGTTGCCGCAGCCTTTTCCAATCAACTGTTGGACAAAGGCTTTTCCTTAACCCCACCATAATAATCTCATGGTCATGTTGGCTTTTGGAAGGTAGTGGCTAACACAGCTCACCTATTGCCACTATTTCCTGATGAGCATGGTTATAGAGGCAAGCTGTGAAGAGTTTGGATGAGCTGGTATTATCTTGTCGTACTCTTTTTTGGAGCTGGAAAGGTTCAGTCTTTATGTAGCCTGATAAAGGAGTTGCTGTAACTTGCACATCTGAGCTATCTTAGATTTGCAGACAGCAGCGCCCTTTTCTCAGAGAACCTACACAACCTACAACTAATGCTAGATGAACTAAACAAAAAAACCAAGAAAGTCTGCCTACATATGAACCTCAGCAAAATAAAGGTCATGTGCCACAACCACATTGGAAATAAGAACACGACTATCAAAACCGAAGATGCAAAACTGGAAAAAGTAGACCACTACATATACCTAGGACAACAAATCTCAATGAAACCCACAAAAGAAGAAATCAAGCAGAGAATCACTCTAGGATGGCAAGCCTTCTGCAGAGCAAGCTCAACAGTTAAAAACATTAATGTTAAAAACATTAATCCTACATAGAGTATACAACCAATGCATCCTTCTGATAGTTATATACGGAGCTGAAACATAGAATCTAACCAAGAGACAGACCCGCAGACTGAGAAACATGCAATGTGCGCATAAGAGAATCATGCTCAGCCTCACATGGAGAGATCAGAAGACAGCACAGTGTATTAGGGAGTCCTAGACATCATAGAATCTACAAGAAAACTTGAATGGCAATGGGCTGGCCATGTTGCAAGAATGAAAGACAACTGATGGACATCACAACATGCATCCCCAGAGATCGCACGTGCAACCAAGGCTGGCAAAATGTAAGATAGAGGGACAAACTATACAAATTCATATATTACTGGCTCCATGACGCCCACGATAAAGAAATGCTGCGAATCCTGGGGAATAACAGACAATAAAAGACTGATGATGATGATGGTTTCAGAATCTGAGTTACCCTTCTTCTTGATTTGTTGCCTCCCAAGGTTAGTGATTCCAGTCTGCCTTGATATTCACCAATAGCTGGAGGGAACAAGGGATAGGCTCATGCCTTTCTCTTGGCAATTAGTGTGAGGTGAATGTAAACTGCTTTGACTGGAGTTTGAAGTTGACTCACCAATCCCATTGTCGGTGTTGTTAACCATTATGCCACTTTCAGCCTTTCTCTCTCGAATGACTCATATACTCATAATATATTTTGGCTTTTTAAGTGTTGACTTTTCTCCTTGTCAGTATCTAATACAATAATTAGCCTCTTGGAATGTTGATCATACTTGAAGAAGTCATCACCACATCTGCCTTGCTTTAGCTACATATATGTATGTATGTTTCATCAGTTTTATTCATAAAAAAATCCGAGATCTCTTTATTTAGAAGAATTGTTTTCCATCTGAAACTTCAGCTATAGTAGTGATGTAGGCAAGAACACAGGCACAGTAATGCCTGGCTTTGCTTCTCTTTCTGATTACTTCAGCATGATAGAAACCAAGAAACATACATGTATGTGTGTATCTTTTAGCCCATCCATAAAGCCACTGGATAACACTCACCACTGAAGAGTAGCAGTCAAATTTCCAGTATTATTCCTTACCTGTTGGTCACTCTATTAAGACAGCTGATACAGACTGAAGTGCAATGTCACATCTATTCATATAAAAGAACTCTGTCTGTCCATGTGTGCCTCCCCTGTAAGCATGGGTACATCTCAACTAAATTTGGTATGCATACTTAGTGGACTTAGAAGAAGAATTTTGACTATTCAGTTTTGCAAGAAAAGATTTTTTCCAAAGGATTTTAGATGGGGATTCTATCTACATGTAACACATACCCTTATTTTCCATTCAATATACATATACATACTAGCCCCTTTGATGGCTCCTCCCAAAAAGGGGTGGGGAATGAGGGAACTAGCTCAAAACCACTTGATAGGATGGTGCTCAGCTACTCTATTAGATATCTTTCTTGAATTTGCGACGAATGCAATGTTAACTCTGCTATGATTCTAAATTTTAAAATTTAGAATCATAGCAGATATAAATTTAACTTATATATATATATATATATATATATATATATATATATAAATTTAACTGAATATTTTTGACGGTATCTTAAAGGGATTTTGTTCTTTGTCACTGAAGTAATGCTAACTCTGCCATGGTTCTTAATTTAAAATTTGAATTTTCTAGTTTGACAGCATCATGCTGGGATTTTGTTCTGGGACTCTTGTCTGTGTGGAGGAAGAACATTCTGCTCTCTTCCTTTCTCTTTCTCTTGAATGCATTAATTCCAGAATTTCCTGATGCATTCAATTTCATTACAATCTTCTTTATAAGACTTGGCAACTGAATAAAAACTAAAAGATACATATAATAGCATACTTATACATATTTTGTCCGTTTGGATAGTGTAATGGTTAGCATGCCTGCCTCGCACACGGAAGTTCCTGGGTTTGATTCCTGGTATGAGCAGAGGACAAATTTCCCTGTGCACTCAGCAACTAATTGAGTATACTCTAAGCTGTGGGATCAGGGTGGAGGTATCCCTTTGATGGACTTGCATCATACCAAGGGGGTGGTCTTGAAAACTTGTAGGTATTAAGTTCTGGCCTCGACTAGACTTGAGACTTGCTAGGATCACTAAACTGATGCATGCAACAGAAATTGGGACTTTGTTACCAGCTGTCATACTCTATAGGGGATTGTCTCTTAAGAGATGTAACACTTTACCTATGCTTATTTGGGTGACTTACTAAACAAGAAATTCTAATTTCTCTTGAAATGTCTCAATTCCAGTCATATCATGAGCTTCGTGATTTCATAAATAGTTATGATATACTGGTAAGAACAGTTAGCTTAACCTTTAGCATGCTGTAGGCGACTTTGTTCACCGAGCAAGAAATTTCCCCTGCTACTGGGGGACTCTGATTGCCAAATAATAGTGTGTTTGAATTTGGCAGTTGTTTTGTCATGTGTTGTCAATTTCAGTCATACATCAACAGACATATAAGTTAAAGGCTTTCAAAGTTGCTGAGTGCACGAAGACTTGGCACCTTAGAAAAGGATGCTGAGTGCTGAAGGTTAATCAGGAATGAGATGGCTACTCCTTTGCTCTGACAAGAATCAGCAAAATTGAATCTTTTGTGTCATTTCAGACTCCAGCTGACCACTTAGCTTTATTAAGGGTCAATTACTTCGGTGATGACCAGTACCATAAGAAAAATTGGTGGTAGTACTTGAGTCTAAGAGGCTTAATTTCAACCTAACCAAAATCAAGTCTCTCTCCTTAGGCTGGGAAAATTGCCAGCCTTTGATCTGAACAACAAATATGAAGCTTTATGAACTAGAAATATTCCTCACTCTACTGACTTGACACATTTGCTGGAAACATTTCCCAAATATCATTGGAAACAAATTATTTTTGTCACACTCCAGTCCTAGATGGAGTTGACTTTATTTGTGCGCTTCCCCCAATAATAATCTTCATCTGATTTAAAGGAGTAAACTCTTTACTATTTGTCGATCCAGTCACATTAAACCAGACCAATATATAAAATCAACATTTCGCTACTATGATGTGAAACACAACCAAGTGATTGTGAGATAGCTCTTTTACAAACCGAGGCAAACTGACGTCTTATATATCCACGTATTAATCTATTATATATATACAATACAAAAATTGTATTGATCATCTTCAGTTGGAATAGAAGCAGGAGTGGAGTAGCCAGGTTTATCATT
The DNA here is from genome assembly GCA_963457665.1 of Thysanoteuthis rhombus. Taxonomy (NCBI): domain Eukaryota; kingdom Metazoa; phylum Mollusca; class Cephalopoda; order Oegopsida; family Thysanoteuthidae; genus Thysanoteuthis; species Thysanoteuthis major. Next base: position 32,673,306 of record OY735205.1, read on the forward strand.
ATTGTTAAGATAAATTCTGATTTAATAACAGTTTTTCTTCATAGCTTACATCCTGTCAAATCATTAATATATATAAACAGTACATGCGTTTACGTGCACAAGTATACACTGATGTCAGTAGAATTGCGAAGACGTAAACCAATAATCATAAATTATTGTAAATTTTTCCAAGATCTTATGTTATTTGGCGACTTGTTAGATTTTAATCATAACCAGTTTGTCTTTGTAGCCTAATCAGTAAGACAGCTTCCCTTGACATGTCAGTCCCCGAGGATAAGATATGCAAGTTTGTCTAACTGGAGGCTTATTCTTTATTTCCAATCCATGCCGGAATGATGATCTGAGAGTTGCAATAAAAAGCAACTGAATATGAGAGGTCAATTATCAATAAAATTGTATTATTTTTATTGTTTTGCATTTGTTTTTGTTTTTTAATACAAAAACTATTTAATGACAGCTTGATGAACATGCTGAATATCCAAAAGTGTTCATGTATAGATATTTAGACTGGACTGATTTTAATCCAAGATGCGACTAGATTCATTGAGTACCTGTGGTAAAGATTTCACTCATCAGAATTGATTTGTCAAACTAGTATGCTTTTAATTACTGTAAGACAGTTGTACTATTCTTGCTAGTATTCATTATTTACAAGGTCTGTCCAAAAATTATCCAGACATTTAATATTAACAAAGGGCAATGGCACCTTTGTCCATTCAATTTACTCCCCTTGAGACCTCACATGCTTATCTTAGCATCCTTTCAAGTTTTCAAACAGTCTGCAAAGTTCTCTTTCTGGATCGCCTTTAGCTGCCTCATCACGTTCTCCTTAATTTTTTCCATGGTTTGAAATCTCTTTGTGGAAAAGCCAGAAGTCACAGGACTGTTATGGGACTGACAGATCTGGATGATGCAATATTCAGCCAAAATGCCCTGACATAACCCACTGTGATTTGGGAACCACAGATGATTTCATCATGGGTCTGTCAAAGGAAATCCCTCTTCATGCTGGTTTTGGACAGTTGTTCATCTCCAAGACTAATTGCCAACCATACTTGAAGTTCAGTCTGCCCTACTATTTACCCATAGCTGAGGGAAGAAGAGATAGATTAGTGACTTTCCCAAAGGTATTAGAGCAAAGTGAACACTGATTGTCTTTGCTTGAATTTGAACTCTACTTACCAATTCCCTCCTCTGTGTAATTAACTTGCTCCACACCTCCTTTGTACAAGGCTAAATGAATGTTGGAAGAATAAATCAGTACAATCGTCCAATTGGAGCAGGATCTGCTTGTTTTGAAAATCATTCAATTACCAAAGGTCACTGGCACTTTAATACTTGCAGAAATTGAGTTATAAGATATTTTCATTTTCACAACAAATGCCAGATATTTTTTTGTCTTTTGAGCACAATTTTTTTTTTCTGTATGCAAAAGAAAGAATTCAGAAAAAAAATGCTATTTTGTGGTTACTTTATCTGTTATCAGGTCACATAAAGTGGACCATCTCGGCAGCAGTTATTTGATACTACCAAAAAGTAGAGGGTTTGACACTTTTAGTCTTTTTTTGTCGTAATATGAAATATTACTTTGCAGAAATCCTTCTTGTGCATGTCACCCTGCGGATGACAGAGCATGGAGGTGGGCTGAGAGAATGAGGCCTGTTTTCTGCTTCACTTAACTGGAACCAGCATTTCTCAGTTGGTGTAGACAGAATAACTATTTTACTTTCTTTTCTTATATGCATATATATATATATATATATATATATATATATATATATGCACATGTAACCTAGAGCCGGCCTTGGGAGCTATGAGGCACAATTGGAAACATTTTTTCAATGCCCCAGGTTTTGAGCCAAAGCCTGTAGAATCTTATAGTTATAAATAGTTTATTATAGACTGCAGATCTCTATGGTAGAATAGAAAACAATCAAAATGTACTCTTGAAATTTCAAAAATAAATCTTATGCTGTTCTGTAATTTACTAGCATATTCAATTCAAGTACATTGAAAAAAATTCAAAATATGAACAGTAATAACAGACTTTTTGAGAAGTAAGAAAATTAGAATTGTGGCGGTGAAACCTGTATTCTGGTGTTAGGTATATATTGCAAAATGTCATGTGTATGAACCAAGACTAGATTTGATTACCCTAGCACTTGGCCATCACAGATGCATGGATCCAGTTGCAAGCAATTAGCTTGAAGCTGCTCTGATATATAACTCATGATATCAAGGGTAGGATATGAAGTGAAATTTGATAATTCAAACACTGAATTTCTACCGAAAAAGTTTACGCACTCAGTCTATGTACATTGCATTGAATATCAGAGGAGAGATTTTTCAGAGCTTTGGAATTAATGCAAGCATTGTTGAGATTAGGGTTATATATGTGTATGTGTTATTTTGCATATTATCTGCTGATTTTATTTGTTTTATACTCAAATGAATACACCATTAAAACACTTATCTTTTTCTTTTTCACCTCATTACATGTTTGGTTATTTAGAAATTTTAGAAGACATCCGGATACCAAGAGATAATGTCAGCATAATTTTGAACATGGACTTGTTTTAGCAATGTGCATTGAATTCTGTAAATTTCATTTCTTTTCTTTTTTCAAATTCACTACGAATAGTTTTTGAAACTCATAAAAATTTCCCTTTTTGTTGAAAAGGACAAATTTTGGTGATTAGTTACTGATCATAAACAGAAACTATTGGCTTTTCTTTTCTCAAATTATTGATCATATTTTAATGTTTCTCCCGCCAGTAATCTTTTTATTTCATCATAGTTATGTATACTGTTCCATGCTACTGCATCTTGCATATCATCTGTATTTATCTGCTCGGAAGTGTACACATATCATTCATGTGTATACATCTATCAAGTAAAATATGCATGACTCGTTTTAGCTGTGCGATCGTACCAAGAATTTAGATGTCTGCATTCCAGACAATAGATATGTCTTTGCCGAGAAGAGTTGAGATGTTATCTCATCGAAAGCATTCACATCTGTGTACACCATGAAGATTGTGTTCATATCTGTTTTGTGTAGATGCTCGGTCTGACATCCTTGTAAGTTACAAGCTTTTACAATCATTAAGAAAATTCTGAGAATATTAAGATTATAATATTAAGATATATTACAAACATTTATTTTGCTACTAACTGATTAATTAAACGGTGGAGGCAAGAGTCATAATTACTTGTAAATCTCTTATAAATCATTCTTTGAAATTATTTTCTCAATTTACAAACTATTTTTCAATTCCTGATTTTTGTGTATTCCATGAACCAAAGCAATAATTGTTCTGCATGAGGTATCCAAGTAATGAGTTTAGATTTACATGTGCATGTATAGGAATCTCTCTCACTGTTTTAGATTTGCATGCACGTGTATGAATCTCTCTCACTGTTTTAGATTTGCATGCACGTGTGTGTGAATCTCTCTCACTGTTGTCGATTTGCATGCACGTGTGTACGAATCTCTCTCACTGTTGTAGATTTGCATGCACGTGTGTATGAATCTCTCTCACTGTTGTAGATTTGCATGCACGTGTGTGTGAATCTCTCTCAGTGTTTTAGATTTGCATGCACGTGTGTGTGAATCTCTCTCAGTGTTTTAGATTTGCATGCACGTGTGTGTGAATCTCTCTCAGTGTTTTAGATTTGCATGCACGTGTGTATGAATCTCTCTCACTGTTGTAGATAATGAAGAATGAAAGTGACAAAAACATACTGTAAGATAATTATGACAAAACAAATACATGAATTTCCTTAAATTTTCAGTGTTTCCTTGATTTTACATTCCCTGGAATCTACAATCATCAGTCACACAAAATTGTTTTTAGGTAAATACTCTTGTTTTATGATTATGAGATGAAATATTTCAAATCCTTAGACCCTTTGTCAAGTTTGCTTAGTTTCTTTTAGTTGCTTTAAAACCTTCAGTTTATGCAGCATGGAAGAAAGAGATGGCAAAAAATGGGAACCTAGTCCGACCACAAAACTGACTGTTGCTTAAAGTGCTGTTCATGAAATCTGACCTTTTCCCACCTCAAGGGTGAAGGGTATAGAATATGAGATACTCCTATCTGAAGCTACTTTTAATGGCCAAAGAATGTATCAGGTAGATCGATGGAGAAATTAGTCGAAATTATTGAATTCCATGTTTGTAAGTAATGTTTCATTAAGAATTATTCCCATCCTTTATACCAGTGTTTTACCAACTTTTTTAGACTACTACTGCTTTTAGAGCATATATTTCATTAGCATCCCTGTAAAGTCTATCAGAAATGATACTTTAGAAAATTAATTCTTTTTATTTAAGCTTTTATTTCATAACCACTAATACAATTGTCCTAAAATATTTATACATGATTAATTAATGTAAAAATATGTTAATGTGAAGGATGGGCCTGATATGATGAGACTAATGTTTCCAAATCTGGCTCAATATTAGTAAGCAGCATCTTGATATACTCTCTGGCTCAATATTAGTTAGCAGCATCCTTAAATCGTCCAGTTTTACTATTTGCAGTCAGTTTCTCTTTTTTGTCAAAAGATCCCCAACAGCACTAAATCCAGGTTCAACTAAGTATGATAGTGAAGCAATTAGGAACTTGTTCTTGACAGACTATAATCCAGGATAAAAATTTTTAATTTGATACTGCAACCAGAAATGATGGTATCTGTTCTCAAATTTGAGCTTCACCTTTTTGTTGGATTTTGATTCAATCGATTCATCTTGCAATTGCATTTCTATTTTCTCAACACTTGAAAATGGGTCTAAAACCAAATATGGATTCTTCATACCTTCAAATCGTTCAGACAAGTCCTCATGTAACACATCCGAATGATGCCAAAAGACCTGATCATCATCATGTATTTTAATCTTTTCCTTGAGTGCAAAAAAAACTCAGAAACTGGTGCAATTCTCTAGGTCCCAAGTTGCATTTAAAGAGTATAGGCTATGAAAGGAGGTATAACAGCCTTTATCTTAATCAAATTCATCTCATCTTCTTGCAACTGTAAACTAATTTCATTAAACTTGAAATATAAATCTGATACATAAGCCATATCACTTTAAAACTTATGCTTTTGCAGGAATGTGTCTTGGTTTGGGAGTTATTTCAAAACAATCTCAAAAAGACTATAGAAGTGACTCAAACACGTTATAAATAGAATGATTAACTTTTATACATTGGAATAGGATCCTGAAATCTTTCGTCCATAAATTAAAATTTGATAATTGCATGTACCACTAAAGAATAATGGCACAAATCCAAATAAAAATCAAGTGGTCATGCCACTCAAATTTTCTGGCCAATAAATCCTCTAAAAATCTGAAAGCAACATTCTTTGGAGCCTACCAAACAGAGGTGAAAAGAACTCAAAATCTGCCAATCCTCCAGTAACACTTGATACAGAACCCAGGCTACTCAGATCCACTAATATGAAATACCATATTTCTTAAACTCCACTTCAAAAGAAGTGTAGCCTCGGGAAAGATTACCATAAATTGGCATACAAGTCAATCTGCTATATAAGGCAACCTCAAGATTTTTTGTTCAAAATTCTGGTTCATGCCTATACTTTTAGTTAGTTTACATTTAACTTCCCTGCATCATAGCTATACACAAACTGATTTCAATTCAGTTTTTAGATAGTGTGTGGCATTGGTAGAAGTATGCACTCTCTTAACGTTTCATAGTTTCTTTTGTGGTGTTCTGGATGCTAAGATGTGTATAAGAAGCAAAATGACTTTCATCTTCTGAAGTGTTAAGAATTTTTCGAAGGAAAAAATGTTCTGTTCAGAATGTTTGGCAGTATAAAAATTTCCGTCTGAGTGGTAACTAAGTTTTCAAAGTGTTTTTCCACATACAAAAGGCTTTGGCCTTTCAATTAGGATTGTTTTTGCGCCTATTTGAA
>OY735205.1:32684242-32981742 GCA_963457665.1 Thysanoteuthis rhombus
AATTTGTACCTAATCTAGATTTAATTGACAAATATTTTGATAATTCCATTGTTCAAATGATCCATTTGTGAAATACATTTCTATACAATAGAAATTTATGTTCTCAAAGAGTAATTGTACATCTTATGTCTGTTTGTACTGAAGGTAATTTAAATCATTATAGATATTCCAGATCTGAATAGTCCACTAGCTTGTACTGTAAGTATTTGAACCATTATAGATATGCATTGAATAGTCCACAAATTTTGTAAAAACAAATCGTAAAAGATGACAACTCAGTTTGTTTCTTTCTTAAATGAACCACTTATGCTCCTATAGAGCAGGGGTCAGCAAACCTTTTTGGAAGAGGGCCAGATTGGAAATGTTTTTATGTCTTATGGGCCAAGGCGAATGAAAGAAAAAAAAATAATATCATGATCTTACAAGTATATATTTACATAAATTTCCATGTATTATCAATCAATGAGAACTATAAAATTATTTTTGGTGAGGACAAGAAACTGTCAAATTGTTGTTCAAATTTTGTGTATATAAATAGAACAGTAAGAAAGCATTGTGTTCAAATATTTTCAGCTATAAAATATTGATTCATTTGAAGCCACACAAAATGAGACTTTTGGTCTATTTTTTCGATATTGAATATTATTGTTCACCAACAAGAGATAGATAAGGAAAACAAGTAATTTTTACATGCATCATCATATATTAAATGAATTAGGTAGTTTGGAAGAATTGTGGCTACACACTGAACTTTGCAAATCCCTGCTACAGATAGATATGGACAACTGAGGTGAAACTGTTCAACTCTTACTTGTCATGTTAGAATATGGTAAATAATAATGAAAACTTCAATCGCACTATGTCTAAAATATCTACTTGAAAGATTGGATATAGAATTTCTAAGACTCAGTGACTTCAATCTCCACTCCTTCCTCTACACACACAGAATTTTTTTTTCAAATAGAATTCCTTACTTTCAAAGAATCAAAAATTAAAACCTTCACAGGTTCCTAATGATAAAAAAATTCTCACAGCTTGATAATTTTTGAAATTATATTTTTAGTTAAAAATTTTTTTTATGTATTATTAAATGACTTGAAGTTTAATTATTCAAAAAGAATTTTTTTTCAATAGATTATGCATAAAATTATGAATAAAAGAAATATTCTATTTAAAATAACTGACAATTTTTTTTTACAACTATCTTGAAAATTGATCATCACTTTTTTCTGTCAATTTATTTTCCGCTTTATTTAAACCTAATGGTGGTTAATTAGAAATGGAATGCGCAGAGATAATTAAGAAGCTGATCTGTCTGTACCTTTTCATGAATTAGTGCAGCAATGATTTCTCTATTCTTTATCTCTGATTGTTAAAATCAAAGTATAATTATTATCAAGCCCTTACAATGGCATGTTTTGTGCAGTTTAGTTGAGCGATGATCTGCCTTCCAATCTGTTTTTCAACAAACGATATTTATCTTACAAATAATTTGTTTTTAGTATATTTTTAACCACGGAGTTCAAATTCTTTTGCTAAGTAAATATTGACTTCATAATATTCCAACTCAATATCATGATTGAGAAAAGTTCATTTTTCTTTTTTCAAACAAGAAATTGAGCTTCTTTTATTTATTTATTTTTTCTAGCAAAAACTAGGAAAAAAGTTTTTAAATAAAATAGGATGGCAATTTTGTGGTGAAAGTTTTTGCTAGTACCTATATAAAACTATGAAAAATGGCAATTGTTTGACGTACACATCTGAAATTCAGAAATATAGTTTTACTATATTCCATAAATTATCGAGGCTTGTGTTTTCATCTTTGTTGTTTTAATCGCTACCCTTTGATAGAATCTCTTTTGATCCTTCATATTTGTACAATTTACATTGTTGAAAGAAATTGTGGATAAGGTAAAATATTAATGGATTACCAACTGTGCCATACATCTGAAGAAGGTTGAAGAATGGTAAGCGGTGATCAAAATCCCAAAGATGAAGGTACTAGTGTAGATCTACTTCATGATAAATGATGTGCCCGCCAATCTGTCAGTCTGACACTTAAAAAGTAAAATGTTGCATTGAAATAAGGTGAAGAAGACAGGTTCTGAGAATGGAATGGTACTAGATAGACCATGAAAAGGGCACTAGAAGTGGGGTAAAAGTATGACAAGGGTAGAGTTTGAAATAAAAAGATTTGCTGAGGGAGAATGAACTTGTCAGGCAAGAAAAAGGATTGAACTAACTTCTGAGTGTCTTTGAGCAGAAGATGGTCACTTCAGGCAACACTCGTAAGTCTTCTTTTTCAGTTACCACAGACTTCCACCCTAGGTATCACGTTAGCAACACAACTGGTATTCTATTAGTAATTCAGGGAATGTTAGCATATCAAGAAAAGCAAAATCCTCATTTGAAATATTCTGAGAAAATATGTTGGTACTGACATAGATGAATTAAAGAAGCTGTAATATTTCATTTGCATAGTGTAGGTCTTAGAATTGAGATACAATGTCTTGGATTAGTTATAGCCCCACCTCGTCATTTCTACTTTGTGATTGGCTGAAAAATGCAAGCATCTTCACACTGTCTTTTAGTGCTCCTGTACTTTTCAATTACCAGAAGGGACAACACATTTCACTGTTTCCTTCTATCTCAACGGAATATCAAAAGGAAATTAGTTTGTTTTTATTTAATTAAATTATTCATTATAGTTATCATTCTTTAGGCTTTCTAAGATAACTGCACTCAATTCAAGGCTGGATTATATTGATTTTTCTATCTAGACCCTCATTAATTCTCTTTTAGATTGATAATCTTTTTCTGATTTAGTCTTTGTTTTGTAAAAAATATTTTTAGGGGCTCTTAAATGGTTATATATTTATAGGGAGGTGTGACTGATGTAACATAAGTGATGTGACAGCATTGCTAATCAAATTGGTGTTTCAGGTTCAAACTTCAGCCTGTGCCGTTTACATTCACTTTGCACTAATGCCCTTGAGAAAGGGATGAATCCATCTCTTCTCCTTACATCCAGCTTCAGGTGGAATAGCAGGACAGACTGGGCTCTCTAACCTTGGGATGACAATTTGAAATGTCTCACCAGAAAATGGTGGTAACGGCTTAACTAACAATAATTCTCTAAAGGCCAACATGACCATGCAATCATCATGAGAGGAATCTTTGTCCAGCAGTGGAATTAAAATGACTGATGATATGTTTGGCTCATATCAAAGTATAAAATTAGATATTTTGCCTATCTCTATGAAATAAAATGAGTAGTGTTGCCCATAAATGAGTACACCCCATATCACTTTTGTGAAAGAAAGTTAATTTTCTTCAAAACTTAACACAGCTAGATTTTATTATTTCTAATAGAACATCAATTGCACAATTAAAACGGATATCATCAGGTATTATGATTTAACTCTACAGCATTGAAACAAAAATATTTTTTGATAAGGATGTACTCATTTTTTGGCAACAACATATATATATGGGCAACAATTAAATAGATTGTTTGTCTGTTATTTTTGACAATGTATTCTTAAATAGATAAATAGATATATATTGTAGGCAGTAATGCAATTGGTAAAAATATCTGTTTCTCGAGTTTCAGCAGTTTCTTCACCATCTCTTAATTTGAGAGTCAATTTCACTACTTCAATGTTGTGTACGAAAATGAACCTTTTCGTCTTATTTATCCCATTTGAGGTTTTATCAAAAAGTGATTGACCTCATTTCAGTGGAATAGCCTTTTGTTTCAAATAGTGTGTAGGAGATATTTTCAACAGTAAAATTATTACCTTTAAGTAGAAGAATTATGGACAAAAACAAAGAAATATGAAAGGTCACACTGTTCATTGTATTAGATACATTTTGTTTTAAATTAAACAACACAAAAAACCAGTTATGTTTTGATTGGATTATCACATTTGCTAATCTTCTTAATACACTCACAAAAGACACTCATATTTTTTGTTTATTTTTTAGAACTAAGCATAAGTATCCACAATACATGGAATTCTATTCAGGCTTTGTTTATACGATTTCTCTTTATAAATATTGGGTCAGCACAACTTGGTCTGGCACATGGCCAGTGGTTGGCCATTTCTAGTGTAAATGGTTCACTACCAGTGATTACTCTTATTTCTTTTTTCAGATGTGGCAAGCTAAAATAATCTGGTGGCCTGGTGAATATGCAATGTATCCCCCAAGCAAAATAGTCCAGGCATTTTTACAAAAAATGGGGATAAAGAAAACGATTTTGTATCCTCTATGTTCTAAATGAAAAAAAAAAATTTTTTTTAATTGTATGAAGGGGAAATCTTGAAATACAAAATGGCTACCATCCATCATAATGACATCAATATATCTCAAGATCTGGGCACTTTACCTTATTTTGCTCTAGATTTCACAGAAGTAAAACTGTGTGAGCAAAAATACAGACCCAAAACTAGTATTATTGACATTTCTATTAGGAAATTTCAAAAACTAACTTGTCCATGACATGCCTGGTGGCTCCCTTAGTACACACAAAACTTTCACGGAGATATGTAGTCTAATTCTTGAGTTACACTGTCACATTCAGAACCACTGACATACAATTTAGCAAATGCAGTTTTCGCTCTCATTTTGAATGAGCTCTCCTGTAATAAAAAAAACGATGAATGTCAATATTCAACGCAGTGCCTGGTTCTCAAGATAGATTATTGTCATTAGGGTAGATGGCTGCCATTTTAAATTTCAGGATTTTCCTTTCATAGAATTTTTGTTGACTTTTTTTCTCATTCAGAACATACTGAGGGCTCAAAATCAGTTAATTTTTTTTTCTTGTTTGTTTTTTCTCAATTTGTGAGAGTGCAAGTTTTTTTACTGAACTAGAAGTTCCCCATTAAGAATAGTAAGTTCAGGGGTGGTCTGTTGCAATACCTGAGGGGACCAGACATGTTTTTTTTTAAATGGTCCCCCCCTCCCCCATAAGATGTGACATTAAGCCTTGTGGGATATTCGGTGGTATACATATTTCACTGATACTTATCAATGAGAAACAAACTGACAATACTAGTAATAGTCTATGAAGGTAGCTTACTATGTCTTTGTCAAACATAAACTCCTTCATATGTAAAATCTATTCATTTACCTCTGCCAACAAAGTTGTAAGAGAGATATGTATTCACTCATGTTAGTCTGTTTGTTCACTCAATATCTTCAAAAGTCCTCAATTAATTTCAATGACATTTTGTGGAAGAGCTGGCCATAGGCTACGGGGGATTGCGGATCAAGGGATTTTAAAAAATTATCATTATTATTATTATTATTATTATTATTATTATTATTATTATTATTATTAAGAGATACTTTTCATGCATTGAGACAATTGTTCGAAATCTGAAAAATTATCTCCCCTTTGTTGCAACTATATATGAACTGAATTTCAATCAGTTTTTAGTTTACGTGCTGCATTGGTAGAGATAAGTGCTCTCTTGTTCATTATTTTCATTAATCAATGAGTAAGTAACCTTGTTGGTAATTAATATAAAAAAAAAATACATTGAATAGATGTCAACATGCAGTTGCAGGGGGGAAAAAGGTTATGGGGAAATAAAAATATAAAACGATTGAGCTAATTTCTGAAAAGTTGGTAAAGATCTCTTTATATCCACTTGTTGTTACCCTGAGCTGTTGTCACTGGATTAAAGATGATTTAAGTATCAGCAGTTACTAAACTGAGTCATTAGATAAGGTCATCCTACAAATATTTGAGGAAGCGCACTGTCTGCCAAGCAAGGTGTGCTCCCCACCTACACCCTGCCACTGATGAGGTACAAATATCTACACCTTAAATTAAAGTGCCTGTTTCTCTCTCTCTCTCTGCAGGATAACTATTTTCATTTCTTATCATTTGTTGTTATTATTAGACACATTTATAAGGCAAGTGTTTCTTTTTATTTGTTCATGTTTATCTTGTATTTATCGTATTATCTTTTATTTTGTTCATAATTATCTCAATCTTATCTTCTGTTATATTTTTACATCCTCCTATTTCTTTTGTGAGTTATTCTTCCCTTAATCCTACTTATTTGCGTTTTCCTGAATTATTTGAATTCCATGTTTAAGATACCGAGACAGCCATTCATCATAACCACTGATGATAATATCAAATGATTATTGTTATCAAAATCAATCCCAAACACTTTATTCAAAATGAGTTGATAATTTATTTCTGATTCCAATACATAATGGCCTGGATAGTTTAGACCAGTCTCAAACCTTCACGAGGGCAATACAAGAAAATAGGAATGAACTTTGAAATTTCTGGTACACATTGGAGCAAAACGCAGACATTAAGCCACTGATCCCCTGGCTCTTATTTCTCCTCAGTTTCTGTTAAGTATCATTTCATTAACTTGTCTGGAAAATGTTTTGTAGTTTATGGGTTATACTCTTGCCTGACATCATCTGTTTTTTATCATTCTATTGCATGGCATTTTACTAAAAGGGAGTCAGTGAGAGAATGGTATACAGAATGGTATGATGATTCCTTGCTCTCACTGAAGTGTTACTTTGTTTCATGTTGTTTTCATATTGACCAATGTTATAATATTTATATAATTCATATTTGTTTACACAAGGAGAAACCATTTGGTTCTGTAGAACCTTAAACGGTTTCACTGTTTTAAAAATGAATACTGTTTACATTGATTTTGTATATTCAGGTAATGATGGAAAGGCCAAAGCCCAAATAACCTCTTTGTCCCTGCTCTTCTCATGCCCAACAGAAAGGTGAAGACTTACTTCGGTTTTCCATTGGGTCGTCTAGCTCCATGTTAAAGAGCAATGCTACGTATACAGGTGCACAATCTCTTTTCTAAAACCCTTGGAACTAGACACTTTTCAGGATTCAGAATTTTTCATATTTCAGAATGGTGGTAAAGGTACCGTATTGATTATGACATATGTTTCCATTTCTGTTTCTCCTTACAGTCCTAGTGATACCCCTAACTGCTCTCTCATTCCGATCTGTGATCAGTTTGTTTATAGTTTTCAGAATTATTCATGTTTTAATATAGTTCTAGGCATTGTTGTTCCTATGTCAACAGTATGATATATATGAATGGATATTAGAATCCAGTTACCTATAGCTGCAGAGAGAAGTTTCATGCCTTTGAAGTTTAAGTTGGCCGCCTTGGCCAAAACTACTCTGTCTCCATGCTGTTTGGCCACTAGCACCTTGACTGAATTTTCTTCTGGGTCAAACAAAAAAGTTTTTCTCATCCACATGAAGTGTTTTTTCAAGGCACTCTCTCCTCCAAATTTTTCTTTTTGACCTCAAAGAATTTGTCTGGAACTAATTTGAAATAACTTGAAAAATTGATGAAAACTCAGTATTTGAGAATCTGCTTTGATATTAACATGAGAATATCAAAGATTCTACAAATGCTCTGCAAATTTTTTGGAGGAAAAAGTCTTACATTGATTTCAAATCAATTTATTCCTTTCATCCTGAAAAATCCGCTGTTAAAAAAAATTTCTTGACAGGTCTGGTTAGTCACTTGATATAGACCGCCACATGATCAGTATCTTTTGACAGTATGCAGTGTTGGTGATGATCAGATAAAAATTTAGAAAAAAAAGGGATGATCAATGAATAAATTACTTTTGTTGGCTTTTGTTGGGCAGTGATCATTAAAAAAAAGTCTGCATTTTTTTAAAAATCTAGCATGGACTCTTACTGAAGAATAAATATAGCATAAACTTACATTGTGAATTGACACCCCCACCCCCCACCAACCCCCCAAAAAACTCATTTTGGTGGGAATTTCTTTTCTAACGTTTTCAGCTCTCTAGCTTGGTACAACCCGCACGTGCCATACAGCTATACTAGCATAGCCAATCAGACCAACTTGAAAAATGAAGAAACCTATGTCTATGTTGACAGTTTTGGTAGACAGTCTCTAATAATGAGTTGATGACATTCATATTGGGATGCAGATAAATCTGACATTTCTATTATTTATGTGCTGTGCTGAAATGCAAAATTGACATTGTTTTTAATTTATGTAAGCTTTTTCTGCCAAGCTATGTAAACACAACTTGCAAGATTTACTTAACTGGGTTAACACCTTGTAAAAAAATTTGAACACTAAAGTATACATACTTAATCTGATCTGGCATCATTGCCAAGTTTACATAAAATAGCAAAACAGTTTTTAAAAAAAAACAAAATCTGACCAACTTTCTACTCTCTTTTTTGTTTTTTTTGGTTTTTTTTTGTTTATTCCATTAATTACAAATATATATATATATATATATATATATATAACGGAGTAAGAATTTTCAACAATAACATGTTTGCGTAGCGAATCCTTACCCCATTATATTTTAAGCTCTACTCTAAATCAATTCAATGTTGAATGCATCAAGCAGTTTATGAAATAAACCCATCATACATTGGATATCATATTATATTGCAGTCCTGATATGTATTATGTGATATATATGTACATATATGTGTGTTAGTTAGTTCATAAAGTATTTTCAATTTGTAAGAATACAAAGAAAGAAATAGAAAATAGATTTTATCTGTTGTTGATATTTAATCACAGTGCTCAATATTTAACACAGTAAAGAAAGCTATTAATTTACAAGAATAAGAATAACAAGGATATATATATATATATATATATATATATATATATATATATATATATCTGGTCAATGCAAACTCATCAGCAACTGGCAATATATTCACTGGGTATATATCCTTGTAATTCTTATTTTTAAATTATATATATAATGAGGATGGAAGAGGCATGAGTACACTTCTAATAACATGGCAGTTAGAACCCTTTAGCCCTGTAAGGCAGATCATCTTGGGCTTCAGGCTGGCACCTCAACCATGTGAAAAAAAAAAAAAAAATTTTTTTTAAAATCCACACCTGCTGCAGAAATGATGATTGGGTCGCCATTGATTCTGTGCACCCTTGTGCCTGGGAAGACTCCCCCTTCTTGCTTAACCCATTGTACCAGGAGAACACTTTGAGACAGAGAGTCTCTGGGTGTTCTCCTGGTACAATGGGTTAAGCAGACAAATAGAAGACTCAGTGCAAATGAATGCTACGGTTTCTAATTCTAATTGCTCTTCAACAATCTTCAACTAATGCACCAACTACTTACAAGTAAATGCTTAATATATTATGAAATAGTTAAGCACTATAAACTATTGATATATCATACAAAATTCATTCTAACTCTTACAATGGGATGGGGAGAATGCTATTTGGACTCTGGCTTTTAAACATCAACGGTTCAGTTGTTGAAAGTTTTGTTTGGGAACTAATCAATCTTGAGTGGTGAGTATTGATTTCTTGATAATCAATCAATATTATGAATATTGTTGAAGGCTGTATAATTGAACTTGTGTTTTCTTTGCATCCTCTGTAGTCTTATTGAATTCAAAGTCATAAGCATTATCTTTCCTCATTTCTTTTATATTTGTTAAGAAGGAAACCCTTTGGGCATGATTGATTCTACTAAGATATTTCATTGCTCATTCAAACATTACATTTTTTTCAATTAATTTTTTTTCCATTGAAAAAACAGTGGCCATTCAAAAGAGTTTCAGCCACACATGTTCCAAACTAGGTGTACACTGGGCTCTTAATGCCTCCAGCGGCAACATTTTTTTCCTCATTGACATGAAGAATGAAATAATTGGGATTCCATAGAGACGAAATAGCATCACTGGAAAGCAGATGTTAATCATAGCAGTGTGCTTGGGACAGAATGAAGACCAAGTGTGATTTTTAAAAGGGGGAATGTTATATAATTAATGTTGTTTGGCATTTAATAGGTAAAGTAGCAAAAATATTGTGGGGTTTTTTTTTGCTCTGAATGTGTTAAGTGGTGAAATAGAAATGTGTGATGTCCAACAAAGACTTGAAAGATGAAAATTCACATTGTATTAACTGAAAGCATGTGAAGTCCTTCCTCACGTTCTTCCGTCTTCAATGGAAAAAATTCCTCATTTCTTGCAAACCCTTATATAGCAACACATGTTCTGGTTATGTTAGACTTGCTGAACTTCTAAAGCAGTCAAGTGTGTATTTATGTTATCCACACCAAAATGAAGTTTAGGTTTTCTTTATCTCCTAATTTTTATAAAAAAACAAACCATATTCCCAACATAATTTCTTGTAAAAAAAAAAAAAAAAAAAATGTATTCTCAATTTTATTTCATGTAAAAGAAGAAAAGCTATATAAGAAAAACAGAAGAAATAAAAAAAACCTTTTATATACACAAACTCCTTGGTTCAGAACTGTTTCCGGCATTAAATGCCCAATAACAGGATCGATATGCCATTAAACCAACCAACCAACCAAATTAATCAACTATAAAAAAAAAAATGTAATGAACAACAGTAACTGGTAATTATCTATACCATAGATTTGTTTTGTGACTGGTATTAGACTGACCATTAGTGTTAAAGAGCTTTGCTCTAGTTGAAATCAGTTTTTTTCTCTTTCCAAGCCAATCTTGCAATAATTAAACATGAATAAAACCACTGGGTTTTCTTATTAGCCATAAGTTCATTGCTCTATCATTGATCAAATGTAAAAGTTCAAACATGGAAGGCAATTTTATTTTCATTAGGATTAAATTAGTTCAATCATAGAAAAATATTAAAAGCAATAAAACAAATGTTTCAGATTATGTACAATTGTCCTAAACCACTAAGATTTTTTACAAAGAAGCTTTGAAGTGACCCTAATCCATTATGTCTTGCTTGACCACTCTTAAGAAAACACAATCCATAGATCTACAACATTAAAAAAAAATAAAATTATTCTTTTATTGATACTACCAGTACAGAAACCAAAAACAAATATGGCGCCAGAGAGATCAAAATAGTGGGTTTAATGGTTGGATTAGAACTTTGTAAGCTGTCAAAGTTCCTATAGCTTAGATGGCA
The DNA here is from genome assembly GCA_963457665.1 of Thysanoteuthis rhombus. Lineage (NCBI taxonomy): Eukaryota > Metazoa > Mollusca > Cephalopoda > Oegopsida > Thysanoteuthidae > Thysanoteuthis > Thysanoteuthis major. Next base: position 32,695,213 of record OY735205.1, read on the forward strand.
AGGCAGCATGTTGTATTTATTTACTCTCCCACCAGAGCTAAATGTGACTCAAGGTTGGGGCTTTCTGTGGGGAAAATAGGAGACGCCCTGGAAAATAGCTCCAGCCAATGCGGCTTTGGTTTCCTAAGCACCATGTTTGTTCAACTAGACCTTCCTGAGGCAAAAGGGACATTAGTTTGAATCTCACTGGGAGCTCACTCTGATCCAAACTGTGCCTGCTACCATAAATTGAGAGCAAAGTTGAAATGAAAACAACTAAAAATCAAGATGAAGGTAAATGATATTCAAAAATCTATTGTCATGAAATCAAGTATTGTAACCCATTATTAAGGGTTACAATACTTGATCTGATGAATATAGATAATACAAGCCTGGCTGCTGCAAGGCCAAACCCCACTCTTGCTTCTATACTGACTGAAGATTATTACAGCAACTTTTGTATTGTATTGATGAGGAAATCATGACATGAATTTTCATAGATTTTCAACACCAGTAAGTTTGGTTCAGTCGGTTGCCAACAGCCTATTTTAAATCATAGTTAAGAAATGCTAATTTTTATACATTGGTTTGGTTTAATGTAACAGGACAGACAAACAGTGAAGTGTTTACTCCCTGGAATTAGGTGAGGATTGTTCTTGTTACAGGGGAAAATCCAAGTCCACTCCCTCTGACTTGGACTGAAGTTTGACAAAAAGAAATAAGTTGATATTGAATATCTTTTCACCTGTTTCCTTTTTATTTTATCTTATTTTTTTCCTTCTCCTCTCCCCCATCAACCAAAGTAAAATGTTAAGTACTTTGTGATGTTTGTAAAATCAGTTTACTAAAAGAAAAAAACTTTTTTTATTTTACAGATTTGGACGTGGAACACAATCAACTCCAGGTGGTGACATCTTGTAAATGAACAGAGAACATTAAAAGTATGTTTATTTTATATTGTCTGCTTTATACTATTTTCCCTTTTTAATCTTCTTTTGATTATTTATCAACAAGTTTATCATTGCGATTTGATGAATGATTCAAAAAGAAAAAGACTCAAGTAGTTTACTCGTGCTGATGGAGGTGCGAGTAGCGTAGTGGTTAATTGCGTGGACAATAGAATCAGCAAAACGTCCAATCACCGATCAAAGATGTTTATGTTCACTTCATGCTAATGCTCTTCTCACTCACCCAGCCTCCAGCTATGGGTAGAATTGTAAAGCAAACTGGGCCTTTCTAGCCTAAGGGAGGCAACCAGTATAGGAGAAGGACAACTCTGATTCTTAAACTCGGGAGTGGGGCCCTGTTAAGGTGGTTGGATGCCGACTTGGACATCCACCCGGTAACTCCAGTTGCCAAGCTGATGCCAAACATAGCACATTCCGCGTTCATTCAAATTAAATTCTATCAACTGAGCATTCCAGGACCTTCATATGTTTTGCCCAGGCTTGCGGCCTGGAGGGATCACTTCAGTAAGATTCTATTGTCTATCGAGACAGAACAAGACCTTCTTATGCTTGCTATGAAGTATTTAAGTAATTTTGCGATTGCATTGTACTTATAAAATATCAAAATAATGCTCTAAATTTCTTTCAAGTCCAATATTTACAGAATATCCAACTAAACCAGAGGAAAAAAAATTTGGGATGAGTCCAACATATAAAGATGGGCTAATTGCCTATCGTCACTGTTTCATTTTAGTGTCTATGATTGTAGATTCATTTTATATTTATTACTGGCATAGAGGCTGTCAAAATTGACAGGTAACATTTTTGCTGCATTATGGTAACAAATACACAGAATTTGGATCGATGGGTAAATTCAAACCAAAAGTTATTAAGCAGAAGCAGGAACCATGTCAATTTAAGTGTTTTTTTGTTTTTTGAATCTTTGTATTTTATGTATTTTAAATTTGCAGCAATGAGAGGATAAAATATACTACTAATCTTTAGCTACCGAAAGAGGTAGTCACATTATATTCGAGGTCGTATTGTATTCGGGTAAATACAGTAATGAAATTAAGTATTTGATTGATAAATATGAATTAAATAATTGTGGGCTATTGTATGCTTTTTCAATCCAACTGTGATTTGCTTGTCTAAGTGATCTAAGATTTCCAGTGACTTATTTCCATTTTTTTTCTTCAAATAGGCTGTCTGTCTAGCAACTTTTGCTGCTTTAATATTCGCTTCCTCCTGCCTTATCTAACTACCTGAAAATGCTTGAAATTCTAATTAAATATAGTAGTGGCTTTTCTTGGTTTTATATATTGGCTTGGAATAGCGTGACAGATGAACAGACATCTGTACAAAAAAAGTCAATGACTGAGAGCTATATATATATATATATATATGTGTATACACATATATATATATATATATATATATATATATATATATATATATATATGCCAAAGTACAAATCAGTAATACAACAATGAAAGATGTGTGATGGGTTTATTTCATAAAGTGCTTGATACATTCAACATTGAGTTAGAGTAGAGCTTAAAATATGGTGAAATAAAGGATTTGCTACTCAAACACATTTATGCTTTTGCCCTGTTTAGGCTTCTTCAGGCAATTTTGAAGATATGTATATTAGTTTTTCAGACAATTGAACTTATACTTATTTTTCTTTATTTCTATTATTATTCGGACCATCCTCATCTTGGTTGGATAGTCCAAATAATGATAGAAATAATAATAATACCTCATCTCAAAAATTCAGAAATATACAAACTCATACGTCTTGAGTGGATCCTTATGGGAACTACAAAGTCAACAAGAAGAATGAGTCAAATTTGTTATTTCATTTTATGTCTTCTTCATTCTATTTTCTGTTATTCTTTTGAATTATTCATCAATTCTTCATCAGCCAGACATTTTAAACTTTTAACTCATTTCCCATTTTTAACTATCTAGCAGGATTAATCATACTTGACTATCATAACACATGGAGATAAATTGCCTGGTCTCAGCTCTGCTTTCAATTGAATATGAGCAAAGATTTCTCTAGTTACCCCCAACAAACAAAAAGGGTAGGACATGGGCAAAGGAAGAAACAATTGAATTTTGGGATGGATCCAGGATTTTTAAAAATTTATTGATCGGTATTTTTTAATTTATTTTTTAAAAATTTTTTTCCATATCCTTACAAATGATCCACTCAACCAATGAGCTGGATGGGCAACAGATTTTTCTCTCATTGGTTGCATTTCTGAGTGTGTCTCCTAGGTGCTCATGGTCACACTTTTGAGGTAACAACCTTGAAATTTTGCATGAGTACTCCACTAGGCACCATTTAAAAACGTTTTTATTTTTATCATTTTTATTTTATTTTGTCTTTCAAAAAAGTGCTTTTGGAGGTTTCTTTGGTCATTTTGAACCAACCAACAATGCCCTAATCTTTTGCTGGTATTTTTTTCTTTTCTTTTTTTTCTTTTTCTCGATAATTTTAGATAATAAAAGATCTATTCTGTTTGATAATTTTCTGGATAAGAGGTATTTACTGGAACATGGTTCCTGTATCCATTTATCACAGTTTTGAAAAAAATCTCCATCAAAGAGTTTTACCAAGACAACATAGAGTAAATGTAATTATTGTTTTAAAAGATCATTACAAATCTTTTTGAGATTTAGATTTATATCAAGCAAAACAAAGTGATAAAATCATCATTGTGATGATCTTTGTGTCCTCGTAGTTGTCGATTTTAAGCTCCAGTAGATGGCACCCTAGTCATGTCAGTTTATTGGTTATATAGATTTTCACATTACATTCAGTATGATATTTGCATTTTTTATATTTCATTCAAAGCAACTTAGAAACTAGTGACACTAACAATGGTTTCTCTGACTAAAAAGGTACCCATTGCTTTACAGCGGTAGCTCCAGCCAGTCTGTTATGTAGACCTATCAATCATGCACATGTGAATAATATAAAAAAATCTTAGTCAATGCAGATTGAATAAAATACTTTTATTATATGCTTTTAATTACTTTCTTTTCAAGTCTGTTGCACAAAAAAAGTTTGTAAATGAAAAGTTGAGATTCAATCATAAAAAGCATAAATTTGAGCTGGTGGGGGTTACAAAAAGATATATACTGAATTTTGGCAACCCTGTTACCTGATAAGCATTCTACCTGTGGAGATGGTGCTGCACACACCACCATTTATAGTGTATGCAAGTATAGCCCACTGTATGATCCAGATAGATAGGGAACTGGACTATTAAGAGATACGTGACCTGGTCCCCAGAATGACACAATGGACTAATAAGTTTTTTTTATATGGTAATAATAAGTTGGGGTCACATAAAACAACCGTACTGCACCATTATCCTTTATTGATTATATAAAGTTTCCACTTTCAAACCTTCCCTCAGTTTACATGAGAAGGCCTGATTCAGGGTGCCCACAAAAGGAGCAATTACCAAGAGTTAATCATCAGATGAGCAGCTTTCATCTTATGTTGGTGAAGGCCAGTTCCCACATAAAAAGCAATCCATATGCTGTATATCTCTCTCACCCTTAGAGGCAAGAGCGCACCTTAATGTCTGTAGTAAATCTTTCTTTAGACTCTAATCAGGGTTGGTATTACATTCAAGCTGAGTCGGGTCAATGTTGATTGGTTCTATTTGTGAAAATAAGGATCCATTAGGTTGTAATGACAGTTCTGTCAGATGCTTCAATTTATTTGTAAACTCAAAGATAGTGATTATTATGAATGCACTTAATCATTAATATACCCTTCTTCACTCCTAATAACTTTATACTACCAACAATCTTTTGTCGAATTCCTTTGATTTTTGCCTTGAAATAAGGCAGTAACTAATTTTCAACTCCTTGAAGTCTTTGTCCATCAAAATGGTTTTGCAAGCTAATAAACAAATGATAGTCAGATGGGGCATAATCAGGAGAATATGGTGGGTGGATCATATATTCCCAGCTGAAAGCCTCTGAGATCTTTATTCACTTGAGTGGTATTGGGACATACATTATCATGAAGAATCTTTCCTTTTCTGTTCATTAAGGATGGTAGTTTTCTATCCAAAGCTGTTTTCAAACTCCAAAGTTGTTGGCAGTAAACTCAAGATTTTCTTCAGATGGTCACGGGTCTATCATCACAAACGAGCCACTGTCGATGGCAATTAGCATTGTGAAAAGAGGTCTATTTTTCATCCCCAGTAACAAATTTTCGTCTAAAATATGCACATCAAACCACCGAGAATGTAGTGAGTAACAATAATCAACAAGTTACAGGCAATTTGCTGCAGACAGGTCATGTGGTTTTTTGTCCCTCACAACCATTTCATCATTTTAATATATCTGTACTAACAATATAACCAGTGGATATAGGAATATTGGAAGTAGGCTGATGTTAAAATGAATCATTAATGCTTTAATCAATACTTTTTAGAATGCTTAAATTCGGTTTCTGAATTATTTTGAACTTGACATAAAGCATTCTCCATCACAGTTAGATTCTGTGCACGTCGTAAATTGAATAGAAAATGCTATCACATAATTGAACCTTTTCAAGACTCACCTGTTAAGGTGCTTAATAGAATCATTTTAATTTAGGCATTAAGTTCTATAAGAGATCTGAGAGATATATATCCCAGCAGTGTAGAAACCTCTACATGCGTATATCCCAGGTATTTGAAAAGGGTTAACAACCAAATTTTGCATTTTTTTATCTATTTTTTTTTTTACTTAGAATTAATATTTAAGTTTTTATCAGAAAATTTATTTATTGGAATGGTATAATTTGGCATTGCCATTTGTTTATCAGGCTTATGGTATCAGTAAAAGCCATCAGTCAAACCTGTTATACACTTATGATAACTGTAAGCAGAGTAACCGGGTATGGACTAGTATTAATTATGAAAATAATTAGAGGATGACAAGTTTTACGCAGCCACTTTTCTTGTTTTTTTAAATTCCTGGGAGCTTGAGCAATCAGAGATTATTTCCCCGCTGAAAGATAAATCTTCCATAATATTATTCTCCTTGTTCCTACTTGTTTTCAAATGTTACTCTTTTAGTAATAACATAGCTGGAGAGACTGGACTCTCTAGCCTTGGGAGAGCAACCAGTCTAGGAATAGGAGAACTCTTTATTCCAAACCAGGGAATGGAGCCCCTTTAAAGTGCTTGGATGCCATCTTTGATGTCTTTCCTGTAGCTCCTACAGCCAAGCTGATATCAAACATATCGGGCTCTGCTCTCTTTTCGGCCATACACTTCAACCTGGGTTGTTCCTCGGGGAGGTCACAATGTCATTCCATTGTCTATGGAGACGGAGGTAGGCTTTTTTCTGATAACATAAGAGATAGGTTAGGTACTTTAATAAGAGGGTAGGAAAGGAAAGGGTAAAAAGAAAGATAATCCTTCTACCCTCTTATCAAACTGAAGGCAGGAAAGATAGTTAAGGATATAACTAAGGAGTAGGAAGATTTTTGCTTATGAAATTTTTTCGTATTTGTATAAAATTTGAATAAGATGGACGGGTAATGAAGATTGGAAAGGATAAGGAGAGAATGAGAAGATACAGGCAAAGCGGAAGAGATGAGCTGATACACAAGATAATGGATAATTTCAATTGTCAATACCCATGGAATTTCTAGTTTCAACTAGTTGTTATATGAGAAATAAGCTGAAAAACATACACATATTGTATTCCAATTTATAGAGTTTTAAAGGGAGAAGTGTTTATTTGATATGACAATTTGTCAGTGAATCTGCTTCAGCCTTTGGAGTAGGCAGATGTTTTTAATGGTATGTTTACCATTTCATCTCTTTTTTTTTATTTCTTTTTGTATCATTTTTCAACATTTTCCTATTGATATTTACTGTTCTTATAAATCTTGACGTTTTAAGTATTACTGAATAACGGCGGCTTTCTTAGATAAATCATAAGCCTGCCTCTGATAGACGTATACAATATAAATGATTGCCTAAATGCATATATAATCAAAACACAAGGTAAATAAACACTGTTAAATCTACATCGGATATGTAGATGAGTTTTTTACCTTGGCAACAATATATGAATAATAGAAGTGTTGATAAAGGAATATGAGTGAGAGAGAGGCAGAGGCAGACATTCATCACCTAATTCTGTCATGTCAGAAACTGTCAACCTAAACTGCCAACATAGGTTTTTTTCAGTTTTTGTGTTGGTCTAGCTGGCCATACCAGTGGAGCTTAGGAGCTGAAAATTTCATTTTTTTTACTCCTTATACTGTCTCAAAAAATCGTTTTCATTTGTTTTAAATTTTCCCCATCATAGATTTTTAGGTGTGGTTTCAATTTGCAATGTAAGTTTATGTGAAATTGGTTCCTTAGTTCATTTCCAGCAGTGCTTGCACTTATTTTTTTGAAAATTCAAACTTCTTAGTGATCAGTGCCCAACACCAGGTTAGAGATGTAGCTCATCCATTTTTTCCAATTTTTTAATTGATCATGCCCTAATATGGCATGCTGCCAAAAGACATCAGTTGTATGATGGTTTCTATAGAGTGACTAACCAGACCCATTTTCGGTTTGTTTTAAAGCGTAATATATTGAAGAGGCAAATAATATTCTTGAATTTTTATCATTTGCATTTTTTTATTATTCAGCTTTCAATCTTGTGCCAAATGTAAATAGCTTTTGAGCTTTTCAAAAGGAATCTGATTTCATGATTCAATCAAATAAATACAACTATTCAAATGATATCATTTTGCACTCATTGAGATTTCACCCCAGTTGTATCTGGTGATTTGCAATGGATATCAAGTGACAGCAAGTCTCCCCAATATTCCAACACTCTACACATTAATTCATGAGAGACAGTATTGGGTGGCTTTCACTGCCTATCAAGTGACAGCAAATCTTCTCAATAATACTCCAGCCTTCTCCTAAGTATTTCTCCTGATTATACTAATACTGTCATCTGAATGATTTCAGTTTTTCCTTGGCGTTCCTGTTATTCCAATTTTTCTGCAAGGCTCTTTAGGGCCCTTCCAAGTGTTGCAATAATGAGTACAACTATCACCTTCATCGATGTTTGGTTTCAGATTAGTTACTCATATTTGTTATTTATTGTCACAAGAACCAGACATGATGTGTAGATTTGGAGATACACATTCTCCCTCTGAAACCAGTTCCAACATTCTATAACAAAACAGACACCTCAGAAAGGCCAGAGGGTATATGGCCAAAATGCTGTGAAAAGTAATTAACAAAGACAAGGAGGAAACAGTCCAACTAAACTACATGCAATGAATAAAACACCTCATCTAATGAAGTTCTGATAGAAACTGCTACCTTCATATTCCACTTTTTTTCTTTTTTTTTTTCTCCTGGTAAAGATCAGATATTTTCCCAGCCTTTCCCTCTTTTAGTTCCACTCTGTCATCTCCTGGAATGACAACAGCTTATACTTGACCAATTTTCTTCATTCCTACAACTATTATTGTCAATTAGTAGGAGATTACAGTATCATAATCCTTACCATAATTCTTAATAACAGGGTATTGATAATGTTATCATCGTATGAAAAGTAATAACATATGGTATTTCATAATGTGCAGCTCACATTTTTTTATAAATTCTAACACATTAAAAAGTACCTACGCATAATATGTAAATGGTAAATTTTGGTTGGCATTCAAAGCAAGCATGCATTGCTTAGAGAACTAGGATATGAAGTCTTGTGGCATCTTCCTTATTCTCCTACCATCATTCCACCTGCAGATTATCATCTTTTCAAGCATTTTGAATTTCACATCCATGATCTAAGGTTCAATACTAGGGAGACCATAAATTGTGCTTCCCTTGGATTCTCATTTCATTAAAATAGCATGTTATCAATAAATGATCATTGGAAAGAGGTTGTTGCTTCAAATAAATCGTATTTTGATCGAATATTTATAATTTTCTGTTCATGTCATTCTTCATCTTACTATTCAGAAACGACATTTCATATGTAACAACCTAATATTTGCCAGCAAATGTTATTTTTGTGGTGTTGAAAAAAACACAATATTGCATTAATTTCTCCTATTAAAGATTATAAATGACAGCATCGGACAGACGGAAATGTATAGATGGACAAAACTATGATCACATGTAAACACATCAACACTTTCTTAGCTGGCATCTATTTTATTTGATCCGTCTATTCCAGGCACTATTAGAGAGATTTCTGAGTTTCTGTAATGGCTGACATCAGTGATGATGAAGGTAAGCTTTGTCCAATCAAAACACAACAAAGTGCAAGCACACACCATTTATACATACTCACAAACTAAAATGCTTTGCACAGACCAATATACATGCTCATAAGCAGAAATGTGAATTTGAAAAAAATGTATAAAACATTGCACTTGTTGAGTTGAACCATTTACCTTTATAAATAATATGCACACAGGAATATATTCTTCTATAGATAGTTCTATGGATGAACCTAATTCGATTTGTGGCCTGAATCCTGAAGTAATGGCTTGTAAGACCTGCATCCTAACCCTGATCTTCAATAAATGATTTCATTATTTCATAATAGATACAAAAATACATATGCTTGTATGCCCTTAATTGTACATAAAGTGGAGGAAGATTTGTGTGCACACTTACAACTGATTGAGACATGAAGTGATATTTGTCAGTTTTCCCAGGTTATCATTCTCTTTTGAAATTTATCTTTGAAATAATTCATTCAGTTTGTGTACCAGTTTATGAAAAATATAATGTTCATAAGAAAAAAAATAATTTCATAGGAATTCAAATATATCTCAATTTTTCATGGTTAATAACTAGTGTATACATACTTGATAAACTGCAAAATTTGCTATAAAAGAATATTCTTAGGGGGCTTTATTACAGCAGCCTTGTAACTATTTTTTTTCTATAATTGATACTGATGTTGAGGAAGCATTTGCTGAGTGTCATTCATAGAGTTTGACAATCAAATACTAGTATAGTTTGAATAACTGAAATCTCCTTTCTCTAATCCATGTAGATATTCTATGAAGCCTTAAGTATGAAGATGCTGACTGAAGAAGACTTCAATTGAAACCTTGCAGAGACTTTAAAGATATTGTTCTTTATAATCTAGAACAAGGCTTCTCAAACTTCTTCCAGTGTACCCTTTCAACCTGCCTGGAAATAAAAGCAAAAACTATCTGATACATTCACATATCATTCTCTGTTGATAGTCTTGCATGAAATTTATTGTTGGTTATACAAAAATTCTTGTGTTATACAAACCCATAATCTCTCAAGCATACCCAAGTTTCAGAGAACATATTGCTATCACATCACATTCATGCAAGCTCACAAGACCTCAAAACCATGAAAATCAGCAGTAGGATTCACTCTTGTGTCACATCACTCCCAGGTGATTTTACATGTGTTCACCAAATATTACATAATGCACGTCTTTTTTGGAATCAGTCTTAGACCTGATACAAACCTGATGATATCTACAAACGTGTGTAAACAGAAAATGTGAGGTCACATAAGCTGACCAGCAAGGACTTGTAATGCCACATGACTTGCAGCCTTTTCGGCAGTGTGTCTCCTGGCAATTCAAAAGAGTGTTAAAGTGGCCTGCACACCACTAATGCTCTCATGAGCATGATAACAATGTGCTCCCGCCTTTACTTTTATAGTTCACACATACAAGCTTTAGCATTTCACCTTAAGGTGATTTCACTGACTACCCCTTTTTCACTGTTGTTTATGCACCAGGAGGAGATATTGAGAAACCCCCATTGGGAAATTATCTGAGAGAAACTTGCGGGATAATTCTGTCCAAACCTGAACACATGCTAACTGGTACACACATACATACATAAGATAGAAAATGTACATAAAATACATAATTTCCCAGAAACAAACTTATATGCTTTGGTTGTTAGTGAGTAATGCTGCTTCTATTCTCTAATTTTGTACTTGGGTATAATCTTTTTCAACAAAGCCTATTATGATCCATTTCTCTTGTTACATTTAAAAAAAGTTATTGACTGATGTATGTGAAGAGAACCATATGTGTATGTATCAGGTCATATCATAAGCAATGTCCAAATTTAGGGTCAGAATTACTCTCCTTCTAATTACTCTCCCTCTAATTATTCACAAGCTTGATAACACCATTTTTGTAAAAGTCTTTAGTTTGAAGGGGAAAAAATGTAAAGAGGTTAGTTTCTACTTCATGTGTTTCAAGAACTAATCCATCAAGATGGTTCTGTTATCCCCTAGATTGGTGGTATTCAGATCAGAGCAAGATCTGGAGAAAAAAAGAGGGTGTGAAATTTTTTTCACAGCCCAAATCTTCAATCCTTTTACAAGATAGCTTAGCTGTATAGACTATGCATTATTATGAGGGAACATTTGGGATTGATCAAACTGGACCTCTCATTCTTAAAAGCAGTGTTTACTCTCTAAGTGCTGACAGCAGATGTCTGCAAGGTCATAACATTGACTGAGAGCTACTCTAAGTGGATCACATAAATGAAATTCCACTAAATATCTACAAAAATATTTCTTGAGTGAAGGCCTACATTCATTTGCGCTTTAACCTATTTTTCTGTAATAAGCCATCATCTGCACTGCTTTATATTCTTGTAAAATATCCATTTTTCAACACCATTCACTAATCTCTCCTGAAATGACAAGATGCATTAACAAGGGTGACCAATGTTGATCCAACAACTCTTTCTACCTTCAAGTGCAACTTGCAAAATGTCTTCATGATCATGTGTATATCTAATGTCAATGTTTCTTGTAGATCTAAAATATAACAATAATGTAAATGCTAGTATTCATAAAATGTTCTCTATATTCAACATGGCCTCCGCGATTATCTCATCTCATCTCAAATTCTATTTGTTCTAACTGTTTTAAAGAAGTATTGGACAATCCATACATGATTTATTTGTTTTACAATATTTTCTTTTAGAGAATTTCAGGTAAGTATTTGAAATTTTCAGCACTTATTAACATTATCAAGCTTTTGTATGAAGGTATGCTTAGTAAAAATTATTGAAATGTTTTTTAGAAAAAGCTCTTTTATTCAATTTACCAAATCATCTAAATTTAGGTTTTATATAAGGTCTTTTGCTTTTTTCTCGTCATAAAATGCTTAATACATTTTTTTTTCACTTCACAGGTGTGCTTAAAAATTTAGCGACCAAAATACCATAACTTGGTTTCAAAAAAAAGTTTGCAAATTTACCATCATCTTAATTTTGCTGTTGTATTTTATCACAATTCTGTCAGTAAACAGTGTTTGTTGCTAATTAAAGATTATTAAAAATTAAGATGAGAGTAAACAGCTGCCAAAAATTAATAAAGATTTTAATACTTAATCTAATAAAATAATTGCTGCACTGATACTACCAGTTCATAAACAATCATGGCAGCAAGAGATTGAGAGAGCTAGCTAGTTTAACTTTCCCTGTAACTTACATTTCATAGTTCAGTTGGTAGGAACATTAGGGCATAAACTTGGCTTCCCCTGTGGTGAAGTGAGTTTGCACCTCACCAGAAGCTTATTCTTTACTTCCAATCAATGTTGTTTACTCAGGCTGTCAGTCTAAAGCAGTGAGTAGAGTTGTGATAAAAAGCAACAACAAAATTAAGATGAGGTAGATTAAAAATAATGATAATCTGCAGTCCTCTTTCAGAATTGCCATCAGTTGCCTCATAGCATACTCCTTAATCTTGTCCATTGCCTGAATTCTCTTAAAGAAAAGCTAGAAGTTGCATGGATGCAAATCTATTTTGTATTGAGACTAACAGACCTTGATGATGTGATATTTTGCCAAAAATCCTTGCATAAAACATGAAGAATGTGTATGCATGGTCATAGTGATTGCAATTGTCACATGGTTCACAAGTTCACTCAATGGTGTCTTGTAGCCAACTGAGTAATTCCACAGGAGAATGTATGTTCACTCATGTGTGGCAAAGTTCCCTCTAATTGGATGCAAAGTTACATCAAGTCTTTACAATCTTTTCTCGAAATGATTGGATACTGTCAGACAGATATATATATATATATGTGTGTGTGTGTATGAAGAAACATGATTTTCTCTACTTACTGTATAAGCTATTTAGAGATATGCCATTGGGTCACACCCAGGATATGAAACCCCCAGTTCTCTTCTTATAATTCAGATTTTAGGTCAGTCACAAGAGTTTCTTTCAAACACAACCAGCTAGCAAGTGTCCCCAGGACATTTGGGGATGGTTTCAACCTGGAAAACTGTGATAAGTGCTTAGACAAATGTTCTCTCTGTATCAGACTACTTATATTCTGACATTCTCGGTGACCTTTACTGAATGCCGTGGTCTGTTTTAAAATTCTTTTTTTTTTTTTTTTTTTCTTTTCCTGAAATGTTTCTTTACAATTCAGCAGTTCATCTTGTCAATTCTGTAATCTATTCATCTATATTTTGCATCTGTCATTTGGGATACATTCATTCGACTCTGCATCCAACCAGCAAGACACTGACATGTACAGGCAACCACCTTCTACGTATCCACTCTATTTGTACGAGTGGTTCAAGTGTTTATCTTCACTGGAGTTTTTTTGGGGTTTTTTTTCTCTCTTTACACTTGATGATACAGAATTAACCTTTAGCACTCCGTAGGTGACTTTGTTCGACCAGCAAAATGATTGTCCTGCATCTTCAGGTGACTCTGATTACCGAACAATAGTGTGTTTGAATTTCAAGTTTGGGTTTTGTTAATTTCATGTGAATAACAGTCCTATACAAACAGACATACAAATTACGGGCTTTCAAAATAACCAAGTGCACTAAATCTTGGCACCCTTCGAAAAGAAAATGCAGAGTGCTAAAGGTTAATTCAATCTTTGTGACAGGACTTTAATTAGAAGAAAAATCTTCAAAAAAATAGGCTAAGAAATTTGTTTATGTCTTTCAACTTTAATCACTCCCTACTCCTTCACAATGTATAAGCCTACTGCCATTATTCAAAGAATATTCAGTCTTTGGTTAAGTTTACATGACCGCAACTTTACCAGAGTTCATATAATTTTTTTCTTTCAAATCAAAAGGCCTATCTGTCCGAATGTCAGTTGGTATAGATGAGTGTTTCACCAAACTGGCAGAATGTGAATCCCAAAAGAAGCTGAGTGCATTGAAAACCAATTGGAGCCATTGAGTAATAAAATTCTTTTGAGGTTGTCACTTAGTCTCCACCTTACTTAGTGAAGAGTTCCCTACAACTGTCCTAGAAGTTTAGCCATAGATACATAGGATATTATGCAAAATTTCTCTAGGGCATTTAGAACACTGGGAAGTTTTACTTTGAGAAACTAAAGTAGTCATTATTAGCTTCCATATTTTAGATGGGAAAGCAGTTTGTGTGTTTGATCAGGCATCCCAGTGGTAATGATGTGAGTTTGAGTTTCAGTGGGTACTTATTCTTTATTTCGAATCCATGCTGCCATAGATTGATGACCTGAGCTGTGATGAAAAAATAACTAAAAATTAAAATGCATGTAAATAAGAGTTAAAAATTAATATGTGCATTTACTTAATGATTTGTTTTGCTTGTTTTCAGTGGCCACTGAGGCTGGAGCCGGATTTGATTCTCGGGGGCTGGGACTCCGTGTCCAGAAGAAACTCCTTGGGAAAATGTCCAACAAAAAGATAGCCAAAATATTCATCGATGATACTCTTGGACGTGTGCTGGACAACATGTTTCGCATCATCAAAGATTATACAACCAATAAGAAGGAGGCTGAGAAAATACTCAAATACACAATAAAAACAATTGTGAAAATTGGAATTCTCTTCCGGAACGACCAGTTCAACCAAGATGAGCTGGTCAAGATTGACACATTCAAACAAAAGTTCAACTCTCTGGCAATGACTGTGATAAGCTTCCATGAAGTGGAGTTTACCTATGACAAAACATTTCTCCAAAAGAGCCTTGAGGAGACACGCAGTCTCATCCAAGAAATTGTCGACCGACATTTGACTGAAAAGTCCAAGTCAAGAATTGACACAGTGTTTCGTTTCTTCTCTGATGGAGGACTCTTAGATGCCCTGTTTCTGCCCTCTGGTCAGTACTGGGACCAGCTTGGTGTTATAGTGACCGATATGCATAAAATGATTGAGGAAGGCAACCTTTAGCTTCACGGCTATATTTTTTTTTTATAATATTTTTTATAACCTGGGAAAAATTTTTTTATATTTTGGCTGATATCCCAGCCACTATATACTGCATTTTTTTTTTTTTTTTTTTTTTCCGACCTTTTTTACTAAACTTTAAGATATAAAACAATTGTCCCTTCCCTTTTTTTCCTCCAATAAAAATAAATCACCTTTTATGATTTTTTTTTTTTTTCTTTCCTTTATTAATCAGGTGTAACATCTATCATACTTTGGTCCACCAGAAACACTTGATGTGGGGATGATGTTGAAATAGGAAGAGTTTGGACAGATTATATTGCACCTGAAAATGGATGATATACTTTGATAGTTTTAAATGACAACGGACCAGAAGGGCAATGAAAAAAATGTTTCAGAGTGTAACATTAGGACTAATTCACATGAACAACCAGTTGTTGCATTTATTAGCACTAGCCAAATATGCATCCTACGAACAGGTTATTTGTCACATTATTATAATATAAACCGAAAATAAAAGAATTCTTTTATCTTTATTTAATGGAGTTAACTCTCCCATACATATACAGGATCTTTTCTAGTTGTGTCCCCCCCATTCCACCCTTTTGGGGGACATGTATATATAAACTCCTTCATTATGATAGGGATTTCATTTATTCAAGGGGAGATAACCAAGATTTGGCAATTTGTGTGATGTATGAAATGCTTATTGTGTCTGGTTGATATTACACCTGATCCATTTTTAAACTATTTTATCTCATAATATTGGTGCTACATCTGATCCCAGATAGTTAGAACATTAATAGATGTCTTTAGCAGAAATATATTCTATTGCCACCATTTTATGGATAATCCTTCAGTCTCTGTTACAAGATTTGAGAAAGAGAAAGAAGTTGTAACTAAATATGCAATCCATATACATTTACATGGTACAAATGGTCAACGAAAGCAATTGTCTACATGACCCAGGTGTAATTTTGGATTGTTCAGGGATAAAAGTGACAAAAATGCAATTAAAACTACTACAATATTTTTAATAATGCATAGATTATCTCTTTTCCTTCTTTTTCCTATTTTTCATGATTTCTCTCTACAAGTTCTTTTTCTGTCCTTTCTCTTTTCTCATCTTTCTTTTTTTTTTTTTCTTTCTTTTTCCCTTTCCTCATCTTTCTTCTTCCGCCTCTTCTCTTTTCTCATCTTTTCTCACTCTGTCTTCTATTTCTCCTCACATCTTTTCTAAGTATTTTTCTACACCTTTTTAGATACTTGGTTGCTAATGCATGTTTATTAGAACATGCAAATGGAACCTATGCTGTAAACAAACATAAATATACACACAGAGACAATAATAAAGAAATTCCCCCGCAAAATACTTGACTGGGAGCAACATTCTCTGATTTTCTATTGATATCTCTTATGATATCTGGGCCATATTACATCATGAAGCCTTTCCATTGGTCAAGAAAAGCAAGTCAATTCTAATTCCTGGGTCTTGACAAAATGGCTTTCAAATACTAAAAGCCAATCACAGTTCCAGTGTTCTGAGTACTAATCTTTTTTAGATTAATAAAAAAAACCTTGATTTCAAGGCAGGATAGATGAAGTTCTCTGCCTTCATTCAGAATGCTTATATGGTATGAATTATTGTTTAGGCCTGCCTTATGGCTAATACAGTTGTGTATATCCTACTGGGGCTAATGGTCAATGTTTGAATCCAGATAAAAGCAAAGATTTCAAACGTTGACTTTCAAGGCAAGCAGGCTTTCCTTTCTTTTTTTTTTTTTTTTTTTTTTTTTTTTTTTTTTTTTTTTTTTGGAGATTGGCTCAACACAATTGTCTTACTCCTTTCTCACTGTTTGGCCTTGTAATTAGCAGATATCTACATGTACAAAGCCTGCTGGTTAACTAGAGTTGTATATTTCCCACTGGTGCCTTTGACCAGTGTTCAAGCCCAGGTGAAAAGTGAGGATTTTGAATGCTGATTTTTTTAGAGCAGGCAAATCCTCCCCAATTGGAAAACTAGTTCATCACATACTTAATCCCCTTACTTGACCTTTATCATTATTGATTTTTGACTAGTATTTTCTTTCATCTTAATTTGTTTCAGTTGCTTTTCATTGTAACTTTACTCAAGCTGTCATTTTACTGCAATAAGTAAACTGTGCTGATAAGAAATAAAGGATTAGCTCTCAGTGAGACCCAAAATTGCGTCTCTTTTGCCTCAGGAAGCCTGGTTAATTACCAGCTGCTCCTACTGACTAAGATATGGACAAATGTAACTTTTTTAAACTAACTCTCCATTTTACTACAATAAAGAAAATTAAGTTGAAAGAAAATACTAGTCAAAAATTAATTGTGATAACAATTGTTGACAATGCTTCAGCTAATAAAAATAAAGATAGTATTGCTGCTAAGCTAAGCTTATTGAATATAAATTAAAGCCCCCCCCATATATATATATATATATATATATATATATATATATATATATATATATATATATATATATATGCACTTATTATCAAGGCATCATCTGATTCCACAAAATTGAACCCATACATATATTTACATACAAACACACAGTTTCTTTTTTTTTCCTACAGATGATCTCCAGAAATGAATTTAGCTCAAAAGAAATTTGACCTAAGTTCTTGACATTTAGTTTCTACTTCCAAAAACTTCTAACTATGGTGCCACTGTCCACCAAAATATCTTTATTAGCACCTTATTAATTGGTCAGCTTGTCTGTCCAGTCCAATATCCTGGTACAATGGCCATCCTGAACCAATAATCCCTCACCATTCCCATCATCGCTATCTCAAACCATATCTGTCTTCCCGCCCAAAACTGATATTCTTCATGTGCCGAAAATTATCACCAATTATAAGATCATCACAAGTAGTATTTGGGGTAGATGCCATAATTCATCCAATAAAAACGTTGATTCTTTAGCCTGCTGGCTTTTGGTTTCATCCTAGGTGTGGATAGCTAGACTCTCCAGTTTTTCATTCCCTATCCTCTCAGCTGTCAGTCTTGTATGTGTAATAGATTGTCCGGTAGAGCTAATTCAGCTTTGGAGTATTAGGAATATAAACTTTAAAGAAGTCTATTGCTCACTTCATACTCACTGAAATCTGTTTTGTATTTATACAATCCATTATAGCCTCCCTGTGTGTGTGTGTGTGTGTATATACATGTGTGTATACACACTCCACATTTGAAATGTTAGAGGGTCTGGGTTTGGTAATGCTATTGGTTTTTGCCAAACTAATTTGAATTTGAGCCCAAAAAGTCTTATGCAACCTTCATGCCTACTACAGTCAGTCTTGCATTTATAAAATCTATAATTGTCTTGTGATCTTGAGTATCCCTTTTTCTTCCAATGTAGGTAAAGGTGGAGTTCTAATTTTGGGCAAAGAAAACTGTTGGGGTCTATATTCTAGTCTTTCTCCATTGTTGTTTTTTTTTTTTTTTTTGGTTTACACTCAAGTTTAACTGTACTCTTTACTACAAGAAAAATTAATCCATCTGAACTTTGACAGTGAAATTTGTTTTCTCTGTCTTATTTATCATAACTGGTTCAGATTTACTATAATGGCATCACTTTACATTGCATACTTGGTGCCTTAAATTTAAATTGTCATTATTACATCAAAATTTTTTACAATAATTATCCATATCCTAATTATGGACCGTAATAATTTTTACTATTTTACATGGTATATATTTCTTCATTGTATGTGATTTAGTCAAACTATTTTCCTCATCTATGTTGCAAATTTCTTCAAATGAGAAAAAAATGAACAAGAAAATAGTCTGACTAAACCATTTAGAATGATTAAAACACCCCATCTAACAGAATTCAGAGAAGAACTATATATTGAGTCTTATTTAAAGCTGCAAGTCTTTATTCAATAAGAGAAATTTCTTTGGGAAAAAGATCTGCTTGTGAATTATTTATTCATTTTTATAGATAATAAAATAAGCCATTTTCATCATGTCAGATATTTTTCAACTCTTTATTGAACCAAGTTCATATTATCGTCGTAACAATGTGAGATGTGTACAGAACCAAATGTCTTCATTAAATAAGTGCAGCAATTTTTTCTTTATTTTTTATTATTGTCACTTTTTACTTTAAAAAATCAAGATCAATCCACTTTAAAATGATATTTTTATCCTCAAGATCTTAAGATAAAATTTCAAATTTTTCATGACTATTAAGCAAATTATAATTTTTACATTCCTTGAATTGATTAATTTTAAAATCTTTTAACAAGAAGTTCTCAGTGTCATCTGCGGAACCTATGTAAGAGGTTTGGAAAAGGAAAATCATTTTGAAATAAATGTGGTTTCTGAAAACTTGTGATGGCTTATTTTTACTATAGTCACCAAATCAACATAAAAAGTCTTTAGGGGTCTGCACATTGAGAACATAAAGTGGGAACTTTATGGAAAAAGATGAAATGTAAATTCATCAAGTTTTTTTCTGTTTTAAGGGTTGTCTATCCATTTCTTCTATGAACTCTAAGATTCTGTCTTTTCTTGAATTGTTCGTCAGTTACAAAAATTGATATCAAAGCACTAATTCTTGGAAATAATAGCATTAAATTGTATTTACTCTAAACTAGTTCCAAATTAATGAGCATGGAATTTTAAGAATTGGAATTGTGATTTTTTTTATAGTGGGGAAAAAATGATGAAATGTGTTTTACTGTTTTTTGAAGATTACAATCTGAAAATATCATTTATCAGTACTTGAATTCGATCATTTTTTTTTCTTAATTCAGTAAAAGTTTAGAGTCAGGACTGTTACATCAAATTTCCTAAATTATTCAAAAATTTGTCGTCTTCCAACAACTTAATTTGAATTGTTGTAAACACAGGCCAAATTTTTGATATTTCTGCTGAGGATAGGAAAAAATTAGTTTCTGTATCTTCCTTAGTTAATCCTTGTGACAAAAAAGGGTATATTTGAATTTTCCCAGAATATTTTTTTTTATAGAACCTTTCTAAAGATGTTTTTTTTTTTTTTTTTTTTTTTTTTCAAGGTTTATTCCAGTGGAATTTTTTCCTTCTATAAATCTTGTCAGTACTAACGAACACACCATTTGGCCTAGAATCTTGCAAATTTACATTAGAACTCCACAAGACCTCTTCAGAAAACATTTTTTTCTTTTCGTAATTTGAAAAAATGTTGTTTTTTTTCACAAGAAAAAGCAAATCAGTTACCTGAAAATTGCATGCACACAGCCCCTTCCTATTTCCTACCTGGGAAAATCGAGTCAGAAAGGTGACAGAAATTTTCTATTATTTATTCTCCATAAGGTGAGGTATTATAAACCAGGGCTTCTCAAAGTCAGGGTCAAGTTACCTCCTGGGATCCCATGAAGATTATTGGATTCATGCAATTATATTAAAATCTTATTTCAAAGTATGTTTTTTTAGATTCCTGAAAAAAAATTTTTTTTCCCTTTTGGTGGGGGGGGGGTCTTTTTCAATTCTTGCATAATTGGGTTAGTGCTACCAGACATACAGTGATTCACTTAATGGCTGGCGTGGAGTGTTTTTATTTATTTTAATCAACGTATCTACTGCAGTTCTTTTTAGGATGATCTGATACAAAACCTGTGGTCAGCCACTCTTGTCAAGGAATAGTCTTGTCCACAGCAAGAATCTACTTCTCCAGGTCTCTTCATTTTGTTTTTTGTTTTTTGTTTTTTTTGGTTCCCCCCCACAAAAAATGACCAAACAACTCCACCGTAAATATTGTCTATAATTTTGAGAAGAGTCATTTACATTCAAAGAATTTTTCAGGCAATCAGACTCATTCTTTTTGTTACCTTTGCTCTCCTCACATTGTTTCGACTGATCCATTTTGAGAGTGGGGAAACTCCTAGAAGCAGCATACATCAACATATACGCTAATTGTATATCAGATCATATTCAATTTGATGTGGCTTTCACCACTCAATAGGGACAGGGTATGGAAATCTTGGCTCAACAAAGAGATCAGTTTTGAAAAAAATCTCTTACATTACCAAAAAATTTCTGTTTGCTACCATTACTTAACACTACCTAAAAAAAATATGGGGGGTGCCCCACTTTACACAGAGTTAGTGCACCATAGGAAGACCAAAGAATAGATCAGTCAAAATATTGTGTGGACAACAAAAATAACAACAAAAATGAGTTTGATTAACCAAAAAACTCTTTGACTCCCCCCCTCCAGATTTACTTTTTTTTTTATGTAATTGTCTAGATTAATGTAACAATGAATATGTGGCCATGTTGTACGGGATGTGTAAAAGCAAACTGGTTCTTATCTCAGATTATATTTACCCTATTTCCCTGCCTTTTTTTGCTTAGTCATTTCTCCATTGACATGTTGTAATAACTTTTTGTAATTATCATTATCATCATTATTTTGTGGTTAATATCTATCTGGCAAAGGTATACAGTCCAGTTCTAAGGTACACTTCCCCATTGCACTTATAGGCATAGGGTCAGGTTTATTGCCTAATACCTAAGAGATACCAAAAAGGGAAGTGACAATGGAACTGGACATTTTCTGAAAACACTCAAACATGCGTGAGGGTCCCTACTTTGAGCTTAACCATGTGTCATCTAAATCAGATTTCACTGTGCATTCTTTTCAGTATCTTGGATTTAGAAATTCCAAGAGTCTGAAGCTAGCAAAGGAATCTGTGGGTAAGATTATTTACCAGTCGATCTGGGTATTTGATTTAATTTTTGGTAGCCCTTACCCAAGGTTTTTAACTATAAGTCATGAACAACTAAGGGTCAATGATTATATGTTATTGCATAACAAAGAGATAATTCTTAATGATTGTTTATAACTTTCTTATAGCTTTGAATGTCAAAGGAAAAAATACATATTAATGGTTATGATGAGCAAAGTTCAAATTTTAAGATCCTATGGATATCATGATAGTATTGGCCTTTAATAATGGATAGGTGAGTTGTGTGAAGAAAATATGGTATAATTTATGTAATATTTTTAATCTGATTTTTTTTTTCTAAATCCTGTCAATCTTCATTAATATTTGTCTTTTTCTCATGATTTTAAAAGCTCAAGAATGTGAAAGGAAAAAAAAAAACAAATTTGCCGGCCTATAAGATGCATGGTTTACAGGGTTATTTGCTCACTCCAAGCTGTCTATTTTGAGCTACAGACAGGCTCCTAGTCATAATACCACTGTATTGGATTGTGTAATCTTTGCATAGATTTTTTTGTTCATTCAAGTATGCATCTTGTAAGGCAGCAAATTATTTAGTAGCTATTTAGCAAATTGATAGCATTTGAACATTGACCCAAATTTTTCAGAAATTTCACATTTTGTCTCCGGTTGAGACTTTGAAAAATAAATTTCTAAAAAAAAATTTTTTTTTTCTCTCTCTTCAAATAACTTATCAACAAAAAGTGGAAAGAATAATTTAACAGTCAAAAAATGTTCTTGCAATGTTCCAACTTTTTATTCTATTTTGAATTCAGATTTTGCTAAAAGAACTACTACCCTTGTCCCATAATAATCCTTACATTTGCACATAAAAAAATGCTACTAGATGTAACAGCTATGGGACTGGTAGTACTGAAAAAAAAAAAAAAAAAATAGATGAATTTTTGAAGAAAAGTTTTTTTGAATTCTATATGCATGTTTTCAGTACTGTTACAGGAGCAGAAAAAAAATTTCTCATCCATAATTGACCTCCACCTGACGAAATAGACTGTATCAATTTCACTGAAAGTGACAGTTGATGTTTCAAAATTAAGAACAAAAAAAAAATCACGAGTTTCCAAAACACAATTCTTCCTCTATTCACCAATTCTTGTGGGGAAAGAAAGGAAAAAAAATTCTTGAAAACAAAGGAAATGTCTTACTTCATTTGCATTGTGTGTTTTTTTTGTTTTTTTTATATATATATATATATATATATATATATATATATATATATGTAGTGTGCGTGTTTGTGGCTCGAATTTTTATCGAACAACGTTCCATCAAAATTGCTTCTTGAATTTTCAATTTAAATAAACTAAAAATTTAAAATAATTTTGATAATTTATATATAAAATTCCTCTTTTTAAAATAAGCATTGGGTTTGCCCCAAAATTTTAATTCAGAAATCAACATCTTATTTTAAAAAATGTAATTAAGATGTTAAAAACCTTTTTCTCAAGTTTCTTTCTTGTTATTGCTCGGAAGAAAAATATCTCAAACATCATTCAATAAGTTGTAGAACCATGTGTACTATTTTCACGTATAATTATTGACTATCACAAACATATACACGTAAAAGCATGGCAACATACACATACCAAAATAAATAAATTTGCATTTATTGATACATATAAATAATTACACTCATTTCTTTCCCTTTCTTCCCCCAATCATTTTTGTAAATCTTTATTGAAATAAATTCGTTGAATAACTCCTTCTTCGTTCTGTTTTCATAATGTTTAACTATTTTTTTCATTTTTTGTGCAAGAAATTTATAAGAGATATAAAAGCCACCATCAAAAGTTGAAACCCCACACGATACGCACCGCGGATTTCAGTAGGTGAGGCTTGCTATACGAATTAGGTGGATGAAAATGAAAGGATATCTTGCATTAGTTAATTCTTCTTAATTAATCCGCCCTTGCAATACTGTTTCTGCTTGTTCGACTGAACCAGAGTATACAAATTTCACTGTCTGCTCCTGGAGGAATTGAACTAACAACCACTAGGAAGAACTGCATACACTTAATCAACTTACATCCCCTAGGCCAGGGCTTTGGAGACTTTGAAAACTCACAGACCCCTTCTATAAAGAAAATATCCTAGTAGACCCCAGTTTTTAGCTGTTTTTAAACAATAATTTTTCAAGTACGATAATGAGCAACTTTTGATCTTTTAAAAATCATTTTTATTTAAATAGGTTACATTTATTTGAATCCCAATATATGATACCAGTCTATTTACAACAATTGCTTTCTGATAGTTGTGCAGTGAATATTGATGTTTCTCCTGTACAAGGTTCTCAATATCAGGTTTATTACTTCACATGTTAATTCTCAAGTCAGTGTGACACCAGGCTGATTGTTGAGCTTAGTTATCCTAACTCAAAATTCACAGTACTTTTTTAATATCAATTGGACTCCCAGTCATTTTCTGACAGACACCTCAGATGTCTATGGATCACAGTTTCAAACCTACTGTCCAATAGGATTATCAATGGGTGGAATTTTGGTGCTTGAAACCTCATGTCTTTTCTTTTCTGATCAAAGGCTCAATTTTTTGCTAGGCCTGTTTTATCAGAGCTTAGCAGGTGCCTTAATTATTTCAAAGCTACTTATCAGGCCAGCAATTTCTGCCATTCCTACCAGCAAATTGTTGACAAAAAAGCAATACACAAGAAAAAACATTCAAAACTTACATCAGAATTATGTTTAATGTAAGTATCTATCCCTTTCATAAGAATGAAAGGAGAATTTTTAAATCTAAAAATGATTTCTTTTCTTTTTTTTTCTTTTTTTTTTTTTTTTTTGTCTGATTAAAAAAAAAAATTATTCTAAAGATAAGTAATCCCAATGTGACGGAAAAATAATGTGAATATTTTCTTTAATTTCAAATTTAACTATAAGAAATAACCTCAAGTCAGTGGTAAAAGAAAAAAAATTCTCCTAAATTAGTGCAATTGAAACACGTTTTAGATCGTTTTTAGAAGAACAAAATTCATTAAAAATAAGTGTCAACACATCTCTATCAAATGATTTGCAGTCTGTCAGTTGGTCCCAAGTACGTTGAACAACAGAGACAGGAAGGAGGAGAGTGTTGGATGTTATTAAATGGTGTGACATCATTAATGCTATAATGTCATAATAAAATGGACGGTTTCTGTATGTTTGCACACTTTTGATTTTGATTTTTTTATGTAGAATATTTCTATATCATAATACTTTACTAGTATGACATTTGATTGACTCAAAAAATACTTGCTCTTCTTCTTCCTCATCTGACTACTACTACCACCGATGGTGGACTCATCATTGAACTTATGGGTCTTGTTTGTTTTGTTGTTTTTTTTCCAAAGATAATCTCTAGTTTTAAGAAAGTAAAACATCATTTTTAGATTGAAAAAATTCTCCATTCATTCTTCTTATGAACGGGGTTAATAACTTTTATGATAAATCTAATTCTGATATGAGTTTTGAACGATTTTTCACGTCACGTATCGCACTTTAGTGAAGTTTGCTGGCAGATAGAGAGTAGCACCCTAATTCTTTGAGTCACCTTATTCTGGTGTGTAGAGAGAAAAGTGGCAGTCACAAACCTTCCCGGAATTAAGTCAGGATAATAGCGAACAACTTCGGAGAAAGAGGAGATTGAAGGAATTAGCACACATGAGAACAATGTACCCCAGTGGATTAAATGAATTGTTGAGTTCGAAATTCCCAGAACGTCACCAAATACGACAGGCAACCTGAAGACTGTGACGTACAACAGCCAAAACATAGTGCGGCTATAACAACTAAGACGAGGACACCTGTTCAAATAAATCGGGGTATAATTATAATTCCCCGTCTCAGAATTTCAGCCAGAAATCGTACACAGTGTACTGGGATATGATGTTGAACTATTCTGTTCAGCTATAGTTGACATTAGAAATATTTTACAATGGCTTGACCTGTTTCCTTTTTAAATTCGAAGTAAGACAACACTTCCCACTTGCGCTTCTAGTAGTTTAAAACTTCCTCGCTGTTGAAATTCACTGACTACTTTGGACAGTCATTTTGTGTACTTGGATATCAAAGCATTGAAAAGGTTTTATGTGATCTAATCACAAAAAAGGCCTTTAGTATATAACGTCTCCTCTTTGCGCATGCACGCGAGAGTGACTTTAATAAATGCAGTAGCCCTCTTTTATACCACAGGAGTTGGGGCCCAAGAAAGACAACCACGTTATAACAGAACCGCGGATGATCAAGTTCACCTGTGAACGAAGGTGTTGTTTTCATCACAAAATAGAAGAAATTATGTGTATAATTGATTGCAAATTGGAAAAAAATATATTTCAGTCATTAAGTCTTTTGATGAAATTCTGTTAACATTCATGCTTTTCTGGAGGAGCAGGCGATAATATATCTTGGTGAAAATGTTACGGTTCTCCCAATCAATTGCTTAAACAAATAACTAGCATACTCGAAGAAAACAGAGACATGACAACAACAAACAGAGACAGAATTATCGAACACGCCCAAGAATTTTACCAAGAACTCTACTCTTCAAAACACGGGCAGCAAAACAACAACCAGAATACACAAGACGCTGACAATCAGTTTGAGGGCTTCCCAGAAGTTACACCATGGTAGGTAGAGCAAGAGCCATCAAACAAAGAAAATGCATCAGAATACGAAATCCCAATCGCTGTAGCATTTATAGACTTCAAGAAGGCTTTCGACTCTATACAAATTCTTATAGTCATGAAGGCCATCACCCAACAAGATGTAGACCCAGTATACGTCAGAGTACTGCAACATATTTACAACCACAGCAACTCCATCAAGCCACGTAAAGACTCTGAACCCTTCCAGCTCCAAAAAGGAGTAAGACAAGGTGATACCAGCTCACCCAAACTCTTGACAACCTGCCTCGAGATTATCTTCCAAAACCTGGATTGGGAGAATAGAGTAATAAAAAAAGACGGCGGATATCCAAGCAACCCCCGATTTGCTGACGACATGGTCCTTTTTGCAGAGAACCTACACGACTTCCAATTAATGCCAGATGAACTAAACGAAGAAAGCAAAAAAGTTGGCCTACACATGAACTTCAGTTGAACAAAAATCATGTGCAGCAATCACAATGAGAATGAGGACATAACTGTCTAAAAAGTAGACCACTACATCTATCTAGGACAACGAATCTCCGTGAAATCCTCAAAAGAAGAGAAAATCAAGCAAAGAATCACTCTGGGATGGCAAGCCTTCGGCAGAGCAAGCTCAACTTTCAAAAACCAGACGATCCCAATAATCCTAAAAAGAAGAGTATACAACCAATGCATTCTCCTGATAGTCACTTATGGACCTGGAACATGGAACCTAACCAAAAGACAGATTCGCAAACTGAGAAGCATACAACGTGCACATGAGAGAATCGTGCTCAACCTCACATGGAGAGATCACGTCAGAACACTATATCGGGAAGAAAATAGGAATCCGAGACATCATAGAATTTGTTAAAAAACTTAAATGGCAATAGGCAGGCTATGTTGTAAGAATGGCAGACAACCGATGGACATCACGACTCACAACATGGATCCCCAGAGATCACATGCAAAACCGAGGCCGACAGAATACAAGATGGAGAGATGAAGTAGACAAATTCAGAAAATACTGGCTCCGCGACGCCCATGATAGAGAAATGTGACGGATCCTGGGGAAGGTCTATGTCCAACGACAGACTGATGATGATGATGAATCAACTGCTATATATCGTGAACAGCGCTGTATCAAGAGACTCCTGTATTTATTACTATCTTATCACGAAGCCATTAAAAGTGTATAAAAACCTCTTAGGGCACTCACCAACAACTACAGATATCCAAGAATACTTTGATCCATGTACGATAGAAGGGTATAATCTTGGGAAACATATCTCGCCACCAAGTCTTTGATTAATAACGCTTAAATTCATGAAGGGAAAAGGGAAGGTGTCATTATTGTGTGTGCAATGGTTAACAAGGTCATTCCACAAACTAGTTCGCCTGTCTAGGAAGTGCAATCTTCACTGGGTGCCCAATTACCGTCATCTTATGTCAGATTAGGTAAATAGCTACAATGGCTGCTGTGATTGGCCCCGATTAGAATAATTCCCAAAGTATTTTTCCTCTGGAAATGCAGTGTGTGATCGTTGCTTTCTATCTTGCAAGAGGCGAAATGGGACACACTTTTTTGTCACATATTCTAAGCTTTTGATGTATATTATCAACACATTAATATGCAGTAACGCTTTGTGTCGCATGAACCAAATCAAGATATCTGCTGATACATCTTAAACCGTTTTCCCAAAAGTTGTTCGGACTATTGATCTCATTTTCATGTGCACAATACGCATGGGGAAAGAGAGCGTCCCCTCATTTTTTGTTTAGTATTTTCCAATGCTGTAAAATGTAGTGGGTGACTGACCAACTCATTAACACCAACACTTTTGAAACGACAAGATCAGCAAAAAGAATCAGCTTGATAATCACTCAAGTAGTTTGTCATTTTCGACATGACAATCCGTGCATTAACGCACGTGTATCTCACAGAGGTTGCGATGCATATGATTCAATCTTTAAGGACGTAGAGATAAGAGTTAGTTGATTTAGCTAAGTAAATCCTTAAATTCTTTTATTTATCGCCATGCAAAAAAACATCAAAAAGCTCCTGTTGTGCAGTTAATTCGCATGTCAATGAGAGGAGAAAAAAAAACGGAATAAGATCCTCTCAACATATACATTTATCAAACTTAGCTCACAATGAATGAGCCACTTATTGCTGATAAATGCGTGGAGTTATCTACAAAACTTAGCTCACAATGAATGAGACAGTTACTGCTGATAAATATGTGGAGTTATCCGTAGAGATCGAACTCACGACTAGTGATACGGGATATCGAGGCATTTTCCAAGGCACCGTACTAGAAGCAGATGTTTTTAGTGGATTATGGATAAGTAAATAAACAGATGCCGGTAATGTTACTGACACCAGTGCATCTGTTAGCTCTCAAGACTGACATTTATCCGTCCTTCTGCTTTGGGATGAATATAAATACGCAGACATAAGGTCAGAGGAAACCAAGATCTATAATACATTAAAAGTGCGAACTCTGTCTGCTGGGTGGGGGGAGGATTTTCGCATGACGCAACAATGAAGAGCTCTACAAACGATTCTTGCACGTTATGTTGCCAATTACTATAATTCAACACGCCGCTATAACAACAGCTCGATGAACAATAGAAAACGAAAACAGCTCGATGAATTTAGGCGACTGGAAGTCTATTGCATTCTCTTCCCTAGAAGCTGGCTAATTTTCTATTAAAAAGATGTTTGAATATATAAATGTTTCAAAGATTTAGGTCTGGTTAGTCACTCAATAGAAAACGTCACGTGACCAACATCTCTTTGCACAATGCCGTGTTGGGGGGGGGTGATCAATTAAAAAGTTGAAAAAAGGCGTGATCAATGAATAAGTAACTTCTCCTGCCTTTTGTTGGGGGGGGGGGTAATCACTAAAAAGTCTAAATTTAAACATAAAAAAACCAAGCGTAGACAAATATAGCATTAACTCCAATTGTAAATTGAACCGCACTCACCAGGATTTGGGGGGAGTTGTAAAAAAATTCAAGACGTAATAATCAGTAAATATTTAAATTTTCAGCCCTTAAGCTCCATCGGTGCTATCTGTGCGCGTGACATATCAATAAATAAATAGACAGCCAGAACCACTCAAAAACTCCAGAAACCTATGTTGATAGACTCAGTTTTTTCACAGAGGTTCGGTCTTCATGAATTATCTCCCCTTTGGTTTGAAACGTGGTGAGGAAAAAATTGTTTTTTACTAATTTTAAATTTCTTAGGGCTATCATTCACAACAAACTTATTTAATTAGTGATAAAGTGCCAAATTTGATAATCCTTAATCTAAAATCTTTTTCGACACTCAGCTTGTATGTTGTGCACTGAAAATCAAGAATAAAGGTTACAGTGATCAGGAATTAATGCAAGCGTTACTACAGTACTGAGCCACTGTATGTTTTGCAAATTATTTTAGCATAGAAAAGTATACGGTGACGAATCATACACAGGGAGCCGCTTGTCTTTATTCCCCTTCTCAATCCGATGCTTTGTCATTTAGCTGTAGGTTTTAAGAAAGTCTTTCCTGGGGATTTCTCAAATTGTCAATCATGCCTCTAGTTTTGGCGTACAGAACTTTTTCGGAGTCCCGGGAATCAAGGCATTCCAGGATAAACATCTTAACTTTAAACCAACCATGTTACAATCATGACCGATGAAAAAGGTTTCAATTTCAAACGAACATCTGTAAACTGTATATACCCAGTGCCGCTTCTGGGTGCGTCATTCACGCACTAAAAGAATCCGTTGTTTTGGTTTTTACCCTGCCGCCCTGTTGCTGCACCGTTACTTGTTAGGTCATCTTTCGAAATGTCGGGGGCTTTGGTTTACTTAACGTTTACTTAACAGGAGATTTAATGACTTAGTCTGGGTGTTGTTAGTAACGGAAACCTCACCAGAAAGGAGAGTCTTCTCAATTCCTTGATATTAAGAAGAGTGAAGTAAACCCCTGATTTATGCAGTAAATGGGTCCTCAAAATTTGCGGCGCCGATTGAAATTGCGTTAGCGAACATTAGAATCAATGGTAAATAATGTAATTAATCCTGATCTTCGGACTAAAAAAAAATTAAATGACCTTCAAGAAAACTTTTCAAAGACAATCGCAAATGACGTTTTTTTTTTTTAGTTTCAATATTATAAGTTTATTGAGAGAAAATGAGTATTTTTTTTAGATGAAAAAATTACTGTGAGTAGATGTATAGACACGATATTCTTTAAGTGAGTGTCTTAAATAGGGAGGGTATGGAATGTTGGGTATGGGGGCCTCTTCGAAGACGGCCACAGGGTACAACAGCCGAATGTTGCGTTTAAAAGATGAACCTAAATGAAGACAAAACTTCGAAAAAACTATACGTTTTGATAGTATCTCATCTGAAAAATTCAGACAGAAATTACTACGGATAGTTTGGTAAGTTTTTTCCTCACTCCCCTTTCCGTACATTTCACTGTATGGTGACACAACTGCTTCCATATTGCAAATAAATCTGCCTGCTACATCTTTTTTCATTAAAAAAAAGATCTTTTTCATAGATAAATCCCTTAGTAAATGAAAAACTTTCATTGAAATCTTGAGACATCACATGCAGGTGTCAAAGATACTCTAGAAGCCATTAGGGCGCTTAAATGGCCATGGGCAGGTTATATTACAAGAATATCAGACAATTACTGGACATCACTACTCACAACGCTGACCCTTCGAGATCCTGTGACATTGATGCCGTCAATAAGATGGCGTGATGATTTGGACCAGTTCAAAATGGAATGGCGTCGTGGCAGTCAAAGACGACAAAATAGCCGTTTTTAGGAAATGTCCGACAATAGATTTTAAAAGTCAGATTGATGATGATCATGATGATTTAGCAAACAAAAATACGGTAAGCTGTAATAACTATAAACATTTAGTGTTTAGAGAAGACCCAATAAATCATTTATATCTAGTAATGGCTTTACTCATTTGAAATCAGGATTCCTTTTTTTTTCGTTGATGGGCGCATGATAACGTGCCGTTGAAATAGAACCTCAATCATTTGAGCAATGAGTGGAAACATAAGCATACAAGATAACACTGTAAGAAGGAGACGATAAAAAATACACAATGTAATTGATGTACTACAGAAATAGAAATGTGGAATGGAAAAGAGAAGATGTAATGACGGTGCTTGAAGTACGAAGGGCTACAGATGAAAAAATTTGGAAAGGTGACTAATCGATAAGTGTCCAAGAAAAATATCTCGAGCCAAAATATCTTTTGCTGAGTCACTCTTGGATACTCACAATTTTTACCGAACCTGATTTTTTATCCCGTCCCTGGAAGGTGCATAAAAAGAAAGGAGATATAAAAACGGCAAATAAATGGATGCTGCTGAGTAGTCTTCTGGTTGTAGCTATCAACTGATGTTATGGAGGAAAGTAAGAAATGCGATATCTCCTGAAGTTCTCAATTAATAGCAATTATATCTTGTCTAAAGGGTGAACAAAAGGCTATGAAAGAACCGGGGCAGATCCACGCACAATTACCCCTCTGACAAGAAGATTCACGATTCAAGTGACAGTAAAAAGCGGCTCAAGAACAGTTTGCGTGAGAAGATGCTCAGAATTCATTTTTTTCAGATTATCCGCTTAAAACTTACGGTAAAGGGGTGCTTCTGAAAGGTAAACTGCAGATGAGGGGGGTCCACTGAAATGAGAACTGTGGATAAGGGGAATTGCTAGAAGAGAAAATATGAAATATATCTAGAAAAAAAATGAAAACGACCTAAATCTATAATCCCATGCTTGTGAACGCTGATGACGTAATTTTATATCTATCTATTGATTAAGAAATAATAGATGATTGTTTTTTATGACAGGAAAGAGCAAAACTACGAGTATTTTTTTCTGTCACGGAGATTGATTTTTGAAAAAAAGGATAAATAACAACTGTTAGCTGGGGACAATTGATTTTTAAAAAAATCATAAATGATGTCAGTTGACCGGGGACAGTTGATGAAAAAAGAATAAATCGCGTCAGATAACTGGGGATATACAAACCTTCTTAGAGAGATGTGTGTGGACGCTTCTAAAAAAAACAGGTAAAATACGCAGTAAATAGAGAAGTGCAGTAATTCATTTCAGGAATTATCTCAAATATAAACATCTCAGAATCAGGAAAAATTAATCCAAATACTTGCAAACGGTATCTTCATGATAAATTCTATAAAACTCTCATTATAATCAGAATTTTAACCTGCTAACATGGAGACGAATGGAAAACCAGCCACAAAATGTGTAGATTCAAAGCCATTTCATTTTCAACTTAACGACAACAACGAAACTATCAATATATTATTAACACTAGAGACGTTATGAGTCAGCAGCGAATTCTTTCCTAATCATGATGATTCTAAGGTAAGTATATGTAACCAAAATTGCTACTGATATGAGTTGATTGCTGTTAATATGTTATGAAACCATGTCCGGGCGTTTCACTGGCGAACGTTTCTGCAAAATCCTTTCTGTGGACTTTCTTTCTTTATCATTAATTAGCCGACAAACATCAAGTCGAAGTGACATTGAGGTTTTATTCATGAATCTGTATATTTATTTTCTCAAAATGTTTATATCCCATACCACAAAAAATTCAATTTAATCATATGTTCATATGATAGAGTGAAAAAAAATTAGATTTTGATTTATTCAAAACTATCCCAGTAAACCGTCCGTAAAATGGGTATTCAGCCAAGACTTTAAAGTAGCCGAACGAGTCTAAAATGTGCTGAGTGATAATATTGCCATGTTATATTAGATGAAAAACCAACGGTTGATAATAAAAAGAAAACCAAATTAAAAACACATCAATTATAGTGATGTATCGGGAGCAGTTGTCTTAGTATTATTTATCCGATGAAATAAAGAGGATAAGACCACTAGAGGTATTAAGCATCACCCTCTTAAGTACTTCCTCTCTTGTGTATCTTCTTCCAAATTTCTACGTATTTCTGTTCTCCTTTATGCTCCTTACACTTTCTCACTACCCGACACCCATTGTATGAAACCTTCTTGGCTCACGTAATAATAAAAATCTGTAAAGGTCACTCGTTTCTCATTGGCACGAAATAAAAGTCTGTCAAACTATTACCTAATTCTCTTGGCTATTTCTATCGTGTTACCAGACCTGACTATTCCTTAATGGTTTAATTTACAACAACTAAACTCGAGGAAGACACAAGAGTCATCATCAGCCTTTTATCATCCGTCATTGGACAGAGTCCTTCTCCAAGATTCGCCACACCACTCTATCATGGGTGTCGCAGAGCCAATGCTTTCTAAACTTGTCTAGTTCGTGATGCCTTCTTATATTCTGCCGTCCACAGTTTCGTGTATGATCCCTGGGGATATACGTTGTGGATTGTGATATCCTGCGGTTGTCAGCCATTCTTGCAACAGGACCAGCCCATTGCCATTTAAGTTTTCTAACAGTGTCTGTGATGTCTCTGACTCCTGTTTTATCTCTTATATACGTTGCTGTCTTGTGATCTCTCTATGTGCTGTTGAGCATATTTCTCTTCTGTGTATGATAGTAAGTTTGATGGCTAATCTTTGGGTTCCATATTTCTGCTCCATAGGGGACTATTAGGAGTTTGCATCGGTTAAATACCCTTCTTTTTAGCACTAACCAGATTTTCTTGTCTTTGAATGTTGAGCTTATTCTACCGAAAGCTTACCAACCTTGTGTGATGCTTCGCTTGATTCCTTCGCCTTCCGTGGATTTCAAGTAGATTCGTTGACCTAGGTAAATGTTATGGTCTATAATCTTCAGTTCTGCGTATTATATTTTGATCGTTGTGTCTTTATTCTGAACATACGTTATGCACAACATTCGTTTTACTGAAGTTCATGTAGAGACCAACTTTCTTGCTGTCTTCACTTCGTCTAGCATCATTTGAAGATCATGAAAGTTCTCATCAGGGGTCCTCACGTTCGATTGATGTGAGTACCTCTCAGCAGGCTGGATCCGGCTCAAATTAGATCCCAGGGTCTATGGTAATGCTTTGAACAGGTATACTTTGGTACACTGAATAGTTGACTTTGTCATTCGTCCTCCATACTGATTCAGTCATAATGTTTCTGTTGTGAATGGCTGGCTTCAATTTCACTTGATTTGCACTTGTGCGTCACTTGTAACGGGTCGTATTGAAGAGTAGCCTCCCATACTGACGTTCTTGGAGTTGTGCTTGAGGTTGTGTTTAAGTAGTCACCCCAACCTAAAGCAAGTGATGTTACTAGGTCTCACAAGGAGAGATCACAAGACTGCAAATTATACCAGAGAAAAAAACAAGAGTCAGAGGTATGTTAGAATCCGTTAGAAAAATGAAATGGCAATGGACATGCCATATAGCAAGAATGTGAGACAACCGCTAGACACCACGACTCACGACGTGGATCCCCAGAGATCATATGCAAAGTTGTGACCGACAAAGAATAAGATGACGATTTAAACAAGTTTAGAAAATAACGGCTCTGTGATGCCCACGACCGAGAGATTCGGCGAATTTTGGGGAAAGCCCATGCCTAATGGTGGACGTTAAAAGGCTGATGATGAAAACGAATCTAGCATTATCCTGTATGTGGTCTCGTATTGATACTCTCGATACAGAATGTATATCTTATCGATACTTTAGTAGTTATGCTTTTATTTTATTTTACGCTGTGGTAAGGTGGTAGGAGTGTGACGTCATTCGTAGTAATAGTAGTCATTGAATAGTAATCTTATTATTCGTCAGAAATACTTTTCCTACTCTGATCTAAAAGATTACGTATATCCATCCGTGAGTCTGGGTACTTGACGAATGTGCTCCCAATGCAGACAAGAGTTTGTTTTTTTTATAAAGGTATATCAATTTAGATTTCAGTGTATTTTATCGAATATTTTTTCTCTAAATCACGTTTGTTTATTCATTCAATAGGAACTGTCATGTGACCAACATCTTTTAACTGTATGCCGTGTTGGGATGATCAATTAAGAAATGACCAACGAATAAGTTATTTCTATTGCCTTTTTTGGGGTTGTGATCCATAAAAAGAAGTCTGAATTTTCGAATAACAAGCATGAATGTTGCCAGACACATACTAAGGGATCAATTTAGCATAAACTGACATTGCAAATTGAACCTTTCACTAAAGAGCTATTGGTGATGTTGTAGACATAATAAGGAGTAAATGTTTAAATTTTCAACCCACCAACTTCATTGGTGCGGTATGTACACGTGACATATACATACATAGCCAGTTGGACCAACTTGAAAACTGAAGAAACCTATGTTGACAATCTTGGTAACAGTTTCTAGTTGTTCTTCCCCCACTCCATCTACTACATTAATTGCTATAAGCTTTTCGCCAGAATAAATCTATTTATGATCTTAACATGGGCATTTACCATAGTGCGATGGTTGGCAAGTTTGTTCCGGAGAATATTTGACTAAAATAGTGATTTTGATCCTCAACGAGTGCTCCACTACTGTTGCTTGTATCGGAATAAGCTAAGCTGAGTAAATAACTTGATCCTAGAAGGGTGCCCTATTGTAACGACTTCTTTGCGATACTAGCTTCAGCTTAGTGAACAACTAGGCATCACAAGAGACGCAGGCTCATTTGGGGATAGATCCGGGTATTTTTACCCTTGCATCGTAGTTATATATCTGCACCGCACACTATCCCTAAAGGTTCTATAAATGAGTGCCAATTTTACTTACTCGAATGAAACTGAATTGCGCATCCTTTGCATTCTGTTCGTATTTGCTTATTTACCCTTGCCAACAAAGTTAGAATCAGTATCTATATTAACTCGTTGCTGTCCGTCGGTTTATTTGTTTACAATATCACCAAAATTTCTCAATTAATCTCAGTGGAATTTAGTGGGAGAGTGGACAATGGACTGCGAAAAAAAGTGATTACATTTTAGGGCAGATCCAGGGAAATGCCCTCCCTTGCATCGTAGCTATATATCTAAACATTAAGTTATGATTAAATTTCAATCAAATTTTGTAGATGGGTAGGCCATGGGCTATAGGAGGAGTGATCAAATTTTGTTCACGATTTTTTTTATACAGTTTCCCCCTTTGCGTCGTAGCTATATCTCCGAAAGTTCTCAATGAATTTTAATTAAGCTTTCTTGAATGGCATGTCATGGGGTCATGGAAAATTGCAGAAAGAATTTTTTTTTCATTTTGTTCATAAATATATGTATTCACTCATGATTGCCCATGCAATATCTCCAAAAGATCTCATTGGCTGAGGAAGACTTCGGAACAGAACCAGAATTTTTCACCGTTACTTCCACTGCATCGTAAATATTTGAGAATAGATTTTCATTTAGTTTTTAACGACAATGGCGTTTCCAGAGGTATGCGCTCTTAGAATGCTTTCTTGTTTTCAAATTTGGTGTGTGGTCGCTGATATTTTGGAACAGCTCAGAATTTTGAAAAAAAAATGTTTAAAATGGTGTGGGAATCGTTTCTCTCAGTTGAGCGTCTTTACCTTAGCTCATGTTACCAGCTCCTCCCAGGTACAACTAACTTCTATCTATCGTAGCAGCACACTCCAGTTAATTAACATTTTTTCGTTGAAGTCCATACCCTCACACTAAACACGTCCCTACCACATCCAACCAAATCTTTTAGCACCTTTTTTCACGGTTATTTAGTGTTATGTCTGCCTGAGAGGAGAAACAAAATCCCCTCCAGCAAACTGCTCAACTTTGTGCCCCGTGAATGCGAATGCTGTCAGTGAAATCCCTTCGCTCGGTAAAACTCAAGACGAGAAATAACATAAACAAGACGTAAGGAAGATACTTTCTTGATTTTCGACATGACACAAGGGATTATCTCCCTTTATATCCTACCCGTTTCTATCTTTATTACCTGTGCCAACGGAGTCTGTCTATCCACATGATATCTCTGATATGAATTTCAGTGAGATTTTGTGGAAGGGTGGGCAGTGGGGTAAGGATGGGTTTGAATATTGGGGCGGATCCAGGAATTTTTTTTTTGATTGAGAGATTTTTTTCGTACACATATGTATGCTCTCATCACTGTCCACTCGATATCTCAAGTTCTCAATGAATTACGATGAAATTTTGCGGAAATGAAGACCATAGGAAATGAAAGTGTTTATTTTATGGCTGTTCCATGCACAATAAATTCCCTTTACAATAGCGTTGGTAGAGTTATGCACTCTATGAACGCTTTCTTTTTTGCCTCTACCAACGAAGTGGAAGTATATCTATTTGGTTGTGTCTAACCGTCTGTCTGTCCACACGATATTTAAGAAAGTACCCGATGAATTTCAAGGAAATTTTGTGGCAGAATGGACGATTAGATAAAAAAAGAGTTGCTTAAATCTTGGTGCAGATCAAGGGCGGATCCATGCACAATTTCTCCCCTTATGTTATAATTATATGTCCACACCATATATCACCAAAATGTCTATCCACATGATTTATCCGAAAGTTTTCAAGGAATATCGATAACATTTTGTGAAGGGATGGGCAATAGACTACAGAAGAAATAATCATATTTTGGGGTTGATCAATTTGCATTCACCTCTCCTGACAATGGTGTTGGTATAGGTACGCTCTCTTTGTGCTTTCAAGTTATGTGTTTGCCTTCAAGTCTACTTCTCTATAGGAACCTTATTTGAATTATCCTCATTTCTCGTCGTTTTCAGCAAAATGTCTCCGAACCTTTACCATGTGCATGTTGCATGCAGTCGTTTTAAACGCTTTTTTTAAAACTCACGATGTCGCAGTAGTTTACAAATACATCTTAAATATCGGCCTTTGTTCGTATCTATGTTCTAATCACAAGATTGGAAGTTGGTTCCGCACGGATAATTCAAATGAATCAGTTGAACTCAAGATTAGTTTAGGGGGAATGTTTAAATGATCCCTTCCAGAGAAAATAATATTTTAGCAATACATCGAAACATTCAAGGCATTGGACTTCAACACAAAACCGTTTATCATTCAGTGAATTTTGTTACCCCATCAGATAAGAACGGATCCAGAATCAAGGAGATGCGTGTGCAGTAAACGTGACTTTTTAAAAGAACACCAACAAGAATATATGCGGCATGACAGGTTTGGTGATAATATTGTTGGAACATTCCAAAATGAATATCTCCTTTTTAACCATGCGAATGAATGGCCAGATGTTGTTGCTAAAAAGACTCAGGTGTCAAAGACTTGGGCGCAAAAATCAACCAGTCTCTCTCACATTAAGACGCTGACGAGGCTACAGCTGTCGGACAAAAAAAACTGTTGCTTAAAAACAAACGTTCACAAAATACAGAAATATAAACAGCATGAAACCTTATACAAAAAGACACTCCATCCCCATGACTTACGAAAAATTAGTCTTCATTAAAAATATTCTTCAAGCTGACCTTTAGAATATTTTCTAAACTATATGCGAGTACGAAGAAACCTTTTATATACCTGTCTTCTAGACATCTTTCAATTTCAAGACTGTCTTCACAAGGTAACATTTGCAAATGATTTTCTCTAAAATTATGAAATGAGATGAAATCCCTCATCGCAATATCAACGATAAGTTAAAACTATGATTTTTTAAAAAGTAGGCCTTACAAACAATATACATCGTCCAAACTCAAAAAGAAACTATTATTGGTGCCTTTTTTTGTGCCATTATAAACTCTTTTCTTCTAAAGAAACAACATTTTATTGGATGGCTAAGAATATAAACTCCAGATGATTTCCCATTATATATCTATACGGCTCCTATAGTGTGCGAGGGGGGGGTAGTAATTGCTGTTGGTATCTGTAGCGACGAGATGATGTAGTAGTGAAGGTCAACGGATTTTCCCTCCACGTGGTTTGGTTTTTAGTGCCACACGCCAAAAGATTTTGCCTCCATGTGGTTTTTATTTTTTTAGACTACCTTTGTGATTACGTATGAGCAATTTGGGGACCATTCTCAGACGCTGGAAAAACACAAGGCGGACAAACTATTCAAGACACAGAAAACACATGGAGTTTAACCCATGTGCGTTTCCCGAAGTAAGGAAAATTACAAGGCAGATGATTGTAAAGACTGTTGTATAGAAAATGCATTGACATTTCAATCACGAGAGATGCATGAGTATGTGCGTTTTGGTTGGCGAAAACGACACGATTGAGTAGCTGAGCGTACGAGAGACATCTGTGAAATAAAATGGCCAATGGTTTATACAGTGATTAGTCACGGTGAAAAAAACGTAAAGTTCATATCGGGTGAGGGGGCGAAATGATACCAATCCTAGGGAGAAGGAAAGAGAGAGTAACCGGCTTGGAACGCCTAGACAGATGAACAAGTGAATACGTGTGTTCATAGTTTTTTATAGGGAGTCTCCGTCGAAAGTGACATTTTGAATATTTAGCTGAAAATAGTGTTCGTACTTACTTTTAACAAAAAGTAAAGGGGTTACCACAATCTAATCACTTCTATTTCAGCTTTAGATATTTTGTGTATCTTTCTTGTGAATTCTCAGACAGTTCAACGATTATTGTGCTAATTATGTTGTATAGAATTATTGCTCTACTTAAGTGACATCAACAGATTGTATAATCTACTAACCACCATTAACAATCATTAAGTACTTACTCTCAGTATTGGAGAGATGATTATTCGAAGACCAAATGATTCAATTTCCGTTCCTGCTTCTTACTTTATTTCTCTCGTTATCAGGAATAAAATGTATGTGGTGTTATTAGCTACAATATCTTCCTTGCTTTCTGATTTGAACAATTTTTTCCTTTCTTCTTCTTCTGTGAAATTAAGATTCTTCAACCTTCGCTCTTCCGGGTACTGAGGAGTAGCAAGGCCACTTGACATTTAGATAAAGGTTATATATGTTTCAAGACAAAGGCATCATTACAATGCATTGAAAAAAATCTTTGCATTCATAGCAGTGAACGATATCTCCTTTGATCTATATTTGAGCTTTTCGGGTTTTTTTGCTTGTTTTTTGTTTGTTTGTTTGTTGGTTGGTTGGTTTGTTTGTTTGTTTGTTTGTACATATTCTCCACTAAGACTATAAGGCCTATTGGCCTAATATTCTGAATGGACACTGAGGAAAAGTCACCATACGTCATTTCAGGTCATTTCTAGCGAATTATTTAAGTTGTTGATCATGAGTACCCCGTGCTTTGCCCATATACAGCTCTGTGATGGTTGTTATATAGGGTTGGTTCCTGGACAACACCGTTTATACTTTTTTCTGAGCATCAGAATATTTCCTCCGATACAGCTACTTTTTAATGTGTAAATAATCGTTTTTATATCGGTTGTGTTCTTTGGGAAGAAATACATCAAGGAAGGTGCTTTCCTGTTTGGTTATATTTTAAGTTATCCACCCTATCCACCCCCGGGCAACACCTGGTATCTTTGCAAGTTTTGTCGATAAAATAAAGCATTTTAAATCATGCATTCATATGAGTGAACAATGTCTTTACTTGGTTATAAAGATGAATCAATTCCTTTGTGTTCTTTCCTTAAATTGCAATATTTTATGATTGAACATTTTCGCCCTTAGACTGCTTTAGAGAAGGAGATGTTCAATTAACTCAACTTGGGGTTGGGTCGAATGGTCACCACAATGGGGGAGGTTGTTGAAGTTTTCCATTCAAATTGTCGAGTGTTTTAAAAATTGGACTGGGATGTTTTTGTTCTTTGTTGTTGTTTTTGTTGTTTTTTTCCAGATTGGTATCCTTTTTTTTAACAAGACTAAAGACTAAGAAATGCTGAGAATCTCTCAGTTAATGATACTGTTGACTGTATTTCAAACTCAGGTCTTTAAGTTGGCAATGGAGGATGTTAACAACGATTACACGCGTCATTCTCACTGCAGACAGTACAAGAGAAATCAGGGAAATAATTGGATAAATATTTACTCTGAAAGACACAAACCAGCGCTTAAAACAACATACATATGCACATTAATACTTACTTACATATGGTGTACGTGTTAACGTTGTTTAGATGATTATGGACATAACACGAAAGACAAGTCTCCTTCATCAGTAAAAGACGTGTCAGCTGTTAGAAGGATCTTACTGTCGATCTACGCTGGCTTACAATCAAGGACATCAGATTTTCCCATTCTCATGCAGACAGACACACATACACACACGTGTGTGTGTGTGTGTGTGTGTGTATAACGTTTGCCAAAATTGTATCTGTATCGAGTTGCGTCTACAAATTATTTTTCTTTTTTTCCTCTCCTGAACAGCCTCTCAATCTTGAAAACACACACATACACACACGTACGAACGCACGCGTGCACACACTCACACACACACGCACACACACACACACACACACACACACATATACATATATATAGTCTACAAGCATTGCATGAGTATCGAGTTGTGTCTGTAAATGATTTTTCTCTTTCTTTACCGGAACAGCCCTGTCAATCTTGGGAAAATTGCTGTTTTTTATTTCGTTTTTTTTGCGAGACAAGGAGACGTGTGGAAATCTTATCATTTAGAAGCGTCACGGTTATCGGTACGGAAAGCGGTACCATGTAAGTCAATACTACGTGCCATGTTATTAGGATAGGATACTATCATCATCAGCAGTAGCAATAGTCTTTTGGTGTCCGTCGCTGGACAAGAATAGACCTTCGCCAAAATTTGCTGGACCTCTCTATCATGAGTATCGCGGAAGCAGTACTTTCTGAACTTGTCTAGTTCTTATTTTGAGCTGGCTACCGTTTTGCATATGATCTCTTGGGATCCCTGTTGTGAATAGAGATGTCCAACGATTGTTTGAAATTCTCGCAACATGTCCAGCCCATTGCCATTTGAGGTGAGGATATGGGTGCTAACAAGTAACCTCTTGCTCTTTGAAATGCCATGAAGAATCCAGCATGGCACCTATGATCCCTGAAACCACAGAA
Source organism: Thysanoteuthis rhombus (assembly GCA_963457665.1). Classification (NCBI taxonomy): domain Eukaryota; kingdom Metazoa; phylum Mollusca; class Cephalopoda; order Oegopsida; family Thysanoteuthidae; genus Thysanoteuthis; species Thysanoteuthis major. The sequence goes on from OY735205.1 coordinate 32,737,682, forward strand.
CTCCCAAAACGATTCCTTGTTTCAGTTTGATTACATAAACTTTTGATTGTAAAAGGTAGTGGTTTTATACTCATGTTTTGATTAAATAAACTTTTAAGCCTATTAAAACTACACATTTACTTATTTTTTTGTAGAAAAGTTCGATTTCACAATTTTTTAATGTGGAAATATAGTTGTTTTATATCAGTGTTTTGATTAAATGATCTTTTGATCTAATCAAAACTATGTATTTATCTATTTTGTTGAGAATTCGCCAGTTCGGTAATTTCACCGATTCGGCGTAACGTATGGATGGACTTTATATAGTTAATGAAATGAGTGTCAGTAGAGACTCATCCTCACCACCGAAAAGGAATATATCCTGCTGTTTTCTGACGTAAGAGAAGATTACACAACTCTTTAATACCGGAAATAAGTGAGAAAAATGTAAAGAAAATCATTTCGAGGTTGCTTATATGGAAGGACCAGATGCGCTCTCATTCTACCTATGAAGATTCTGGAATTCCAACTTAACAAGAGGTGGGATACGGCGGTAATTTCACCTCCCCACGAAGTGTAACGTTTCAAATGCGCCTTTCACTCCCATCCACCTCGCTAATTTCGACCGATTCATGCCCCAATATTCTATGGGCGAGCAAGTCTAGCATATCTACATATATCATAAATCATTATGATGTCAAAATGACACTTTTTGGAAAAGTTAGAAGCATTCTGTTGGATAGAAGACTTAATTTATTACCTCTTCCAACAAAGTTGGAAAGTTATATGCACTCGATCGTGTCTGTTTCCTTGTAAATGTGTCTCTTCGATATCACCAAAAGTACTCCATGAATTTCTGGGGAATTTAGTGGAAGGTTGTACAATGGAGTAAGGATGAATAAATCGGCGGGGGGGTCCACTTTTTTTCTTCTCCATACATTTATATATACGCCCATGATTGTCCTCACGATATCTCCGAAAGTTCTCTATGAATTTCTATGAAATTTTGTGGAAGGGTGGGCAATGGGCCATGGAAAAAGTTATTTCATTTTATCAATCATTAATTATTCTCCCTGATAATGGCGTTTCTGAGTGCCTTCTAGAAATATCATTTGAATCTCTTAGATGGAGCACTGTCAATTATCATTATTTTTTTTTTTTCACTAGTATTTTTCTCATTTTAGTATCTGTAGCTCTTCTTTCATAGCGCCCAAACCGTCAGTAAGCAGCGCGGATGAGCAATATAGAATAATCCTCCGGTGAGATTCGAACTCACTGAGATTCGAACCTGCTCATCCGTGGCAACTACCTTATCTATAAGGCTACGAAGGTTAACTGGTGGCCATGATACAAATCTAGTTATATAGCTTTATTCCTCATTTTCCCCGACAGCTTTGATTTATCCAATTACGATTATTTAATTTTCTCTTTTCAATGTGTTAAATCATGATTGCAGTCAAGATAAATGTAGCGTCAGGATCGCTCTGTTAGGACATACCCGTTCAACTCATAATATAAGCTCACTGAAGATGACATCATAATCACAAATGTGTTGGCTTCGATCTCTCCAAAAAAAGTAATGTATGTAAATATGTTATGACGTCCTTTACGATTAAGAAACGTAGATTGCGATATCGCAAGGATGCTCATTGAAAGGATAACTGAAGTTGTCTTGAGATGGACCCCAACTGGGAAGAGGAAAGAGAAACAGGGTGAAGACCACCTTTGAAGAGATAGGTCTCACATGGAGCGAAGCACAGAACAAGGCACAAAACAATTTAATGGCGTGTCATGATTGCAGTTTTATGTCCAAGCCAGGACAGAGGGGATTAAATAAAATAATTGATAAAGCTGACAAATCCTCGGTTGTGTGACATACCAGGAGACTTGATGCATTTGAACATCTGTTTAACGTTTCAGTCTTTTCTTATGGAAGATTTGTTGATTTGATTTTCCCCATGAATCCAACGATGATATTTGTCCCGGCATAGAATTTGCAAATACCTAAACTGGAACTAACAATAACATAAGTAAGATTAAGATAAGTTATCTGCAACTAAGTACCAACATAGGCGTTCGAGCTGTGGGGCTTACGAAAAAAAAACTGTAAAATATCGGGCAAATCAGATCAATTTGGACAAAACCGTATACATTTTCGGGCCAACCAAGCCCTGTGTTCCCCTTAACCAAAGAGTTCCCATACGTCTATGGGTGTCAATATTCCTTCCCTTCAGTTTCTTACAATTCGACTTATGCAATACTAAATAAACCTAATATTAAAAGGGTGCATATTGTAGCACGACGTTTATCAAGCTAATCTCGCGTGCCCTTCCGATCCCCATGAGTGTCCAACTACTGAGAGTGGCCTACCTCGTGGTCGGGATAGTTATATACGTATTTCATACTTGTGCCAGAGGTCAATGCTTGAACTCAAGTAAAAAGCCAGGAGCTCAAAGATTGGCGGAACTCAAACTTCCTACCCCGAAATTACCCCATGTGGCCTTATACCGTACCAATCTAGGTGTAGTAAATATCAAAAGTACACCGTAGTGCGAAAGTTATCAGTTCGACCCTCGCTGGGTGCCCACTACTGTGGCCTTCTATGACTTTCTTCGCTCACTCACTGAATAAATCATTATTTCTTTAATTCAGTAACTTGGCAAGTAAAGGACTCTTTCTTCCCTTCAGTCGCTCACACACTTACTCTTTTTTTCATTTCTTTTCGTTCCAAACGATCTGTGTTTCTAAGGCGCAAATGTTCATTAAACTTGTAGTGTATTCTTCATTGCAATGGCAACAGAATATCTCATTTTACAACCCTTTTACGGTTTCATCAACTCTTTTAATGTATTTCACATGGACCAATCCATTATAACTTTCAAGTTATAGTAGGAGTCCGATCTAACAGACAACCAAATAAACATACGTATTTGGTTTTTTATATGATAAGATACATTCCGTTTTATTTTTGATAACTTTTCAATTATTCATTCTGTGGTAAATTTCTTTGATTAGTTACTTTTTTTCTTTACTTTTTTGCCAATTCTCGTGCTAACAAGAAAAAGAACAGACTCTGATCAAAACTCGCGACGCTGTTTATACAATTTTGACAGTATTTGTCAACATTAGTCAACATTAGTCTATGTAAAGAAACTATTTGTTTTCTATTGATTTTTTCTAGTTAATCTTTGTTGAAACACCCAAAACAAAAATAGTTTATCATTGCATCAAAAGAAAAACAAAAAATATCGTCTGAAATGCTATACAATTCATTGGGAAATTAATAAGTTATAAATATATATATGAAGTGAGTACATTAGTTATAAACACAGTGTACTCTTCTTTCTTTCTTTCTTTCTTTCTTTCTTTCTTTCTTTCTTTCTCCTTTGTTATCTTCTCTTTCTTTCTTTCACTTTCTATTTTTTTAAATCGAGAATTGATTTATAAAAAAGAATAATATGATGTAGTGTGATGCGCTCTCTCTTCCCCTCCTTTCTCATGAGAGGTTTTAAACTTTCTGAATTTTGTTTGAAAGAAAACGTTTCTGGCATTCATAGACCTATCGACGTTCGCGCAAGTAAAAAATTTAAAAAAGAAAAAAAAGTTTTTGGGTGTTCGTCGACCTGTCGACGTTCGTCATGGATAAAAAAAAAGTTAAGACTCAAATGTAAGTGAAAAATGTGATATCGCTTACTACTTTCTTGTTTTTGATGCTTGAAACTTGGCTTATTTTTCACGTACCTATTTGTAATTTATTTCCACTTGGAACCTCCTCCTTCTCTTCAAAATCCTGGATCCTCCTCTGGCATGAAAACTCCAACAGAATTTGGCTAATGGTATAATAACTTTACGTACTTGCTTTAAAAAAGGTTACAATAATAAAACATAGCTAGTTCTGAGAAACATCACAGATAATTGTGCTGCATCAATGGCTTCAGCTGTTTGGGTTAATTTCAACTGGTTATTTAGAAGCTTACAAAATATTAACCAAAACAAACTTCACAAGTCTTTGAGTGTTTCTTTTATCTCGAGGTTTTGCTCAGCGGAATCCACAAAAGAGTGGATGGCGCCTCGCTTTAATAGATATTCGTTGCTTTGCGTCCATTTCTATTGCTAGGACAGACAAGTATCATAAGTAAAATCTGAGTCACTTAAAGGGCGCCTGGTGTCAAGGGTAGAGCAAAAGGAAGCAGTCATTCCCCTACCACAGGTGTGATGGGGCACAAAATTTCCTCTGGCTTATCATGCCTGTTGAATAATTGTAATGCACCCTCTGTGTAAAGCGGTGTTATGCAAGGTAATCCTGCGAGACATTGCTCATTGAAACTAATCATACAGCGATGGAAAGCTCAAATGGCAGTGGGCTGGTCATGTTGCAAGAATGGCAGACAACCGATGGACATCACGACTTACAACATGGATCCCCAGAGATTACATACGTAACCGAGGCCGACAGAATACAAGATAGATAGACAAACAAGACACGTTCAGAAATTATTGGCTCTGCGACACCAGATAGAGAGGTGTGGCGAATCTTGGAGAAGGCCCATGTCCAATGACGGACGATAAAAAAATCGATGATGATGATGATGATGATGATGATGATGATGATGATGATGATGATGATGATGATGATGATGATGATGATGTAGCGATATCCCCCCCCACACACACGTTTCCTCACTGTATATTATTTATTTACTATCTAGTTGTGGTACACATAATAGTTGTCTGTATTTCTTAGGTTAAACATTTTTATTATTACTTTTTGATTAGTCAATTTTTCATCTCATTATTGTTACTTTTTATCGCAACGTCATTCATTATTCTATGGGGTATCGCTTACTGGTATCTCTCGTAGCTCGAGGGTGGCATTTAGTTGGTCTCTGAATCGTTTCTTCTGATCTTCGAATGCTGCTTCCCTAATGGCCATGGAAGAGAGAATTTCAGACAACTCAAGATCATCAGTTAACTCCCTTTAATTTTGTTCGTAGCTACGAGTTGGTTTTTTCTTTCCCTCATTAATTGATAAGAACATTTTTATATGGCCTTCCCCATGGCTGTATTAGTTGCGTATCTTCCATCAGTGCCAGGGATTGCTGGGTTTAAATGAAAGCAAAATTTTGAATGGTGATTTTCTTGGTTGGTAGCTCTAACACACATTTTGGAGATTGGCACTATACAGTCTTCCTTATTTCTATGTGATTCTAATACAGGTCAAGCAAAGCTTGATAAATACCTTTATTAATGATCTTGGGAAAGATTCACACATTAAAACTCTCATAAATATAAGAATGTATGCGTATGGAATATCTCTATTGAAACCCGGCTAATGGTAACAGCGAGAAATACTCAGTTACGTGCTTTAGAAAGGTTACAAGGTTGGTGCAACACAATCTCCTTACTCATCTTTTTGCGTTTAACCCTGTGCTGCACTAGGCAGAGCTTAGTAAATTTCAATGGCATTATAAGGCCATGTTTTATACGCCAGTACATTCGGTGGTAACACGATTTAAGGTAAAAGACTTACCGGCAGCATGCAACTGAAGGAGTGTCATTCACTTCACCATTCTTGCCTACGTTATCTGATATCCATAAACGATCATCGATCTAGGAACTGACCAGGCTCGACGTTGCTTAACTTCGGTGATTGTATGAAAACTGTTGTATCCAACGTGATTTGGTCGTAAGCTATTTTTTACAAAACTAAACCTAATACGTCGGAAGCCTTTATGTCGGTAAATGGGACTAGGAAATGGGAATATTGTGATGCGCCAATTTTCCAAACGGGAAGGACTTGCCTGCCTCCGAAATCAGCATTCGAAATCAGCATTCGAAATCATGGCCTCCCACTTGGGCTCGAATATCGACTACTGGCGTCAATGTGAAAAACTACCTTGACCATTAGGTAAGCCTAATATTATAGGATATTAATGCGATCTGAAATTGAAGTTCTGCAATTAGACACGTAAAGATTTTTTACTGATATAGCTTTCGACAATTATGAAGATTTCGACTAATCATCGATTAGGTTAATGCTGATGATGACGAAAACATCACGTGGGCTCGAAATTCATATACCATCACCGAGTTCTGTCTGTTCCCAAAGGTAGAAACGGTAAGCTGTGCCTAGATTCCCTAGGTGAAATCCATCAGTTACAAGACCGTATCAGCAAATCGTGGGAGTGCGAGGTCATCGTGACGTCAGATTGATATCAGCATATGGCATCGCATTCCTGACCGGTTCTTCTTAATTGTGACATGCTTTGGTGACAATTACGCTTGAATGCTAGTTTATTAACTTTAATGACAGAAAGTTAATTATCGTGAAATTGAAGAAGGCAAAACATGGAAGAATGGTAATGAGGAGATGAATATGAGGAGGACCTTACAGATGAGGAGGAATAGTAGGAGTGAATACCCGTCACACGCAAAGATAGGTAACGAGAAAATCGGTGTCAAGGGAACACGAAAGAGAAAAGTGATTAAACTATGGCAGGAGGTCGAGGAGGAGGAGGACAAGGAGGAGAGAACATGGAACGGAAAACGAAAAAGGTGGTAACAATATTCATCCGCTTCCGAAAGACTTTTGTGCAAGTCTCAGTCAGAGTTTGAACTCGACTTGCCGATTCCATTTGCTGTGGAGCTGCTAACTGCTCAACCACTCGCACTTCTAAAAAGGTAACAAGAGGAATAAAGATAAAAATGTTGGGGTTGAAGTAAAAAAAAGAAAGGATTTGTAAGAAAAAGAGAAGAAGTTGAGAATTAGCAAAATGAGAGCGGTGGGAAGGAAAAGATGTAGACGGGGGTTCACAAGAAGGGGAGGTAATTGGTATAGACGCTGTACAGGATAAAAGCGTAAATCATGCAGACAATGTAGAACAGATATGAGACTGTTCATTTCTTATTTACATCAGTTCATGTGGTGAAATACTTGGTAATTACAATGAGAAATTATTTAATCATTTTATAACATTAATTCCAACTGCGTATTCATTTTAGTGTTGCAAGTATGCAGAGCCATGCTGAACCGACAGTAGGCCCTGGCCAAATGGGAAAAGTGGGACCCATCCCCTATTTTAAACTGCCTATTAAACGTTTTTGTAATCAGTGCTAAATACGTATGATTTATGTAAAGTTTGGTACATACATGTAGTACATATGATGCACTGTACTTACAAATATACTATGAATATTACGTCAGCAATTTGTTGAGAATGTGAGTTGTTCTTGACGTTTTGTTTAGAAGATGAATTTATTGGAGAAATATTTCGTTGTAGAAATTGAACAGGCTGAGGTCACCATTATAATGAAAAGTTATTTGTATCTTGGGATCATCTGACTCTAGAAATAGTGTCATGTTCGTAGTGCCTTTTAGATAGTAAATAAGTATATATTTAGATACTGTTTTGATGATGCTTTCATCAAATATAACAGTAGAATACATGAGAGAGAAAAACAAGCGAGACAGAAATTGAAAAAAATATACGTATTTAATTACATAAAAATGGCAAGAAGAAGATACATACGTATTAGTTACAGAACTAAAATGATGTTACATATTTTATGGTAATGTTCAAAGGGATAAAGCTAGTACAGAAAGGCATATCAAGTAGAGATTAATTTTTAGAATGTTAGAATGTGCACATAAAGAAGCAAGGATATTTCACATTTACGTTTTGCTTAGATTGACAGGCACAAAATAGTGCGCACAGAAGTTGACTACGTTCTTGAATGTATATAGGATGAGTGGACGACATACCGGGCAGGGACGTTCAAACAGATTTCGTTTAAAACGAATTTGATTCTGTTTCTTTTGATCATATTTTGCTGGATGTGAGGATAATTTGGAAGCTAGCTACTTGTTCGTGAGAAAAGGTATCTACATTTTTTCTAAATACCCTGTAAGTTTCATATTTCAAAACTAAGTGAAAATTATTCAAAATTCTAAATTTAATCAATTCAGACACAGTAAAAAGTAATTTACAAGCTATCACTAGCTGTCACTATGGGACTGTTACTAAAATTGGACGTTAAATAGAAATTAAAGAAAAATGCAAAATTTGAAAAGTTGTACAATACTTTGGAAAAATAAAGTAATCTACAATATGCAAAAAATTTCCATCACAAAATTGCACGACTCACAACATGGATGCCCAGAGAACACACACGAGACTGTGGCCGACAGAATATAAGCTGGTATGACTAACTAGACAAGTTTAGAAAGTACTGACTCTGTGTGGCCCGTGATATAGAGGTGTGGCAAATCTCGGGAAGGTCTAAGTCCAACGACACATGCTACTGCTGACTCTATTTGTGTATGCATGTGTTAGTATAAGTAGCAAACTGAACGCTGAGCGAAACATTGTTGCAGGCTACAGACTGTTGAGTAGCAGAGTTCAATCCGACGAGAATCGTTCACTTGATACAATAGTGTTGCTGCTTGAGAAATTTGAATTTTCCAGATGTTTCTTTCCCAGCATGCACTTTTCTTTTTTTTTTTTTTTTTTTGGCAAAGTGTAAATTTTGCATTGAGTGAATAAGTGCGTTGATTCATTCTATATTTTCTGTTTTCGAAAAATAATCAGCATGCTGAAATGTGCCCGGATGTCGAAGATAGTCTCTTTTTTTTTCCTTGAAAAAAAAATAGAACTGTTAAACATATCGCATTTAATGTGTTCTTTTGGAATAAAGAAAAATAACTGCATTTATTACCTACAGTCATAGCTGTATAGATCTTCATTAAATTAGATCCATTCTTTCAATATTCGGTGCTCTTGACTGTATATCGATTATTAGAGACCGTTATCCAAACAACATAGGTTTCTTGGATATGCAAGTTGATCTGGCTGGCTATATTTGTATGTATCAAGCGTACAGGCCGCACCAATGGAGCTACAGGGATAAACATTTACTCCTTATATATGAATGCGTAATTAATGACTAACCTTTTAGCCAATTTTGCATATCGGTTATCTATCACAAATCCTCGATTTGGCTGACTCATTTCTGTCCATCAATTATTTATACAATGCACACCTTTATCCTTTCATTGTTTGCAAAATCCTTTATTTGCTTTTATTGTCTCTCTTTTGTCTTTCTTGACATTAACAATAGGCATTTTTTCTTTTTAAAATTCCTACAAACGTTATTACAAAAACATAATGTAAATTTTTCTGTTGTTATTATTATTATTATTATTATTATTATTATTATTATTATTATTATTATTTGGCCTGAGATAGGGAGAGGGTGAAAAAATGAAAGAGAGAGAGTAAGTGTGAGTATATGATTTGATTTTTTTATTCTAAAAGAAATTACGTCTTTACATTTTTCAAAAACCTTCCCTTTCCTCGTTTGATATTGGCAACTCCAATCTGAGGCGTGTCATCCTCTTTGATCACGGTCAGGTGTTGGACTCTTCTAAAAAAAAAATATAGCAACGATGAAGGTGATTCATTTTTAGGCAGTGGAAGCAACATTGTTTTTCAATTTGAAATTCTTGTACACATCTACGGCCCTCTCGTCCCCTTGAATCTACCATCCAAAAAATATCAACAAGATGTCTTGAATAAGATCCCTCGAAATCGTAGTCCCGAGTTAAATGGACCCACTGGCCCATCCTATGCACGATCCTGCAAATATGAAATGAATATTTAATTTTTCTCGTTAATTGCAGCCCTAACTCTAACGCTAAACACAAGCCATAATACAAACCCCATATTCTAACCCTAAACACTAATCCTGAATCATATCATCTGTAGTTTAGTTTGATAAAATGGTGAAGTTTTAGTGATTTTCTGTGTCATTTCAAATTGTCTGTATCATTTACGCTTTTCAATTTTATCCAGTACAGCGTCTATACTAATTACCCACTATTTTGCAAGTTCATCCAAACAATTACCGGAAGAAGAACAGGAAAGAAAAGAAAAGAGGCTATGTTAGAGTGGGTGTGAGAAAAAAGAAAAAGAGGAAAGGACTATAGATCGTTGAGAGAGAGAAAAAAAAATCGGAAGAATAGGGTGAAAGAGAAGGGGAAAAACTAAGGAACATAGGCAGCGTTCACTTCGCGCCAATGCCCTTGTGAAAGGCATGTATCCATCTCCCTCCTCCTACCAACATATCATGGGTCAGCGTGGCAAGGTAAGGACCATCACTCCACCCCATGTCTTACATTTACTTTAGGAAGGCCTCTGCACAAGAACAGACCTCAAGGTTGAGGATAAATGTTCGTACATATGAAACAAGCCAAACCGTCTTCATATCCGCACAAGAGCAGGAATCAGTCAATAGGAAGAACATTACGGAATGAAGAAAGGAAGAAAGTTTGTCTTCATAGGAACTTCAATAAAACCAGTGTCACGTGCAACAAATACGTCGACGATAATACGCAACGATCAGAACTCGAAATGCAGAACTAAAGAAAGTAGATATCTACATCCACTTGAAACAACGAATCGCCATGATATCCTCAAAAGAAGCGGGAATCAAGTGAAGAATGACTCTGGCAAGTTGGCAAGGTGTCGACTGAGCAAATTCGGCTTCCAAAAAAAATAAGATCCCATTGTTTCTGGGAAAAGGTCTAAAATCAGTGCTTCCTGTTAGTAGTAACTTAAGGAACTGGAACATAGAACAACCAAGTGTTTGGCTCTCAAACTGAGAATCATGCAACGTACACGGGAGAAAATTATACTTGGAGATATCACAAGATAACACAATACATCATAAAGCAAACTGATGTCAAGAGACTACCTAAAGTCCAATGGGAAGCTCAAGTGGCGTTGGTCAGGCAATGTTGCAAGAATATCGAATAACAACATGGACAACAAGATTCACAATGTGGATCCCTCGAGGCCATATGCAGAATTGTGGCCGGCAAAAAAATAAGATGGTGTAATGATTTGGAAAAGTTCACGACATGATTACACCGTGACGCTAGGTAGCGAGAGAACTGATGGATCTTGCGGAAGGCTCATGTCCAAAAACGGACTTTAAAAGGATGATGATGATGATGATGATGATGATGATGATGATGATGATGATGATGATGATGATGATGATGATGATGATTGTAAAATTGATGATGCAAATGAGAATGATAACTGACGTATACGAAAGCTACAAAAATAATCATTTTTTTTCTCTCTGATTGTTTGCGTTTCCTCATCCTCCGACACGAATATTAAAGACCGTCAACTAAAACTGTCAGCATTGGTTTCTTCAGTTTCTAACTATCGAATTGATTTTACTTATATATCTATATCCAGGAAATATTCAACATAAACAAGGAAATGCTGAGCAACATAATGTTTTTGATATTCCATAAGTACAATACGATTACAAAATTACTTGGATAATTCCGTCATTTTTACGACATGGCTAAGCTAGGTTTGCTTAGTTACATCAGTAAGAATCAAACTCAGTGCTTCTGATTAAGCTATCAGACATTAAGTAGCTTTCTTAGTAAAATCATTCTATGAGTGTGCATGTTTTGACACAACTTGGAAAATTGCCAACGATATCTGTCTGTTGATCTTGTTATTTCGCTGACTAATCTTATTGTAAACGTGACGATATAAATTCAACTAAAGCGGTCTGCCTCATAACTGAGATAGTTCTCGCTGGTGCTAAAGGTAAGTGTGAGGGCCAAATTGGAAGTCCGATTTCAAATACTGATTTTCAATGCAGGCTAGCCCTCCTCGCTTGAAAGATTGGTGTAACACATTCTTCCTACTTCGTATTTACTCTATTGGTCTTTAAGCCGCACAAAGCTAAGCCTAGTCAATATGCTGTTCTCGGTCTGCAACTGGCCTAGATATTTGGATATTATCTACACGTGTTGTAGGTCAGTGTTTGATCCCACATAAAAGCTAGGATTTTGAAGATAATTTTCAACGCAGTCAGGCCTCCTCAATAGGAAGATTGGTGCAACATAATCTTTTTGTTTCCGCTTGAGGGCGTTTCGATAAGGAGCTATAGTTAGCAAAATAGCCCCGCTAGATTATCACTGCTTGTGGCCTTATGCCGGCATAATCTATGCTCAGTAAATATTTATTAATCAAATTAAGGAGAAATTCAACTCAAGTCCAATTTCTATATCATCTGATGAACAAAGCCAACTTCAACACGAGACCAAATTCACACTGCATTAAGTGAGGATTGAAATTGTGAGCAATAGCTTTCTTGCTACGATCTCAAACATTGCTTTAAAAGTGTTCATTGAGTCGCACTGTAGATATGTACTTAGTTTTGTCTTGTATTGGGGCTGCAATAGGAAGCCATTCGGGTGAACTAATAGGTCTTCACATGAACTTCAGTAAAACCAATATCAATATCAGTAAAACCAATATATAATTTGGCCAAAGAGACAACGATCAAAATCGAAAATGCAAAGCTAAATAAAGTAGACCATTACATCTACCTGGGACAGAAAATCTCCATTAAATCCTCAAAAGAAGAAGAAATCAATCGGAGAATCACTCTGGGTTGGCAAGCTTTTGGAAGAGCAAGCTTTACAGTCAAGAACAAAAAGATCCCGTTTGTTTTGAAAAGATGGGACTATAGCCATGCACCTTCCTGATAGAGCCGAAACATGGAACCTATCCAAAAGACTGGTGCTCAAACTAAGAACCATACAACGCTCAATAAAGAATCATTCTTAAGATCACATGGAAAGCCCACAAGACAGAGAAGAAACAGGAGTCAAAGATATCATAAAATCCATTCGAAAATCAAATGGTAATTAACAGGCCCTACTGCAAAAACGTCAGGAACCGCTGGGCCTCAAAACTCACAACATGAATCATATACGAAATTATGGTCTGCAAAAAATACGATGCCGCGACAAACTAGACAAGTTCAGAAAGTACTGGCTCTGCAACGTCCACGATCGATTGCTCGCTAAAAGACATGATGTTGAGGGATATTACGATGATGTGTTTCGAGAATACTTTATAATGAAATATATTGATATGATGCATTTTGGCAACCGAGAAAGGAACACGATGTAGAAATACCAGTAAGCTTTAGGCGATTCGATGAAAGAGGCCAGCGAAGATTGAATCATGTGAATTTGAAATAGGGATTGGTCCCTCCACAACTTCAGATAACCTTGATCCAATTATGTTAACACATTTATGTACTAAGAACAAACATCTATCTTTATATCATACAATCCACCGAAAGGTTCACACGATTGTACCCTCATACATCTACTAGATATATTCGCTGCATCTGTTCCTGTACTCTTTCTTCCTCGCTTCCATTTTTCAATTTCTCTTTACGTTATTCCTCTCACATCTCCTAGATAATCTTTTCATTTCCTCCTTTCCTTTCTTCCTTCATTCCTTCTTTTCTTTCTTTCTTTTTGGCAACTTCTATCTTTAGTTCTATCTCACCGGTTGGGCTCACCTGACTCTGCTTTGACCACACACGCAGCAATAGTCGTCCCGGAAAAAAAGGCACGAAAAATATATATATGGATTTCCGTGTGGGTAATCAATGAGTGGCTCCTATCATTCGTATGTAAAAAGTCTGTTTATGGTCTTGTATGCGTAAATATTGAAAGTGGGAATTCATCTACACTCCCTAATTATTTTGAAAACGACGCTGTGCATTCTTAACGTGAGTGACTCCTTAGAATGCGTATACTAACCGCAGGCGAAGGAGAATTCCATCATCGCCAATCACTCGAAGTGCAATAATAAGGGAGTGCCTTCTAAGGGATGGATTCTGAGTGCCTATATGCATTTCTTAGAGATTCTTTCTTTCGAATGGGAGACAAACTCCACGTGCTCGACCTGGCAAAAGCGCATGCGTATGTTCACATGCACTTCCGACAAAGTTGAAAGTCATCGATGATGTTACATTATGGGTTCAATTTAATCAACGCATGATACTCACTTATATGGCCTTATAACAGACAAAGCTAAACAAATATCTACAATATGGCTTTAAAAGTATTCGTTTCAGAGCAATGTTTAATGTCTGAGTCAAGAAAGCTGTTGCTTGCAATTTCGATCCTCACTTGTTGCATCGTGAATATAGCCTTGTGCCAAGATAAGTCCATCAGATCTCGCCAATATGACTTTTGAAAGAGAATCATAGAGTATACATGATAAAATAAAGAGGTTAATATTCATAAGACCCAATGCACTCGAGCGACATATGTCTCAAGACAATTTATCATTTATTTGACTAAAGCAGAGATCCCCAGGCTTGTCGACTCCTCCATTGAATTATTTATCTATCCTCAAACCTCTCCCTCATTCTTTTAGTAAAACTATGATAATAATAATTATGATAGTGAGTTCTTTTTTATGAAGGTACCCAAATGATATATCCCTGTGCCAGACTAAGATTGATAAAGCACTATTTAAAAAAAACATATAGCAACTGTTTGCTGGTTACTCCCTCAGACAATCACTGTTGTAATGAGCTTCATTATTGTGTGGACTTGTGCTAGGCCAAACTAAAATCAGATTTTTTTCTATTATCATCCTATTTCGGTATGTTTGCTCGTGGATTTGTTGGTTGATGGGATTTTTACCGTAACACTGCAAAAAACGGCACATCGTGGCGCAAACTTTGTGAACGCAATACTTTTGAAATGCACTAATTTGGTGATTAAACCAATTTCCTGTCCCATAGGCCCAGCAGTTCCCGAGTAATTAGTCTAATTAATTATACATTAATAAAAATGTCTGTCAAAGTTCTGTCAGCTCCTAATTATACAGTGGCCACAAAAAACTTTACACCAGAAACGCAAAATGAAACTGAATAACCAAAAGTGTGTTTGTGTTGAGCTTGATTTCCCGCCAACGAAACAGTAGAATAGGGTCATCGTACATCTAGCAGACACCAACACTCCTAGACTTTGTGCCAAGGCAGAGTTGGTGTCAGTGCACCAAGAACTGTCCATTATGAGAAGACATAGTATTGACTACTAGGTTTAAGCCAACTTTCAGACAAAAATAGAAATATCTTGATAAATAAGAGCCTATCACGTTAGCAATCACTTAACGGCAGGTATTGGTCTCAGGAGGATGCAAGTTATATTATCGGTTCCTGATACTTCTCTAATCCGGTAACCTTGCGACCTGGCCATATTTATTTATGTTTTTTTGTGCCAGGCCACTAAGTATCGGATAAGAGAGACAAAACCTATATTTATAAAGCTTAGCTTATTACAGCACATGATCTAATAGACGCAACAAGGTTGTGTTGCGCTAAACTTCCAAGTGTTTAAGGACTGCATTCAAAATTCTGGCTTTAGCCGGGAAAGATTTTTGCTAAGCTTGGCTTGATCTAGCGTACTGTCAAACAGAAGTTGAAATGTTGTGCTACGCCAGGCTTCTTATCAGAGAGGAACTACCTACCTTGAAAATCAGCATTCGAAATCCAGGATTTTAGCTTGAGTTTGTAATCTTACCTCTCGCGCCAGTGGGAAATACTGAAGCTGGGGTGGGCCAATATTGGTTCTCTCTACTGTCAATAAATAGAAAAATTAGTTTGCTAATCGTAGCTCTGCGATATGCGCCCATTCAGCGATTACAAGTTTAACTACAAAAGAAGAATTTATGGCAGTGTTGTTGACAATATCTTCCATCTGTCAGACGAGAGACAAGGATTCGATCCTCTGCTGCAGGGGTTGGCAAACCTTTTTGAAGGCAGGTCGGATTAAAAAATGTTTTTTATATCTTGCGGGCCAAGGTGAATGAAAATTAAACAATGATCATACAAGGCCTTGAAAACAGCTTGGGTTTTCAATTACTCTTATCTTTTTTTTTTATAACATGAGTATTTATTTGCATAGTTCCCATGTAGTGTCCATCAATGAGATCTATGATATTGTTTTGTAGGAACAAAATATTGTTCAATTGTGTTTCAGATGCTGTACATATTAGGAATGTAAAAGTGTTAAACACTTTTATTGATAAAACATTGATTCGTTTTGGCCACTGTTAAAATGAGATTTTTGCTCTATTTTTCGATTCTGAATTTTATTGTTCACTATCAAAGATAGATAAAGAAAACAAATAATTTTCGTATACAACATCAAATATTCAATAAAGTCGACGGATCGAATTAAATGAGGCTGCAGTCCAGATTTTATCCACAGTCTGTTGTTTGCAGACCTCTGTCTACTGGGTTAAACGGTATCAATTTCAGACCTTTAACTTACATCGTGCATAAAAGTACATGGGATAGATGTGAGAGATCTAACTAAAAATCGTTTGAACAGAGGTTTTAGGTATTAAAAAATAAAGTAGATAAGTTTTCGTTAGTTGAGTGGTAAGATTGCCCTCATCTCTCAAGTGGGAGAGTACAGTCCGATCTCCACCGTAGCGGTACAAGCACTTGGAGTTTTACTTATTGTGTGTGTATATTAAAATAAATAGAGACAGGTCTGATTAGTCACTCGATAGAAACCATCGCGTGACCACTGTTAATGTTTGGCAGCCAGATTCAAACTCAACGACTAATGCATTTGGGAAAGGCATGCTATTCTCTCCCCAGTTATGGGTAAAATAGCAGGATAGACTAGTCTCCTTGGCAAACAACCATCTAAGAAGAAGGAGAAGTCTGAATGCAGAACCAGCTCACCAGAGATTAATGGCAACAAATAAGCTCAATTTGCCACCACCTTCTCCCCCCACCCACCCAAATGTTATGACTATGCAATGGTCATGGGGGAGTGAAAGGCCTATGATCAGCAATAGACCTGTAATGGCTGTTGCTGATAATAGTGATATAACCCCTATCCCTCTATCTTTATTTTACCTAGTAATCAGAAACTCGACGATTTGCGTTGTCGTGAATGCTAGCTGGCACTAACAAGAGGACCAATTTAACTCATGCAGCCCAACCCCCGAAAATCTCTTGGGGGGGGGGGGTATCAAAAATAAAATAAGCTGTACTTTGGTGGTTTCATATTTATGAATAAATTTTGCAAAACCATAGTTTTTGAACACACACCCTCCATTTCCTTGTGTTACAAAATCTTTGGTTTTGTGAAATTTATTCATAAATATGAAACTGCCTATATACAATTTAGCATTCGCGAAATCTCATTAGATAATTAACTGAAAAGAACGGTGACCGTATACAAAAATATACTTTCTTCTAGACATTACAAGGAGTGAATACAAAACAAGCCTGACAGACAGACCAGCTCAAAAACTGATGAACTTACATCAACTGTTTCGGTGACAGTTAATGTTGACTGTTAAAAAAACACCATTTCAGGTCAGGTAAGACTCCTTATGTACAATGACTTTTTTCCCTGGAGTCACGGATTTATTTCCCGAAGAAACAATAACCAACGTCATTAGCGCCTGTTCGACAATGGCTAACATGACTTCCTGTGGCTATTGAATTAGAAATGCACCCTTCACTTCTGACCCCTCGAAAAGGTGAAAAGGTTTCCCTTCACTTGCGACTCCTCAAGGGCAAAAGTTCATCTTTACTTCGGATCTCTTGAAAGGGAAAAGAGTTTCCCTTCATTTTTGACCCCCTAAAAAGTATGTATAAACATATAAAATAAAAAGATACGTATATAAATATATTGAATGGAAAGTCAGGGTCCAATGTTGCATTATAGTTACATTGTAGCCCCTGTCTTAATGCTCAAACAATTTTCTCAAAACTTTTTTTAGTTTAGAACTTTTCCCTCGGTGCATAGAGTATGTATCCAAATTTGGTTAGGCTGAACCGAATTTCATGTAGTGTCTATTGTGTGACAGACAAACAAACGATTTGACTCCTCTCACTTATACATACAGATGTTTAGAAGGAATGTAAGTTTTGAGGCATTTGTCCAATAAATCTTTTTGATGATATCACGGATTACATAAACGGTTATAAAGTTTCAGAATCGACTGACTCAAATATAAGCCAATTCCGTTATTTTGCTGTACTGTCGTGATGAAATTTGTCCTCTTCTTATGAATACATCGTTTACAGCACTTACTCCGCTGTCACTGACACATTTTTATCAGTGATGATGAATCAACCCGAAAAGAGGATTTTAAATGGATATTACGCAATATTACCGGCATTCTATATAATACAAAACCATGGTAATGAATTGCCGCTGGTATTATCACTCGTTAATATACATTATGTCTATCCACGCTGTATATATATGACATTGGTCGAATTACTGATTATAGACATTTTTAAGTAAATAAAACCTCGTCTTATATTTTTGAAAAAATATATGGTCATTATTATATAACATTGGGGAGGTGCAAGTAACGTAATGTTCAACTGACTTGAATTATTATTAAGGTGATTATTTAGTAAGCTTCAGCCATTTTCTACTCTTACAAGCTAAATATTACTGATGTTGAGGTGTAAGTTTGATAATTTAAGACCGAATTCGCAAAATGTATTCAACAAATTTCGGCATTCAATCTGTATGTTGTGCATTAAAGAGAAAAATGTCTATGGCCTTGAATTAAAACAAATATGATTTAATATAGCTATTATGTATAATGTAAATGCATTGCAAAAAAAATTCTGTAGAAATACATTGTAATTGATTTTACCATAGATATGCTTTGAAAATTAAGAAGGGGATCATCAGTGGTCAGGAAATAATGAAAGCGTTAATGACAGAATAGGCTGACTATATCTATTATGCTTGCTAATGATTCTAAATACATGATTGCCCTTCTGTCACATTGGTATATCTCGTCGATTTTGGAGGTGCAACGGAATTTACCGCTTCTACGTATTCTGTTACTAAATATTGGTCCTAAAATTTGTTTGACCAAGTTTTTGGCTCTCAATCTCTATTAAAAAAAGAATTATCTGTAGCCAGGAATTAATGAGAATATTAGTGTCAGAATAGGGCTGTAATATGGATAATTAGCATACTCTGTGTGTTCAGCTGAAATCGTTCAGAGGGAGAGAGTTAGACAGAATATGTTAGAGGACTGGTCCAATCATAATTGACATAGAATTGTTAAACGTGTGAATGATTGCTGGAACTTTTTTTTCAAGATGCTTGAATTATTTCATACGCACACGCACAGAATTCGCCGTCAATATATCTGGGAATGTAGGTACTCATAGATGAGTCGTTGTTTCTTGATTTGGAAAAAAGAGACGCCAAAAAAGTCGTCTGCGAAATATCTAGCGACCCTTGCTCTGTCACGGCATTTACACGCCATGTTGACGACATTACATAATGATGTTTTTTAATATCACTCATATCTGTCTGAAATTCTCGCCTACAGTTTCTCAGCAAATATAATTTTCTACTTGGAGTCAACACTTTGTTGAGAAATAAGTTCAGTTAGGTTTGAAGGTTTATTTCATTGAAAAATATAGATGTACAAATTGAATGAAGATGAAGACTGGTGTTCAAAGGTTGAATGAAAGTTCTGTTGTATTAACAGCAGAAAGTGGAGTAAACATTGAACCATGCATGACGAGAAATAATCACTCATTAAAAACAGTGTGTAGGTTGGTGTAGTAGTATGTTGCGTAAGTGTAGGGATTAGTAGCAGGACATGTTCATTTCCTTAGGTTTAGGCTGGTATTGCGCGCAGGTTGAGGTTGTTAGAGTGGGCATATTTCGGTAGACCGCATACTACTGTAGCGGCCGTTCGAGTTATGTATGGGTCAATGGTTGAAGCCAAAATTTTATAAACGCAAAGGAGGTGACTTATCTACCCCTGCGACTTATGTACGTGGGTCTACGGTAACAGATTCAAAGATTTGAGTCCGTTATCACACGGCTATACGAGCGTGGATACGAGAGTCAGAGAGGAAATTAGCACTCATAAAAATCGACCACTTTGACAACAAGATGAAAGAGTCACTGATTGATTAGGAAGAGATGTTTGGATGAACATCAAGCTGACATCGCAGCAAACGGGTTAATTCAGGAGGACTTGGCATAGGGTTCACGGATTGTGTAATGGTTAGCACGTCTGCCTCACTCGTAGAAGGTCCTGGGCTCATTTTCCAGTGCGAGCGAAGAGCAAGGAAAACTGTTCAGTAGGATAAATTTCCCTGTGAACTCAGCTACTAATTGAGAGATTAGAATGGAGATATATCTTTGGTGGATTTGCATCCAGCCAGGGATAAAAACTTGTAGGTGGAAAGTTCTGGTCCGGACCAGACTTGTGACTTACAAGGATCACTAGACTGATCCATGCTATAGAAACCGGGGTATGGTCACCGGCTATCATACCACACTAGGGGTTGTGTCTTAAGAGACGTGACACTTTACCTTACTTAGCGTAGGGGTAGCTGATTGGAAGAGGTGGCTATTTGAAAACGTCTCTAGGGTCCCAATGGAGGGGCCCCAAAAGCTTTATGAATAGTAGTGCACCTACTGCATTTCTAGCGGCATCATACGATAAGAATATATTCATATGTACATGAATTGCATAAATAATAATCCAGCTTTTGGGGTTGTATTTCCACCATTCAAGTGATAATGCATGTTTATTAATAGAAAATTTCCATTTTTACCAAATCTTACGAAAAGGGGACCCCTCAAGGAACCAAGCCCCCATGCCCCCAAATATCTACTTACGTCAATGATACTTGTGACAGCTTGCTAGTTTTATCCTTATTCTCTATCTGTATAGGTACGCGTGCAGTTTTACATCGTGCATGAATAGATAATACATGTGTGCGTTTATATACTTCTAGAAAATATGAAAGTGATTCCGAGCAACGTTGTTGTTCGTAATGAAGAAAATTAATTAAATAAGGAAAGGGGGTGACATTTCAATACACCAACGTGTTTATACCACATCATCCACTTACTAAGGCACTGCAAAACAGGCTTCCTTTAGGCAGGTTTGGGAGATACAAAATCTGGCAAAAGAATGTTTCTCTTTTTTCTACTCTGGCTTTTCTAAGCAGTAGCCCTGCCCCTGGGAGTTCTCGCCACATCAGGTATCTATTTGGGCGGATTCAGGGTTTGTTTTGTTTTTTTAGCGAGGGGCAAATGGAAAAAAAATACAACTGAATACGTAAAAAGTAAATCAAGTTTCAACCATCAAAAACAAGTAAGATTGTGATCTGGCATTTTTTACAGGCATTTGAGTTGTTGCTTCTTAACACTCGAATTGACGATAGAGTCGATTTTTTAAAAATTAATCCAAAAAATATACCCCAGAGCCAATAGATAAAAAAATGTTTAATGAATAAGATCGAAGATAACTTTCTTTTATCAATTAGATGAAAAATAATCAAGCTTTATTCGTAAGTTCAGTTTGTGATTGTTTATGATTATTTGGAGGTTTTTTTAGTCATAAAATGTCTTTATCAAGATGATATAAAAATTTCTTTTCAATTGTGCTTTGCCCGAGCATATGGTGTCAAAATCCACACACACTCACGCACGCGTGCATACATACACGCGTGCATACACACACGCACGTGCGTGCCTGCAATGTCTTTGTTCTGTAAGGTTCTCGGTCGATAAATAACTATTTCAGGCTGCTATTCTAAAAAAGACCTGAATTCTTTTTTTTTTTTCAATCTGACGCTTGATAACAAAGCATACCAAGAGAGTGGAATGCACGACGTTTCTAATGTCCTGTGACGCCTTTTGAAGTATTGTATTATCTTATTTATCTATTTATGTATCACAGTGAGAAAGATAAATATATAGAAATGAAAAGCTTTTTACAATGTTCATTTAATCAATGCCAATTGTTTCTCTCAGCTTCGCCACAGCAGAGCATATTTAACTGTCAGATATTCCTGAAAAAATGACTTCGTTAGGGAATTCCCTTATTTGATTACTCCAGGGTTCACCTCTTTTGAGCCATAGACCCTCTCTATCACATTGATGGTACTCTGGATAGCTCTCTTTTCCCCCTTTCCCTCGGTGCCCAAATCTCCGAAGGCTCTGGCCAAATAATGGCTACTGCAAATACCATGCATTTAACCTCCTCCGGAAGGCATCTCGTTCTCCAACTAACTTGCTGGTAATTGCTGACCAATCCAGCGTACTTATCGAGCCACTTCCAAAGGCCTCTTCCAAATTGTCTTCCCATGGGGACTATCAGCCCTTGTAGCAAAACTTGCCTGGACTTGAACACAATGATAGTGTATGATCGTAGGATGGTATCTGCTATTTGTTTTGGGAAACTCAACTGCTGTCCAAGATTCACCAACAATCACCAATCCCTTACAGAGGTCTAGATGCGTGCGTGTTCTTTTAGCGGGTTTTGGTTGCTCTCCAGCTTTTACAAAGGCAGTGGCCTAGGAGTTCTAGATAACTCCAGCGATGGTCTTCGGGGCCTGTTCGTCGGTACCATGAACTCGCTCCTAATGCCCTTGTGCAGCAGATGAGGATGTACCCTAGGGTTCCTCGCTTTGAACACAGTCTCTTTTATCCTCTCTTATTTGATTTATTCATTTTCCCATTTCCGTTTGTAATGTCTCAGGGGCACAGAAGAAGCCCCTAGCTCTTGGCGCCTTGTGCGAATGCCTGTGTTGCCAGTACGTTGAGCCAGCTTCGGTGGAATGGTTAGTTTATTGTTACAATAAGTCGAAATTGTAACAATTACAACTATAGCCATTGTTATCACTCTTCAAAAATTGGATTCAGAGATATTTATCTTCCAATCCTTCACTGCTGGTATGTTAATTTGTCATGGATTGGTTATTTAAGAGTATTTTGATAAATTGCATATATATATAAATACATATATATATATATATATATATATATATATATATATATATATATATATATATTGAAGAGTATAACAGGAAAGCATATAAAAAGTATCAACTTCCACTGTACATAACTAACATAATTATACAAATGCTGGACGTCACTTCAAATACAACACTTAATGTAAAAAACAGGACTTATCGAGTTTCAATTGAAAGTCATTATCTTGGTTGCAAGTGTATGGACTCTCTAAAGGCAAGATTTAGTTCGTGGGTATTAAAGAGATCTATTTGGCCAGGCCAAATAGATCTCTACCGAGTATTTGAAAGGTTCGTTACTCGCTGATTTTTGTGACACTTTTATTTATCAATCATTTTTTGTTGTTTTGTTTTTATATAATTAAAAGACCTAATCAGATTCAAACATTGCATTAACTCCATGGGTCACATGAAAATCGATGTGTTGAAGGATTTTGTAATTGCAAGATTTGAGGGGTGTTTATTAGCTTCCACTAAAAGCTAACGCCCATAATAAAGTACGTAAGCCTAAAAAATATCAAGTTGCATTTTCTTTCTTTTTTTTATCGTCGCTTGCAAATAAAAAAAAAACTGAATCCAGCCTTTTATATGAACAACATAAAATCAAAAACAGAGTCCACCAAAACTCATCTCGCATGAGAAAAAACAAAAGTGGTCAATTAATCATGGATTTGATTTATAAATCAATCACCGTTGCCGGGATCTGATAAAAAGAGCAAATCACAAACCTATATGCGTTCAATTTCAGCACGAAACTATGACACTCATTCATTACTACTCTTTCATATTCTCTCTTGTCTGTTTTTACACTCAATTACTGCACAGAGAGACACAAACACTCGCATTGTGAACTTTTGAGAATCAACGAGTACATCTTTATTGCTCATCGCAACAGAACTTTACGCGGAAGTCATTACCCTACAGGGACACCTTTATTTAAGTAATGTTATGAACTTTCTTATCTCGTCTATATTACCACATTTGAACTTTCCTTTTCAACTTGAGTAATCGTTCGGAAGATTCAAACAGCCTTTCGTTCGCTCGAGTACGAAAGTCTATTTACATGCAAAAATGACCTTTTTATCCGTTTTTGTTGAAAGATATGAAAGTTTTTTTTCAGTTGTTCCTACCTCAACTGTCTCCCGGAACTGATATCTTACAACTTATGCCTTCCTTTATCTAATCTATGCTATTTGTGTTTTACTGCTATATAGAAAAAGGTAATTAATGCTAAATAGTCTCTGTCCTTCCGCATACCTTGGCTACTGGATTTATTCAATTCATGACAAACGAAATATCAGGTTGGTACAAAAATATTTGCGTTTTTCCTCCATCAACTTCAAAGTAGTATATCCCAGGTCTGAATAAGAGTTACTTGAAACCCACAATTTCGCATCCACCTTTCTATGGTAGTATCGCAGCTTGCGTGATCAGTAAGCAAATCATAACCTTCAATGAAAATTAGATTTTATTCTCAACGCAATCAACTAAATCAAGAAAACATTTCATTGTGTAGTAACAGTTCCATTTATATCAAACAGACGGAATCAATTGAGTTAAATAGATTTGATTTCTATCACCAATAAAATTCAAAGAGAATAATTTTTTGAGATTCTGCACTTAAAGTGGTGGGGATCAGTTTTCTAAATAGGGACGGCTGCAACCGTAGCCAATACAAGGGCATTTTTAATAATTCGATGTATACAAATATTGTGCCTTGTTCCAAAAGTCTCCACTACCAAATTTCAGCTCTGACGATCTTGGCGGCAAGTTCATTGGAAGAAACTGAAAATGATTCTGACCTCCTTACCAAATGGGTTCTACGGGTAAATATTCGCTTCGCTCGGATAATTGATCGAAATACAATCCTTCATAGTCAGCACAGTTTTGCACACTAGCTACAAGTCATTTATTCTAGAAGCGTAGAATTCTGAGCTCCTGAGACCAATGAATTCTTCGAAAACGTTTTGAGCTGTTGCTTGATTGTTTGAGACAATACCTTGCAGGAAGTGGCCGAAATGCTTGAAAAAGAGACAGTCAGTCGGATAAAGGTCTGGTGAGTAAGCTGAAGGAGGTAGAGTTTCGTAGCTCAGTTCGTTCAATTTCTTTAGGGTCATTCGCGTAACATGCAGTCGGTCATTGTCATGGAGAAGAATTGGTCATTTTCGATTGACCAATATTGGACGTAAAGGTAGCAGTTCTTGGTGCATTTTGGCGATTTTCTGGCAATACTTCTTGGCTGTGATGGTTTTGCCAGGATTCAAGAAGTTGTATTGGATGATTCCACTTGCCGACCACCAAACAGTGACCATAATCCTCTTTTGGTGCAGGTTTGGTTTTGGGAAGTGCAGAGAACTTACATAGAGTAATTCAGAGATGCAAAAAAAGAAGTCTAAAACGAAAAAGAAAAAAGAAATTATGGGACAAAAACGAAAAGTATACGAATAATATAAGCTATAACGAAAGTTGAAGGAAATTCTTTCTTGGAATTGACTGACAAAGTTAAAGTTGATTTAGAGAAGAAAAATCTGGAATATGAAGATTAGTTACCGGGTTAAAATCGGATCGCGTTACTCCCGAACAAATGTGGCAACACTAAATATGACTATGGGAAAACATATATTCCGAAGTTTTTGACGAATTAGAATACTTGAGAACTGAGCATAACACCGAATAAAAACACTATAACATTATCTTGAAAAAAAAGAATCAGCTTCATAAAGAACTGAAATATATCAACAGTAAACGGAATACACAGATTGAAGAGCTTAAAAAATCCAAAATAAGCAAAGTCAGAACAAAAAGATACTCTTTGAAAGTGATTCTGAAGATGAAAAAATATGCAGTAAGAGTTAGTAAATTGTGAGAATTTGTTGCAGAACACTGAGGGAAAAGATTATTGAAGAAATCAGTGAGGATCATGATGATGGCACTGAACGTCTGTGTATTAAAGAACTTGGGATTTCAGAAAAAAATATTGGAGATAAACTGATAATAGGCAGGATGATTCTTCAAAACCCGAAAAGTCTACCCCAAGTAGTGACGTTATTATGAAAGGGATTATTCTGAGGAACTGGTACAGGTACTAGCACTGAAACAAGAATTCTGAAGTTTGGCTGCGAACAAAACTGACAGTAAAAACGACTTTGAGTATCCCTGTTGATGGATCTCTTATTTGCTGTCTGTGTACCGTGATCCCATTCCTAAGGAGAGAAGTTTCCCTATGTATTCCTTGTTGCAAGCTCAGCAAATAATGGCATAGATGATCTTTTTAACGTCACAAGAGATGGATTTAACTTTAAAGATTGTACCACATTTGAAAGTGTATCTATACCCGTCTATCAAGTGCATACATAAGCTGCAATTCGGTCGATTGCATTTGGTTATCTTTTTCTCTGGTTATGTTTTCTCAGAGTACGTGGTTTTTGTCATTAACTTTTTTTCAATTTGGTGGTTAGCGTTTACTTTCAGTTATTGAAGAATTTATGAAGATGTCGTTCATCCAGGAGTTTTTTTTTTTAAGATGTGGATGTCTTCTTGTATTTTTTAAACTATAAGGTTCAAAGAGTTATAGGTGTTGACGAATGGAATAATGGTTGTTTCATTAAATTTAATGTTCACTGCTAGCAGTTGCTGTCTATCTAATTTGTGGCTTTTCTAATTGCAGCTCCAATTAAGGTGAGAGGATAGTTTTGCTTGAGTAGGTATTTTTTTTTAGTTCCACGAGTCCAAGATTTACAGTATTTTGTTTGGACATAATTGTTTTCGTTGGGCTAAGGAAAGTGGTATACTGATCTTTGTGTGTTTAGGGTGACATTAAGAAAATAGTGAGTAAGTTTTACTGTTGGTAGGTTTGAAGTGTATGTCAGTTAAAATTCCTCTTTCGTTTTTTTTATGATTTTACAATCTAAAAGTGGAATTTCATGTTCGTTTAATTCCTTTATGAAATCAATGTGCTCATGTACATTATTCTATATATGATGTAGACGTGGACGTTCTTCTTTTGATTTTTTCCGTATTAAGAAATAATCACCTAAAAAGCGAGTCCACAACTTTTTGAAAACCTCTGAGAATTCAGTTCAAAATCTCTCGTATACTCTGGTATATAATTGTTCTTCTAAATAACTGATTGTTAATGTAGCATATGTTGGGCGACTTTGGTTCCCATTGCAATTCCTCTAATTTGTTTGAAAAAGTTGTTGAATTGGAAAGTCTTGTTCTCTAGAATAAATTGCATGGATTTAAGTATGAAATTCATAATAAATATGTTCGGTATTTCATTGGGGTATTTATTAAGCCATAATTCCAGTTTCTCTATTTCTACTTTGTTGCTGATGTTCGAGTATAGGGGTTCCACATCGAAGGAGAGTAATGTTTTCAGTTTTTTTTATTGGAAGTTTTCTTGAAAAAAAACTCAAAAACTCTGTCGCGTCTTTTAGAAAGCTGGGGGTTGCCGCCCTACGTCCTAGCTAACTGTCCGCACCACGCAACTAATCCAAAGATTATCTGTCTGTCCACACGATTTTTCCAAAATTTTCAATCACATTTTAAGGAAGGGTGGATTATAGACTGTGGAAGAAGTGATTAAATTTTGGAGTGGATCCATTCACAAATACATCCATATGTCATTGCTATCAGCCCAGACAGGTGTTTCCTTTTAAAGCAAGGGTTCATGACATTTTATTGCAAATAGCTCAAAATGACTTATTCCGAGGCATGTGGTTCTTTTGTTATCTTTACTCTGAATATAATTTTCTTTCCAATGATATACAACGTCAATGGAGAGAAAAAAATTGCAACTGATTTGGATAGTCTATAGGGGTTATTTTTACACACTGAAAGTCCTTCTATCATATCCAATTGGTTCGATTAGTCAACTCGAAAATTCCTTCATAGCCGTATCATAGTAACATGGTAATACATGATAACTTTTCTGCGTTCTCGTTATTCAACCCAGTGATACTACACTCTGGTATGATCTAAAATTGAGCTACTTGGATCAAGCCATCAGCTCCATATTCGGGAAGGGTAATCAGTTTGGAGGAGTTGTTCCCCTTAGACCATGCTAATCGATTGCCTGCTCGTTTCACCCCATCTAATTGACTATAGACAGCACTGTGGATGTAATGGGTGACACTAACGAAACAGAATCTTTTTTAGACGATCTTTATCATTTCGCCAACGAAGAACCTGTCATCAGTACTAAGCGACAAACCTGTGAACAGTGCTGGTAAGAAGATATATTCTAAACTTTTGACTTAACATAATTACATGGTTTGTAAGTGACACACTTGAGTACGACTTTTTATATCATTTTATTTCTAAGGTTTACTGGGTTTTTTTTTCATCATCGGCTTCTAAAACACTTAATTTGTTGATAATCATCTCCCTAATTAAGTATTAGTTATTGAAGCCTTTGAATCAACTATTCCAAAACGTTTATTTTTAGTTTTATGGCGCAACAACGTTGTGATAAATTCTAAGTACAAACACGACTGTCTCTAAGAAATTTCAATTTAACAAAAGTGTGTTTATAAGTTTCAACAAGAAATGTATTGTTGTTGTGCAATCAAACAGTAATTAAATGTGCGTCATTTTCTGCTTCGAATATGAAGAAAAACATCAAAGATGTCCTAGTCAAGGGCACTTTTTTTCTTTTTTTTTAATCTTGAGATCCTGTGCAGTTGCAACTGTCCTGGATACGGCCCTCTTTGTAAGAACAGTTCCCTGACAAAAATCCTTTCAATTCAAGTGTAATTATTTCTGTCCATTCTGAGCCAAAAAATAAAGATGGCCATTCAAGGGAACTTTTTTTTTTAGGTTTTTTTAATATTCGATATTACTTCTGTTTAAGAACATCGAAGAAAAAAAAAGGCGTTGAACGGTTTCTGAAAAATTATCGGTACCCACGTGGTCACCGCTCTTCACTAAATAAACATCATAAAATAAATGAGTCAATTTTTAAACTTGAATTTATCATGGGTGTAAGAGGGAGATGAATAGAGATTTTCTTTTCTTTCTTGTGCCCTACGTGAAAATTACGTTTCTTTTGTTTTTTTATGTTTTTTCGTTTGTTTTTTTTTTCCTTTATAATCACATCCTCGTTGAAAATAAATCCTAAAATATCCCAATTTCATCAAGAAAAGATTGTTGAGCACTAAAATATCATCTCCTATGATACTTTATCCCAATAAATATGTGAATAATTCAGTTGTTTTTATTAATTAGATAAGCATAATCAGATAGATAACTTATAATTAGGTATTAAAATCAAAACTATTGGTTTTTATGAATGGGTTCTCAATATCGAATTGTAAATATTCTGTTTAAAATAAAATTCTCTTTTTTTACTGCTTAGATCCAGCTTTCGGCACCACTTGAATCCGATGACTTGCTCAGCCTTAACGTTCGTGCGTTACTACTAACGTCTAAGCACATGAATTATCTTCCCTTGTTTTGGATAGATTTAAATAGTTTTTTGTTTTGTTTCTTTTAACGATGTTTTAAGAATTGAGCCCTAAAAAAAGGTGTAAGTTTTCAAGACTGCCTGAAGAAAAAAATTGATTAATAACCAAGAATTTTTTTCCGAAAAATCTTGATACAGTTCTCACTGGGTACCCCATTACTGTGGCCTTGACTTATTAACTATTACTGCTTTCTACTATTGAATAGCATAACTTTTTTTCTTTCTCATCTGAAGCATTGGAATTTAATCTTACATATGGTTTATACAAAAAAAAAAAAAAGTTGGGAGACCTGTTGGCATTTATTGATACAAGGCAAAATCATCTTTTTTGATCTTTAGCCTTAAATGTGAAGTGGTATCACTATTATAGACTGATTTCTTCACACTGGATTAGCTATGCATACATAGTAACCTCCCTAACATTTGTGATTTCAATCTAGTGACATAGCAAGGGGTTTTTTTTTGTTCCTGTTGGCAGTTGCACTATATCCTAGGGAAGAGTATAATTATTAATTATTAGGCATTATGGATCGGAAGGGGGAATTTTGCACCCCTTCACACCAGTGCCTTGGGGCGACTGCTCCCTTTCTCCTGCTACACCTAGGGATTGAACTAAACCTGGAGTCAGATAGTCCAAAAAAGTTGTATTCTCTGGTTCAGTAGAAGAGACAGACAAGCTACATTGCAAGGATGAACTAACTGGGAAAAATTAATTGATATGAAATATCTTCTTGTGAGGACCGAAAAATGAAGCCACCTACCCCTGTGGATTGAATAGGGTGCTTGGTTTGAAATTCCCAGAAGGTTACTCACTATATATGACAGTCACCTGAAGAAGGCTAGAGGGTACAGCTACCAAAACACTGTGACTGTAACAACCAGGATGTGGATACTTGACCAAGTCAATCTTTCTATAACAATGAAGTAAATCTCATCATTTTAAGCATGTTCATGCCAATTATCAGTTTTATTAATTATTACCTCACCACTATTATTATGTTGATCTTGATAGATTAGGGATGTTTGAGAGTTAGATTTGATTTTTTGCCTCATCATAAAGTTGAGCAGCTGGGCATTTGCCCGCTTCCTTAAGTGAAAAGGATGTGGGCTCTAATCTCACAGAGGGCTTATTCTTTATTTCTGAACTATACTGTTTACTCACAGTCTGAGTTGAATTGTGATCAGAAGCAACTAAAAAATTAAGATGAAGGAAAATAATTGTCAGAATTGATAATAATGATTTACAACACTTTATCTAATAAAATGATGAAGAAATTACTTATTGACATTTATTTCGATCAATCTTGAAATTATTGATCAAAATATGGAACTGTTGAACAGATACCAAGTGAGATTGTTTTGTATTAAACCTGTTTGTTTTTATATAGTAAGCATCAAAGTTTCTCATCTTCTATTTTTTTCTTCTTTACAGTCGTCCGCTAAGCGTGTGTTGGTGCCCTTATTTGCCACGAGAACCTATTCAACTGTCGACCACTGTCTACGTCTTACAGCATCCGTTTGAAGTGAGTTTTTTGCTCTTTAGATATTTTAGTTTTCATTTGAATAGAAGTTTGTTTTCAAGTGTTTTTATACTTGTTGTGGTAAATATCTACTGAATATTCAAGCGTAGGACCTTTTCTGCTTTTGTAGTTAGTCAATACTCTTGCATTTCTTTTATCAAAGATCTAATGAACAAAAACTCTTTTATCAATCCCGAAATCCTCAAATGATATTTTCAGCAAAATTCTTTGCTGTCAGAGGCATAGCCAGATTCTAGCATTAGGAGAGAGAGCACAAAAAGAGGAAAATACCAAAACATTTACCAAATAATTATTGGATCATTCTAAATTTTTATTTTGCGTCTAGAATCAAAACACAAGGAAAATAAAATTTTAACGAAGTGCATAATTATTTTGTATTTAAAACCTGAAAACAAGGAAGATACATGGACACATAGCGTAGTGGTTAGAGAATCAGACATAATTACTGCAAATAATCTAATGGTTCTTGGTTCAATCCCAGTGTGAGACAATAATAATTCAAAAATACTATTACTGTTAAGAGGGGAGTGTGGTTAAATAAAGGGTTCAGTTCGTTACTTCCCCCACATCTACTAGATGATACCTGATGAAGGCCATAGAGTACAACGGCCGAAACATTGTATGAAAAACAACCAAGATGAGGATAGTCCAAATAATAATAGAAATGATAATAATACCTCATCTCAAAAGGAAGGAAGATACAGTTATAAAGGAAGTACATTATTGATTTTGTTTCATTTTTCAAAGCACAATAAGATAAAATCAGGTTTGGTTTTTTTTAGTGTTTAGAATTTTATCACACAAGGAAACTAAAGAGTTAAAAAACTAAAAAAAGTACCATTCCTCAAAAATAGCCTAGAGGGAGCAACCTTTCCTCCGCTCTCCCTCCAGCTACTCTACTGTCCATTGGAAGGATGTACCTGGTTAAATTCTCACAAGAAATGGCTGATGTAGTTCATCATCTTGACTGTTTTTGCTATTATGCAGTAGAATTGAATTGGAAGAAAAAAAATTATATATTCAAGTTGACCAATCTAAAAAAATATATATACATAGTTGATAGATTTCCAAGGGAGGTAGCAACTCGTGATGAATTACTTCCCTTGAACTGAAAATATGAGCCATTTTTTGGACTCCTCCGAGATGGGTCACTTTTTGATAAAACCTCTGAGGAAATTGATAAGACATAAATATTCATTTACACTATTAATAGCTTTGAAGTAGTGAATAGTTCTGGCACTGTAATAGAACCCTGTAGGGATTTTTGAGTTGACTAATGTTAGCAATTGGACATACTAGAGGAACCTTCAGCGAGTAAGAATATCTTGGGTAGATATTCCAGTCCTTTGGTGCCCTGATCAGAAAAAAAGTTTCCCTCAAATATGAGAATATTGTATATCGTTGGAAAGAAAATTTTATGCTGAGTAAGGTTTACAGATGAAGTATATGCCTCAGAGAGTCCTTTCAAGTTATTTACAATCCAAGGCCATGTTGACCGATAGCTATAACATATGAGAGGTAACTGTCAATGGATCAGCTTCAATCACTTCTGTAGCCTATTGCCCACCCTCCTACAAAATTTATGTGATACAGACAGTTAGGATGTGGGTGAGTAATTATGCATGGATCCAGTTCAAAATTAAATGACTTCTTCTGTAGCTTATTGCCCACCCTTTGATAAAATTTTGTTGGGAACTTCTAGAGTTATTGGGTGTACCGACTAAGAAATATCATTCAGTGTGGACAGAATTAGCGCAGGTAATTAATTATGCATGGATCCACTCAAGAATTCAATTACTTTTTATCTAATATATTGGCCTCAATTTCATTGACATAATTCCATGGTATGAAAATTTACAAACCAACAATATACACTTTGCCCATATTTGTTGAAAACACTTTTTTTTTCTTTCTGACCAGGGTACCTCTCCAAAATTCTGCCATCATAAAAAATGGTATTACAAAATTTTGAAACTGATCTGCAATGTCTAACCAAGTTATTTTTACTCACTGAAGGTCCTTCTAGCATGTCCAATTACTTTTGTTGGTCCTCTCAAAAATTCCTACAAAACGTTCAAACAAGGATTAAGTAAAACGTTCAAAACTGAAATTTCGATACGGCCTTTCCAGTCTCTGTGTCTAAGTGATACCTCAAGAAATTCTTCAATGAATAGGGAAAAAAATTTCTCTTAAAATCACCCCCCTCCATAGGTTTCTATTGGGGGTTCAATTTACAATGAAATTTGCTGCCAAGTTGGTCCCTTAGTTTTTGTCTGTTTTATTTTCATTTCAAATCCTAAACTTATGGTTCAAACCATAGTGGTAGTATTTTTATCGAGGTAACTTAATTTTACCACTACCACTGCTTAATTTATGAAGTAAAAAGCAGCATATATGGGTGGCAGTGATTCATTATTTCCCTCAGAAAACTAGTTTAGTTTTTATTCCTATAGAGTAATACTATTTAATTTTTGTTTTGTTTCTTTTCTCCATTAGGATAACCAATGTCTGCGTACAGGGCCAATGTTATACCACAGTCTGCCTCCTGGAAAATGTCACATCATCCGAGGAAAAAGATTCTCTCCGGAAAAGTGAGTTCTGTGTTTGCTTCTTTTTTTTTTTTTTTTTTTTTTCCTTCCATGTTTACTGGAGGAATTAATTAGAATTGATTATCTACAAACAGTCTAAATAATTATCTCCTTGTATAAGGCAACTAAAGTATGTTGTCTATGGAAATCATCTGTGCTATAAATGTTGAGATATATACAGGTTTCCCCTATTATCTGTAAATAGAATGTTTCTATTGAACTTTTCGTAAGCCAAAATGGCGTAGAACAAAGAAGTAATTACCATAAATGTGGGGGAGGGTAAAATTTTTGAACATTCCCAGGCCTAAATAATCTATGTCTGCTTGTTTTATACATGGCGTAAAAGCGTTACAAGCTTTCTTAGGTATTTCAGAGAACCTTAGAACACATCTTGCGAATGGATGCACAAAATAATTTGAGATAAAACACATATGCTCACAGTTCAAAGCTATGGCAGCTTCAGGTCTTTCACAAAAGTTGAAAGGCTTGAACCAAATTCTGGTGAAATTAGGGATACCTGTATATGGTTGATGTTATTTGAAAAATATTACATTATTTTAACAGCTATTTTTGCCTTAATGAAAATCTTGATTGAGGAGGGTATCAATATTAAAGAGAAAAAAAAAGAATTGGCCATTTTACTTGGTTAATAATATTTGCTCATAGTGATTCATTATTTTCCAATTGTATCTGCTAGTACTAGTCCAGCAAAGCGACAGGTATCATAAATGTATAATGGGCTCTTTTTTCTGTTTTCAATCAATAAAACCTCAGTTACATTTGGATAAGTGTCAGTTGTTTTTGATTGGAAGTGGTGTTATTTACATCATAACTAATGTTGAGCTGGGAACTTATCATACGAATGTCTAAAATCATTTTTCCAAAAATATCAAGTTTTCTGAACATAAAAATGAAATCCCTGAAAAAATCTATTCTGCTTTGGTAATAACATGAACACTTCGAAACCACACTTTCATACAACTGACAGAAAGTAAGGGTACCAGATCAGCATTATACTTGGTGCATGAATGGAGCAAAAAAAAAACCCTAAAAATTAGTTCTTCCAGAACTGACAATTTTCAAAACATAATAGAGGACTTATTGATTGAAAGCACCAAAAATTTATTCTGGAAAAAGAAAAAAAAAATTTTGTCAGTGTTAGTTCTTGAACAGATGTTAGATATTTTTAATAAATTGCAATTTAGCTCCTCTACGGCAATCTATCAATAGTACAGATTGGAAATAAAGAATAAAGTCTCAGTGTGTTTTTATTTCTTTTTCTTTTTTTTCTTCAATTTGTTTTGTATATAAAGAAATATATTAAAGAACATACTTTCTACTGTGTTCTCAGAAAAAGTTATTTTTTCCATAGGCAAAGCCAGGTATCCCTATATATATATATATATATATATATATATATATATATATATATATATATATATATAATGAGGTATGAAGATGAATTTTTGTGGCTTCATTTTTCTGCAGGTATCCTGAATTAGCCAGTGTGATGAAAGCTCCCAATACAATCTTGTTATATCCTGGAGTGGATGCAATAGACATTTGTGACTTACCACACCTTCCTGATGGCCAGGAAAGCGGCTACAATCTGGTACTCCTGGATGGCACCTGGGCACAAGCCAGGGGACTCTATCACCAAAATGCAATGGTCAAATGGCCCCAGAAGGTAATTAAACACAACTTTTCCTTTTGTAGAAGGTATGAGGAAATGCTGTTCCATGAAAATCTATATATAAATGGAAAAGATGGTCAATTTGGAAATTATACCACAATACCTAGTGAAAGGGTGTCCATGTTGAGATGTGAAGAGGATATCTTATTTCATCCTTGTGGCCAAAATAATACAATTATAAACGGTTGAGTACCCTAGCCATAGACAGCCTTATAGATAGAAATCGGTTGCCATTGTTATCCTATGAATTTGGAAAGTGTGCTCTTTGGGAGAGTGCTCTGATTTGGGGAGTTTTCATTTGCAAATTAAGCAGAAGCACTTTTCATCTTAAGGTTTAAACGATAAAAATTTTAATTTCCCCATTATTTCATCTTTCTCAAACTTCACCTTGAGTTACTAGATTCCAGTATGTCCAACATCTCATGTTTTTATGATGCCTAGCTAGTCTGATATGAAACAATGCCTATATTGACATGCAACAAGGAGAATCTTTTTACCAAAATGATAGAATAACAGACTGTTGTTGAATATTATGAGGTCCATCCTGATAAAAAGGAATCAACTACCACTGGACCCCTGTCAATATCCTAATCTAGATAATTTGTGCGTGCTGACACTGATAACTTCAGCAAAGTACATCAATTCTTCAGAAACCTAGACTGGGGAAAATAAAGGAATCAATAAAGATGACAAATATCCTAACAACCTCAGATTTGCTGACGACATCATCCTTTTTGGAGAGAACCTACACAACCTCCAATTAATGCTAGATGAACTAAATGAAGAAAGTCGGCCTTCACATGAAGTTCAGCAAAACAGAAATCATGTGCAATGATCAAAATTGAAGATGCAGAACTGGAGAACTAGGACAAGGAATCTCCATGAAATCCTCAAGAGAAGAAGAAATCAAGCAAAGAATCACTCAAGGATGGCAAGTCTTCAGCACAGCAAGCTCAACCTTCAAAAACAAGGTCCTATTAGTCTTAAAAAGAAGGGTATACAACCAATGCATCCTCCAGATAGTCACTTATTGAGATCACAATGTATCGGGGAGAAAATAGCAGTCCGAGACATCATAGAATCCATTAGAAAACTCAAAAGGCAATGGGGCTGGTCATTTGCAAGAATGGCTCATAACCGTTGGTCATCACAACACACAGCAATCCCCAGATATCACGTGCGCAACTGAGGCTGCCAGAATACAAGATGGAGTGACAAACTGGATGAATTCAGAAAGTATTGGCTCTGCAACGTCCATGATAGAGAGGTTTGGCGAATCCTGGGGAAGGTCTATGTCCAATGACGGACGATAAAAGACTGATGATGATGAATTTTCTAATGGGTTTAAATCTTTATTTTTTTTTTTTTTTTTAGTACCTAATAAGGCTCTGTCCAGTAGAGTTTCTCCACATTATTTCATCTTAGTCTCAATTAGGGACAGAAAAATATGATTGGAAGTTGGGTTAACATTTAACAAAATTGTTATTAATCACAGTTTTTATATGGTGGTTGAAACTGCAATGATTCTTTTACTAGGGTGTAATGTCATAGGTAGGATCTGATCAGTTATATTACTTCATCAGTAATGATTTTCTGTGATAACTTTAATTTCTATTTTCCCAAAAGACAACTGTACATGTGATCTTCCCTTTTTGCATACACTTCTTTACATATATTTTTTACAAAAACTCAAACATGACTCTCTCAACTGGTCAACCATCACAGAAAGGCCCCAAACACACTATCCTCAATGTTCCATAAAAAAAAATCTATCTTTTTAATCTTTTTTTTTCAAATGCAAGTATTATGATAAGCTGTTTATGATCTTTTGCTGATATGGACAAGATGTTGGGTGTTTTCATTTAGAAGCAAATCACATCTGTTGGAGAGATTTAAATTCTTGTACAACTGTTTATTTCTGACATGTCGAGGAAGAAAACAAACCCACCAATAAAGGCTCCAGTGTTTTCATCCTAAAGGCATTTGCTGAATGCCCACTTATCATGCTCTGCAGACTTTGTTTTTTATTGAAAAAAACATTCTGAGAAAAAGCTCTTGCCTTTTCAATGTTATCTCTTGGATTTGCATGGTTGCCGGATCATTTTCCACTCGGAGATGGCTGGCAAAAGCCTATGAACCTTCTTTAGTATAATTTGCAATGTGTCCATCCGTCAGTCACACCAGGGTAGACAATTCTTATAAAGGGGGAACAACTCTATTTTTTTTTCTTTTCAAATTTCAAATCAATTCAATTTTCAGTACTTACTCCTTGATTACTTAATTTATGACAAAGTTGATATTATTTTTAATGTAAGAAGTGGGGGGAGTTTTATTCAATTTTATGACATCTCGAATAGATATTGAACTGAACAATTAACTCCATTACTATATAAAGGAAGAAAATCATCTTTATATCAGATTTAACTCCATTTAGGATTATGACCCCAACCCTATTTATGCAATCTAATGACTGTCGAACTGAAGGCCAACCAGTGTATGTCTAAGCCTTTTAGTGATTTCCAGTCTACTAAAAAATGAATACAAGGATTTTAGTCAATACCCTGCATCAACCTTTCAAAAACTATAAACACACTGACACAGAACATAGCTTTCAGAATATCACTTGTAAAGCAACTGATATTTGATAGTAACTAATGATACTTTCATTTCCTGTTCAACCTATGACAGATTGTTGGGATTCCATGTTGTGCACCACCCTTTATGGAATTCTCAGGAAACGCGAATTACTTTGCGGTGCCCATCTCCTCTCCAAGTAAATGCTATAGGTTGTACTGGGTTGTATGGTGCCAGCAGCAAGGAATAATACCTGACCTGACCTATTAAACAAGGTGGAACCAGTTTGCCTTGGGGGCTCCATTCCAGTTGTAGAATCAGTCTCCTAGACTGGTTGCTAACCAAGGATAAAGATCCAAGTTTACCATACTATTTACCCATAGCTGGGGGAAACTTCGGCTGGAAAGCCCTGTCTGCCCTATTTACCTATTGCTGAGTGTAAGAGGAGATACAGGCCGAAGTGAATTCCAATGGGCATCTCACTTCATCATATTCATTCTCCATGCTGTTAACCATACTCCTCCATAAGTTATCTACTCTTTTTTTTTCCTTTTTTTTCCTTTCTTTTTTTTTCTTTTCCTCTTTTTCTTTTCCTCTTTTTCTTTTCCTCTTTTTCTTTTCCTCTTTTTCTTTTCCTCTTTTTCTTTTCCTCTTTTTCTTTTTCTCTTTTTCTTTTTCTCTTTTCTTTTTTTCTTTTTCTTTTTTCTTCTTTTTCTTTTGTTTTTTTTTTGTTTTGTTTTGTTTTTCTTGTTTTTCTTAATTATAAGGAATTTCCTGCCTTGCAGTAAAAAACTTCTGAAGAGTTTGGTCGATGGCTCAAAACATCCAGTGATGTCAGTTTTAATCAGTTTTTGGTGCTATCTATGGTTACTTACACAATATTAAACAGACAACAAAACATTGTTTATCTTTTTTGATAAATGATGTTATCAAAGAACGAAAACTACTTGAAGATTTGATATGAAAAAACATTTTTGAAAGGTAATTCTTATTAGTTGCAAGAAATTTAAAAGTATTACAATTATTTACCAAGTTTTGCTTAGTCTCGCACAAGGCCACAGTTGTAGTTCACTCCTAACTGATCGCCATGACTGCACAAGTGAATAAGGCTGTAAAATGTGCATACTAACCATTGCATTATGGTAGATATCCGAATTTCCTATAATTGTAATAAAAAGTATTTTTAAAGAAAGATGTTTGCTAATTTTTTCGCCATCTCCCTGGAACCAAACACCAAGAAAAAACAAAGGCTCAGAATGTTTACAAGTGTCTTTTACTACTTTCTGGAATCAGCTGTCTTTAATCTAAAAGTAAATCAATCAATTAGAGTTGGTACTTTGTTTATTCCTGTGGTCTCCTTGTGGTGCATAGGGTCATAATTACTCTGCTGTGGTGTCAATAGCAAGTAGGTTTCACAGGTTGGACTTGCTAGCCTCATGCCCAATCCTCCCCTTTTACCTGGGCTTGGGACTAGCTATATTGACTGCAAAGCTATCTTCTTGTTTTATTTTTAAGGATTTTTTTTTTTCCGAACAGAATAACCTCCTCTTAGATTGGCTAAAGGGCTCCAACTGCCTTGTTATCTACCTGAGGTGGGGGAGATTCTCACCATTTTTAAAAGTTGATGTAAACAGCCTGGGATGAAACTCTAACTTGGTCTGGTGGTAACTATTGTGCCACTCTGCACCTACAATTGGAGTAAATGCAGGTTTTGGGGTGCAAATGATTTGTAAGTGTTGAGCCTTCTGTTAGTATCAAATTAATTGTTTTTATCTGGAAAAAAGATTTTTGGGTGGGAAAAGACAATTATTGCTGAGATATTGCAAAATTAGAAGAATCATATGAGAATGAATTTAATTGAATAGAACTATCCATTTCCCTATTCCCATTGTTGTTGAGTAACTTTATTGCTGAATGAGTTTGAAAACTAACCATGATTCATTACAAAGATTAGAAATGTTTTTTTAGTTCACAAGTACTAACTATAGTTTATCCTCCATTTCCATTGTCGTTAAGTAACATCTTCATTACTGAATGGGTTGGGAAAAAAAAATGGCGTTAAAATGATTTATAGCAATAAAATGATTCAGTAGAAAGGGAAAAAAATCATCCTGAAGTTGCCAGCCAAGTACAAGTTGACAAAATTGCATAGCAAGAATGGATAAAAGATGGAACAGGAGGCTAACAAATTGGTGCCTGTGGAATGTAGTAGGAAAAGACACAAGATGGAGAAACAAGAAAAGGTTGCCTGTAAGACATGGCAAAGATTAGCACAATCACACTTGGAGATGAGGAAGGCTTTTGGACAAATAACAGCTGATGATATATGTTCAAAATAATTTTAACTACCAAACTCAAGTACCAATTCTGGAGTTGATTTTGTTTTCCTGCCATAACAATAACAATCATCACCAAAATAAGAGCTGTGAACCAATATGTAGAACCCACATTCCCCTAAAGTGATATGAATTCACTTGCAACTTTCTGCCAGCATGTTGTCTTACTGACTGAGCTAAATTGATTAGTCTTAGACATTAACCAAAAATTATTATACATCTACACATGGACTTATTTCATTGTAATGAACATTTATACTAATGATTTTTTTTTTCATATATATACAATACAAAAGTTGTAGTAATCATCTTCAGTCAGAAAAGAAGTTGGAATGGAGTACAGCAGCCAGTCATGTTTTTATAATGAACCATTTTGATAAAAAGGCATCTCTGCGTAGAGTAACAATGCAAACCCACACTCAGTAAAATAAACTCAGGAGAAGATCAAATCATTAGATTCGGATGTTTTAACTTCTAACTCAACCAATTTGGTACTTTAAAATTTTCCATTTAATCAGATCACTG
Organism: Thysanoteuthis rhombus; assembly: GCA_963457665.1. Taxonomy (NCBI): domain Eukaryota; kingdom Metazoa; phylum Mollusca; class Cephalopoda; order Oegopsida; family Thysanoteuthidae; genus Thysanoteuthis; species Thysanoteuthis major. The sequence continues at coordinate 32,778,079 of OY735205.1, forward strand.
AAATAGAACTTTTAAGAATTTTTTTAAAAAGGAAAAAAAAAATTAGCTTCACTGTGGGCTTTTGAATGTAGTCATCACTACTTTTGAATAGGTTTTTATTCCCTCTTCAACAATGACTTTACTCTCTCAACAGCGTAATATGATTGATTCTTATAATCTTATTAGTTTTTGCCCATGAAAATGTTCATACATATATTTGAGTTTCTATGAAAGAATTGAATTTTTTTTTATTTTTTTTTTTTCATAGAAAACATATCTTGAAATCATACCTTGGTAAATTATCTACCTATTTCTGTGGATTTCCTTCACGTTCTCTCTTACTTATTTTGAGACTTAATGCAGTAGTCCCCCTTTATAACTGGAGCATAGGTAATGGAAAGTCAAATACAGATTCACAGGTGGACGGTGTTGTTTTCATCACAAAATCGAAAATCATGTGTCAATTGATTGCAAATTGAAGAAATTTTAATATTTTAGTCATGTAAAGACTTTTCTCTCTTTTAGTAGTGATTTCTTGGACAAGTGATAATAATACATATTGATAAAAATGTTGGAATCTACCAATCAACTACTTTATATCAGGAACTGCACTTTATTGGTACTCCTGTAGTTCACTACGTCAAAGCTTTTAATAGTGTAAATAAATGTTCACGTCATCAGTTTCATGTAAGGTCCAATCGGAAAGTGACTGAATTCATTTCAGTGGAAGAGTCCATTGTTTCAAATGGTAGATATTTTATCAGCAAAATTGTTACCTTCAAGTGGAAGAGTCTATTGTGATGGACTGAGAAATGGACAAAAAACCCACTGTTCATCATATAGAGATCAAAAGGATTTCGTCTAGTGCGTATTGTTTGATCTTCAAATCTATCTTTTTTTTCAGGTCCAAATCAACAGTGGAATGATCAGTAAATATGTGATCCGTACTCAGCCGACCGACGTGTGCCTCTCCACTGTGGAGTCAGCGGCAGTGGCTCTGTCCTTCCTTGAGAAGAAACCCCAAATCATTGACGTAAGCTTACCTCTTTAAAAATGTCCATTTCACTCCATTTAAATGTTCTAGCTGCTGAATTTAATTTCTCAAATTTCAAAAAAATCAAGTGTCAGGATGGGGTGCACTCACGTACACAATTGGCCCTGAACACACACCAAAAAAACTTCAAATAAAACACAGGCTCCTTTAGATTCAGAAATGAGTTGCCTCCATTAGATTTGAAAATGCCAGAATTGACCTTCAGAGGTCAGTGTCACCTATCCTTTGTTCATCCTGGTGTTAAGTTACACTTGTACACATATTTGCAGCCTTAGAGTGCAGCTCTTTGGGGGTCTGTAAAATGTAAAGTCACAAACAAACAAAAACATTTGTCATCTTTATAGTATTAGAGCTATATACATGAATATGTTGATATTAGAATTCTGAACTCTTTTGATTGCTTTTTTTTCAGCTCCTGACTAAACCTCTGGAAGCTTTGTGCCAATTCCAGCTTGACCACGGGGCCCAAAAACATCAGAGCAAAGAGTACCTCATCAAAAATGGACTTTACCAGAGAAAGGTAAAATCCTCCCAGATCAAGGACTCTCACTAACCAAGCTCTCTGGTTGGCCACTCTAATCAGCCAATGGGTGTTTAGGATAAAAATTTTAATTTGAATTTTTCGACCTCTGAAAGATTTTGTATAGAGTTTGTTTTGTTTTTTTTTTTAAAGATATGCTCTGTAATGGAAATTGGCGTGAGAACAAAATATGAAGATATAGCAAATGAACACAATGATATATTCTATTGAATATAGATTGCCGTAAACCAGCAACATGCAGAACATTCATCTAGTATTAATATTCTTTAACAGGAACTTCTGTTCTAGTGAAGTTATTTTTTATCATAAATTTTTACAAGTGTCAATTTTGTAAGTAAGTTTTTCTTTCAAGTTCATTAACTAAAGTGTTGATTTGTATAGCTTTTTCTCAAAATTCCACCTAGACATAATCATGTATGTGTAAATTAAGTTATAGATGCATATCAAACAGATGTCTTGTTAGACATGTAGGAAGATTACATGTAAAACCATTTTGAAGAGAATTCTTTTCTGATGGAACCAGATGTTGAAGACAGCCATGATGAATTCTCTTCAATTCTCTCCATGGCCTGGCAATATTTTTTAAAGAGATCACCATTGCCAATTTACAAGGCCTGTCTGGAAAGCATTCAGCCATTTAATATTAACAAAAATATCGCTTACCTAAGACAATGGCTCTTTTGTCCCCTTCAAAGTACTCCTTTTGGGACCTCACAACCTTATCCCAGCATCCCTTCCACTTTTCAAAACTGTCTCGAAAGTTCAGCTACTTCATTGTGTTCTCCTTAATTTTGTCCACAGTCTGTTGTCTTCCCCCACTTTCAACAGTGAAAAGTCACAGGTAGCCAAATCTTGACCAGGGATGACAGACCTGGATGTTGCTATGTTTTGCAAAAAAAAAAACCTGCACAAGGTCTTTGAGTGGTGTCTCACTACTGACTGAGTAACTACATGGTAGAGCATATTCACATGTGGAATGAAGTCCCCTCTGATTGGTTGTTGAGTTCCATCGAGGTCTCGCTACCAGTTCTCAAGATATTCAAGATGACTGGATATTTTCCAAACAAACCTTGTATCCACTTGGAAAACAAAAATTTGATTGAAAATTGGTAATTACATAAAGTTATCTGCTTCTCTTTAAGATGAGGATACAGTCTGAACAGTTATCTTTCCACCAACTATGAAAGAATTAATCATAATAAGAATTCATTGAATTAAAAAAATAAGGATATCATTTTAGAAAAAGATAGTGTAGATAATTCCGATGAATCTTAATACGAATAAAGCTTTTTACAAAAACTCGAATGCAAAAATATGCTCAAAGCATTTACAGCCATTTCTGTCTCTAAAAAAGGGAATTTTGTTAAACCCAATATTTTTGTTTTTGAGTGGCTGATACTTGTGTTGAATTTATAGAAAATGTTATTCTGTAAAATCACCCCAATGTTTAGCTTCTGTATTCACTAATCCATCTAACTGAGTTTTATATATTTTTATATAAAGATGAAGCCTTTTTTTTTTTTGCTTTTTCAGTTATTAAGTATTTTGGTTTGTTGATTTATTTTTTCCATGAAAATGAAAGAATTTTTATCAAAATTAATTACTTCCTATGATGGTGTTGATCAAATCAGTGGAAGTGTTTTAGATTTATTCCAGTTGAAGCAGACGCTTATCTTTACAATAGTAATAGAACATATACAACATATTCACTAGCAACATAATAGTAACAATAGTATCATAGTAGTATTAGCAATGCGGCAACAACTGTAATAAAGTAGTGGTAGCAACACGGTGACTACAGTAATAAGAGTTGCAATGACTTATTAACCCTGCACCCTGAAATCATGTATCCATCTAATTGAATTTCATATATTTTTTGGTATAAAAAATGAGGCCTTTTTTTCTTGAGCTTTTGAGTATTCTGGTTTGCTGATTATTTTTTCCTATTGATAGTAACATAAAAATGGAAGAAATTTTGTCAACATAAATCATCCTCCCCTTCTTCATCTAAATCTTTGTAATTGAAAGCCATCTTATAAATGTGAACAGATTTGCTGGACAAACCACCACATCAGAGCAATAAATATGCAAATGGCCACATGGAAAACAGAATTTTGAAACTTGAAGGCAGATTTGAACTATTTGTGGCAAATATAGAAAATCATTTCTGTGAATAAAAAAAAAAGTGATGTGCTGTTTCAGAACAAAGTGTTGTAGATACTTGTAAAGGTTATACTTGTTTTATCGCATATTTCACATTGTCATGAAAGCATTTTGGATGATGATGTAAAATAAACATCAAACTATTAACAGATTCCTTTTTCTTTATTTATTTATCAAAGACCGGGTACCTTCCGAGGAAAATTCACGAAGTTACCTCCCTTACAAAAGTCGTTTTGAAAGAACAATAACAGATCTTAGAAAAAAGATGAGAGTTGTATTATTCACTTTTTGTTTACGGAATAAATTTAGTCAAGTTTTCACAATAAGGAGCGAAGTATTTGAGAAAAAAAAGTAAAACCGTTAACATTATGTCCCTTTGGATTTTAATCTTCAAATAATCCTGCTCTCCTCATTACTCCCCGTCTATTCCTCTCTCTCTCTCTCTCTCTCTCTCTCTCTCTCTCTCAACATTTCCTCTATATGTTTATCTTATCTTTTCTCTCATTTTTTTTTGGGGGGGGGGTCTTTTTGCTCTCCCTCTCACCCCCTTTCGTTTTCTTTCCTTCATCACTTGTTTCTCTTAAATCATTTAGTCTCTTTATTTCTTTTTTCTTCCCCCCCCCCCCGAACATTTGTGAAATGGCCATTATTAAAACAAAACAATCAAATTTTGCGGTATTCATTTATATTCATTGAATCCTTTGAACGACTTTTTCAAGGGAGGTAACTTTCTTCGTGAATTTTTACAGACCCATGATCTCGGACAGTACCAAATACCTACCATTATATCCTTTCAAATTATCTCTGTCACTTCCTGAACTTCACTTCAACACTTTCTATTTTTTTTTTTTTTTTTCATTCCTTTAAAAATAGTAATTTGGTAGGGATAAATTGCGTAGGAATTTTTTGTTTGTTATCGCAAAGCCCAGAGTTTTCTGTAAATTTAATACTTGAAGAATTCAATAATTTTTTTTTTCCCTATGTGTATATATTGCTTTATTTTTTTCTTTGTCTTGAGATTATTTTTACATGAACGTTAATGATAAAAAAAAGGTTTATCTGAATTTTTTATTTATTATAAAACTTTTGACATGAGAAATAACAGATAAAAGTGTCCTTAGGATAAAACAAATACTATAATTATAATTTCTCTACAGAAATCAACTGAGTAATCAATACGATCTTAATAGTGTCTGGATCCTGGGGGGGGGTTGTCGCCTTCAGATGAAAAGTGTATTAATGCTGCAATCCTTTTAACTCAATGTTAAGTAATCTGATCATGCAACAAAGATAATTTAAAATTAGATTGCGTGGATTTTTTACCCTAACCAAATAATTTTTTTTTTCCCCCAACAATTTGTGGTGACTACCTTTCAAAACTGTATAAGGATTGATAGTTTTTTCAACCTTATGGAAACAGAAAACAGACGAAATAATGGCAGAAAATGTAGCAGAAGATCAGGACAATCAAAATTGAATTTTATTCAATGTTATCAATTTATTTGTGATGGAGTAGGAAGCATTAGGTCACATGACTACACTGTTGAAACTGACCATTCCATTTGAAGATCTATATTAAAAAAAAACCCAACTATTCAAATTATTTTTTCAAATTTAATTACTGCAAATAAATTATTGCAATATTTTTTTCTTTAAACTTATTTCATATTCTCATGAAGAAATAATGATCTCAAAAATATTTTACAAACAATGATAACTGAAAGCTATTTTACTTTTCTTCTTTTGCACTAAACCTTTATTCATAATATTATTATTTTTTCTTTAAATGCTTATGCTTTGAAAGATTTTTTTTTTTTTTTTTTTGGCAGTTTTTTCTCTGTCTCTCATATTTTGATTAGTGTATTCTCGAGTCATCCATTGACCCCACTTCTTTCTCTTCCTCTCTGTGTGTTATGTCCCTTCCAGACATAGGCAATCATGCTTCTCCTCAGCTTCCTTCTTTTATTTATTTGTTCATTCATTTTGTTGCTTTCAGCAGTTCTTGCTCCTTTATGAACCCTTTTTCACTTGTTCTGCCATCCGTTTGCTGAAACATCAATTAAATCACCCATTGCCTATCTCTGCTTCTCTTGCTTTCAGTGCACCCTGTGATTGTTAAATTCTCCATATTATGTGTCCGTAAAATTTCTACTGTCTCTTTCTGATTGTTACCAACAGTTTCCTCCAATTGATTCGTCTAGTCTCATGGAATAATGTAAGAAGAATTAATCATCTTGACTACAAAAAAATTTTTAATAACTCTGACTCACCATAATGGTCAATAGTTGGACAGCCATAACGTCAAAATTTGAAGTCCCGTAATGAAAAATTCTGTCAAAGAATGAATATGGTCAGAATAAATTCTACTTATGATATCACTGCCTTCCCCACCAGAAAACATCTAAAATGGCGTAAAAGAAACATCTAGCTTCCATAGAATCTAGATGTTGTTAATAAACCATTACAATAAGGCCCCTCCCTAAAAAATTTTTTAGTAGGGCTTGATATAGTCCTAATGCCAATTTTCAATTCTGTTGACAAAATGGTATGGCCAGAAGCGCTGAAACAAACAAACCTAAATATGTATAAAAAGGATAAAACCTCTACCTGTGATGGTTATGGTTGTTCAATATGAAAAATTACAGAGACTATTTTGCAATCACAAATTTCATTCATATTAGATGAAAACCCATGTGAATTTTTGTCTCTAAAGTTAATTTATGATGGGGTTTTATTTATAAAAGTTGGAATGCATGTTCATGGTATGCAATTGTGGAGAATAAAGTTTGCTAAAATACACAATGAGTCATAGTCAATTTTGATTAATTGGAGAATCCAAGACAACAGCTAATCCAAAATATTTCTGTGTAGATGTTGATAAAATTAAAAATATCTTAATGCTAATCATGACATTGTAGTGGTTAGCATTGGTTTTGATAATATTAACTTCAAATTCATGAGTGGTTAGTGTGACTACTAGTAGTGTTGTGTGATAGTACTAACACAGCTTGTGGCATGAGATGAAACCTGTAACTCTTTTCCCCTTTTAGTAGTCAACAACAGATGAAATCTTGGTCATTGCTAAAGCAGTGTATACTATTGTCTGTCAAGCAATGGAATGAGACAAAAATCAGATAGGGCCAGAAGTGGAATAATATTTTCATGTACACATTTTTACACAATCAAATCTGGGGTCGTATTGCATGCATTGAGTGCATGATTTTTAGGAAGTGTTTATTGGAAATTATGTAATTATTCTTTTAGCAAATTATGAATCCTGGCATTGGAATTGTACAATCACCACTTGGTTGGAATGCATATTCATGATATGCTACTTTGGAGAATAAAGTTCACTGAAATAAATTATGAATTATAGTGAGTTGGTTTGTGTTAAAGTTGAATATTTATTGTAAGTTGGTGTAGTGTGTGGTTAACGTGGAAGTGTCCAAATGTACATGCATATTTTATGACAAAGTTAATCAAACGACATTGTGTGTGTTTCCTTGACAAAAATTATAACCATGTTTTCTTAATTTGAGTTGTTGTTTTTGAAGAAAAAATTTTCCCACCGAATTTGTATGACAAAATCATTGTCTTGTATTTGCGTAAAATGTTTTGATAAAAGATTTTCTATTCGTTTGTTTTGATAAGATATTTTTCAACTCGTTCAATCATACCAATTTTTGTTCAGACAATCTAATCTCTTCTTCCCATCTTTGATGGTGTCACAATATTTCAGCAGATTCATTCTAAGGCCTTCTTCGGGTATAATATGTAATATCTGTAAGGAAAGAGTCTTATAGATCTCTTCCTCCTGTGGTACAACCTAATTTTCAAGTTAGAATATTATGCAAAGACAGAGTTATGCCCCCTGAATTAGATTTCAAGTGAGAAGCAATTGTTTAGTTTCTTCTAACGTCTTATCTATTAATTGATTAGGATATTTGCCATCATTAATGCCTTTTTTTGTTCAAGGTCATTAAAATTGGAAATCAAAAGATACTTTGAAGTTATATGCGTAGGATTTCTGTGAAATCCTTGAACAGTTTAGATTTTTAATTACTTCCTATCCATATAAGATACAATTTCATACACATGCTGCTGCAAAACCAATAGCTGTGTCTTAATCTTTTACTCCACACAAGATGAGGTCGTGCATTGCTTCAGGGCCACAGGATCATTTCAATCCAGGGCATCACAGCAGTACCTAAAAAAACCCACCAGACTTCGTTGGTTTTTTGTCACAGTGTGGAGAATGCCGGATGAAAATGCAGCCTCATCATATATTCTTGTATCAAGAACCATTTGTTCGAGATTTAAAAGAAATATATATTTATTTATTTCATTTATTTTTTTTTTTTTTTTAATATTTTCCTGATTAAAATCTGTAAATGCTAGTATAACATAAGATATCTGAGTAAGAAACAATACAGTGTCCAAATGTCTCGTTTAATAATGAGAAGTAAAAGGCTTACAAGCAATGATCCCTTTAAATTTTTTTTTCACGGCCTACACGGGACCAAAAAGCCTGTGAGCACCTGAAGAAGTGGAGTGTGCAGAAAATATTTCTACTTTTGAGATGATTTTTCTTTCGTTTTTTTTCTCTTTTTTTTTTTTTTTTTGTTCACAATTTATGGAACAAATGTCACTTGAAATAAAAAGTGTATAATAAAAAATATTATTTATTTGATAATTGGTTTAACTTCATTATCTATTGATTTTTTTAGTTTTTTTTATTTAAAATCCTATATTGTGCACTGCATTGAAATTTTACTATGCAGCATAATTCTTTCTTGTGCATGTCTGTGCAGCTTTGACGGAATACTGGTAATAAGTCCCAAAAAGCTGGTTATTTTCTTATGCAATTAAAATTCAAAGTTATAGTCTCTACTCATTGTTACATATGAAATGTCATTTTTTTCATTTGTAAGATGAAGGGTGATATAAGCAACAAAAATTGATAAATATTTAATCAAAATATGACTCATTTGAAGCAATAATCTTTTTCAACAATCTTCTAATGATGATTTGCCATTTCCATGAAATTCTTTGTTTAGTTGTCAAAAATCCAATTATAATCATTATGGCTTCTCTATGATTAAAATTTTTCTTCCCACTCTCCCCTATTGTGGATATGAATTTCAAAATGCTTAAAAAGATGATAATCTGTTGGAGAAATGTCCAGTGAATATGAAGGATGTTGCAAGACTTCATATCCTAATTCTCTAAGGTTAGACACTACCGGTCTTGCACTGTCATGGAACTTTTTATTCAGTTCATGTAGGATCCTTTTTTCCAGATTTTAAACCTTTTATATTGCCTTGAGATGATGGGAAATGGTCACTTTTGTTGTCCCAAAGTCTCAAGAAAGTGTTTGAACCATTCTTTGGTCATTGATGTCAACAATTTTTCATTATTAAGAACAGCTTTAGACCTCCCTCAAAGTCTATTACGGATATTCATTTTTCTATATCTAAACTGCTTGAACCAATGCTGAAGAGTTAGCACTGTTATAGTGTTCACTCTAAATGCTTTGTTGACATTATCAGCTGCTTGAGTGGCATTAAGTCCTAATTTGAACTCTTATTTGAAAATTAGTCCAACTTCTTTCGTAGACACCACTGAGCTAAAAAAAACCTCCAATAATGAATTATATTTACATTGAAGCTGCAGAAAAATACAATTACATCTTTCACTTTTAGCATTAATCATGGGTGTAAAATTTTAAAAAACATTTCATTTCATTGATACAAACATATAGATATATTTATATGTAGTTCAAACAACATTTGATAGAGATTTGTATTTATGCAGTTATCAATGTGGGAAATAGAAAGTTTGAAAAACTTTTTATTCTATTCAAGTGAGGTCTGATGGAGGTAAGTACCACCTGAGCTGGGAAAAATTAGGATTAGCATTTTCAAATAGGTATACGTGTTGGTATTCAGAAATGTGGTGGTAGATGGGGACCTGCGGGTACGTATGGCTAGGATGGAGGGAGGGTATGCCATGCATCTCATACCATTTGATAAAATAGTCCTGGAGCCAAACAGAACCCCCTGTGCATCCACCACAACCAGGACTCTGAAAATAGGGTACCAAAATATTCCCAAGGATATTCCCTCTTTCAGAAAAAAATTGTTCCCAAGAAAAAATTTGAGAACTACCTCATTTGCATAAAACAAATTGGCCAGCACCAAAAAATCTAGAATTTCATATCTTGTCTTGACATTGACATATCAGAGTATTTTAAAAGGCTAAAACAGGGTTCTCAGACACAAGGAATTCAAAAATACATTAAATAGTAAATACATAGGGGTATTGTTGGAAAGAAAGCTTTTTCCAGTTACCCAATAGTCAATCTTGCAAGATTGAATATTGGAAGTTAAAGCTAAAATGGCCGAGATAGGTACGTTGCATTTTTCAAGAAAATTCCAAGAATGCAACCATACTTCTATGACTTTTGCAATTAATTCTTGTTGGACATTTAAACATATGCTAACCAATAGAAGAAGAATTTCATCAGCTTTCCAACATTATATCTTACAAGACTGTATCTCTTGTAAAATCACCCAAAATTGCAAAGATAGGTATGTGGCATCTTTAAAGAATAGTAATTTTCTTGAAAAATGCTACATACCTATCTTTATATGATACCCATATGTTTGTACTTCAATCAAAAATAATCTTCCCTATCTGAAGAAATAGGACAGCGTATTAGAAATTTTCTTAAAAAATGCTACTTACCTATCTTTACCATTTTGGCTGTAACTTTCAATATTCAATCTTACCAGATACACCATTGGAATCTTGCGAAACCTAATATAGGTATCATTAGAAAGAAGATTAGATCTGCTTTCCAATGACGTAACTTGCAGTGTATATTGCATGAGGAGTTACAGCCCGAATCATAATGATAGATCTGTAGCATTTTTTAAGAAAATTCTTATGGAGGTGAGAGCAAATCAGCATTTGGCTTTTTACCCATTTTTTATTTCTGACACTGGAGACTAATACACAACTCCCTCAGCCACCAAGCAAGCCTTTTTGTACAGTGCTATCTTATGCCAGCTTATATAATAAGACTGTTTTTCAAACTTTTTGTATAGTGTACCCCCTTTTAGAAATTTCTCCCTGACCAGCACAAAAAAATATATATAAAGAAATACAATACAGTGCTGTACCATTAGTTTCTGATTTATTCAACCCCAACCATGTAATAGAAACATGCAGTTTTCACCATTCAATAACATATTTTGAAGTTTCATTAAGATTTTTAAAAACAACCTGACCTGTACCAGCTCAACCTGACCTGCTCATCACGCTTCTTGAAACTTAATAACTTGGAGATCAATGAGGGTAGAAATATGCAGTTTTCACCAGTCAATAGCTCTTCATTTTAAGATTTATCATGAATACAGCTAATGTAGTTGTTTGTTGAAGTTGGGAAATTAAGGTGTTCTCCTTAAACAGGTAATCCTTGCTTGAACAGATGTATAATACAGTAGCTAAACACAGCATTCAAACAAAGTTAATTCAAATCCATATAAGCAAAGATCACCTGATTTTTAGTGTATTTTGGGAACGAATAAGGATTTTTAGAATTTATTTTCACCAAATTCTTGGGCATCAAAAAAATAGGTGAAAAATATTTTTGCAAGTATTCACTAAGTAATAAAACTTGACTAAGTAATAGTGAAAAATTCCTGTTTACATTCATTTGTAAGTGACAGAGCATTAAATCCCCTCTTTTAGTGAAGATTTCCTACAAGTGCCTCTTATCGTTTACAAGATTTAAGCACTTATCCTCTAAATTGCATGACACATCCTCAATTAGTGGATCATTAAACATGGGGTTTTCCTGTTTTCTCATTGGAATATTCTATGTATTAAAATGAAATATGTATTGGTATTTAGAGAAAGTATGTAAAGTTTTAAACCTCATTATCAGAGTCCCAGAGGTCAGTTTTACTGACACAGTTCTATACATCTCAGCTCGACATTTGCAATACACAGCACATCATCCTTAAGACAGGGTCATCTTACTAAGTGACTGACTGAGTCTGGTGAATAAAGAAGAATACACATAACTGGAGTGTAATTGTGCTTTCTTTGTCAACTCCCAATCCAAAACAAAATGGCTTTTGAAAATTGGGGTCACTAAGATCAAAAGCGAGGACACAGAACTAGAGAAAGTAGATCACTACATCTACCTGGGACAACGAATCTCCATGAGACCCTCAAAACAAGAAGAAATCAAGCGAAGAATCACACTAGGATGGTAAGCCTTCGGCATGCTCAACCTTCAAAATTAAGAAAATCCCATTAATCCTAAAAAGAAGGATGTATAACCAATGCATCCTCCCAATAGTCACTTATGGAGCTGAAACATGGAACCTAACCAAGAGACAGATTCACAAATTGAGAACCATGCAACATGCACATGAAAGAATTATGCTGGGCCTCACATGGAGAGACCACAAGACTGCCCAGTACATCTGGGAAAAGACAAGAGTCAGGGACATCATAGAATCCATTGAAAATCTCAAATGGCTGTGGGCTGGCCATGTTGCAAGAATGGCAGACAACCGATGGACATCGCAACTTGCAACATGGATCCTCCGAGATCACATGCGCAACCAAGGCCGGCAGAATATTAGACAGAGAGACGAGCTAGACAAATTCAGAAAGTACTGGCTCTGCAACGCCCATGATAGAGAAGTGTGGCAAATCTTGGGGAAGGTCTATGTCCAACGACAGACATTAAAAGACGACTACTGCTGCTGCTGCTGCTGATGATGATGATGATGATGATGGTGATGATTATTATTACTATTATTATTATTATTATTATTTCTTCTTCTTCTTCTTCTTCTTCTTCTTCTTCTTCTTCTTCTTCTTCTTCTTCTTCTTCTTCTTCTTCTTCTTCTTCTTCTTCTTCTTCTTCTTCTTCTTCTTCTTCTTCTTCTTCTTCTTCTTCTTCTTCTTCTTCTTCTTCTTCTTCTTCTTCTTCTTCTTCTTCTTCTTCTTCTTCTTCTTCTTCTTCTTCTTCTTCTTCTTCTTCTTCTTCTTCTTCTTCTTCTTCTTCTTCTTCTTCTTCTTCTTCTTCTTCTTCTTCTTCTTCTTCTTCTTCTTCTTCTTCTTCTTCTTCTTCTTCTTCTTCTTCTTCTTCTTCTTCTTCTTCTTCTTCACCACCACCACCACCACCACCATCACCACCTGTTAGTGAGCTCTTGGAATATATGGTGTCAGAGTTGATCTTGTTGGGGGGAGATTTTCACTTTATGTACCTTTTCGGTGAAAATGTTCCAACAGTGGAGACCATTGTTTGAAATCTCTGTTCCAGGTAAGTAGTTAACCTTTTAATCAATTTAGTTCATCATCCTCAGTAAGTTATTCCAGGCCTTTGAGTCTTCCCAAATAATCTAGGATTTCTTTGCCTAAAGTCTTGAAGGCTTTTATGAATTATGAGTTTCATTTTTAGGCCAAACAACCAGTAATATATTATTCTTAAAGATCTAAATGAATTCTCAAAACACATTATTGAAAGGAAAAATCTGCACTTTTCTATCTTAAATAGTTTCTGAGATATAGGGCAGCTTTGTAACTAATATATTTGATAAGAGCTACCTTACCTATTGCTCAATTGTAATAGCAACAGCTATCAATCTTTTGTTTCTCTTTTCTGCTGGAAAAATTACTTCCTATACAAATTTTTTTTAAAACTAGTTATTGTTGGAAATCTGAGTTAGCCTCCGTAACAGCAGCCATCTTAGATTTATGACAACATAATTTCAGCCGAAACACCTGATAGTCCATGATAATAGACCATATTAGCAATGTATTCCCAGTAGTCATTTCTTCCATTCATTCAAAATCCAACAGTTTGATATTTTGTGACATTTTCTCCTCGACTAATATGAAATTAGTAACGAATAACTAAGAAACTAGAACTTTTCTGAAAGGACTTGAACTAATTTCATGAAAATATAAAATATTTGGAAGATTGGCGCAACACCATCTTCTTACTCCACTGGACATACTGAAATTTTTTATATCTCCAAAAGAAAGTAAGTTTTTTTTCAAATGAGATAATAATTATTTCTTAAATAAAAAATAACTGAGCTCATGGGAATTTCACAGGTATTGACAACTAAGATTATCCATTTATACATGTCACAGTTCTTTTTCCTCCTTTTGCCCCAATCTTCTCATTTTCTCCCTTATTCCTTCCAATCTTTGTTGCTGTCCTTGTTTTCATCTAAATAAATTACAAACATATATTAGTTTCATATATGAAAATTTTCCTTTCTCCTCAGCACACTATCTTTCTTTTTTTCCCTTTTCCTACCCTCCTATTGAACTACCTAATTTTCCCTACCCTCTTATCAAACTACCTATCCTTTCCCTTGCATTATTACTGAAAGCATAGTATCTAAACACAAGTAAGATAATATTATTATAGCTAATGATAAGTTCAATATAGTCGCAATATTTTTTCAGACTGTCCTTGAAAAAAAATCACCATCTTTCATTTTTATATTGTGTCTTGGAATGACAAATCAAAATTTTGTATCAGTTTTAATGCTTTATCTCAATTCACTTTTATATTATTATTTGGACGACAAACAGGTTTAAAGTCACTACTATAGATTTTTATATATCATGGCTATCCTGTCGTGTTCTTTTGTTGTCATTATGGGAACCAGGTCTGTCTTCTTTTCAATTTTCTCACTCTATCACTTAGAAAAGGTTCCTTGATTTTTAATGTCATAAAATGAAAAACAATTTTATTGATAAATAAAGCAACAAAATAAAAAGTTTTCAAATGAAAAATTAGTCAGGACAAATCAGAAAGTTAGATTTTACTTTGTAAAGCCATTAAAGAGAGAGAATTTATTTTTTATGTTGTTTAGACCAAGACTGTGTACAATCCTTCCTTTATTATAATGGAGTTACAGTAAGTATGTAATCAAAACTGTTGATGAATGTTTCATCTATGCAAACTGTCAAATCTACATATTTACTGTCTCAAAATACATTTCATATTGCAAAAAAAATTCAATTCAATTATATTCATTTATTTGAGACAAAAACGAAATTTTAATCATTTGTAAAACAGGTCTGTTTAGTCATTCAATAGAAACTATCACATGACCGAGATCTTTTGGCAGTAAGCCATGTTGGGGATGATCATTTCAAATATTGGATCAATTAATAAGTTATTTCTCTTGTCTTTTGTTGGGTGATGATCTCTGAATTTTCAAAAAACCAGCATGAATGTTGCAAGTCACTAAGGGATCAATTTAGCATAAAATTTCATTGAACCCTCAACAAAAACCAATTTGGGGAGGATTTTTAGAAAACTGAAAACGTTTTTTCCTGAACTTAATAAGGAATGAATGTTTACATTTTCAGCCCTCTAGTTCCATTGGTGTGGTCCGTACAGGTCATTCATACATAGCCAGCTAGACCAACTTGAAAACTGAAGAAAACTATGTTGACAGTTTTAATTTAATAATCATTAGAATTAGAGTTAGCTGAGGAAAGGTAAGATCATCAGTGTTTTGATATGAATATGACACATTTTATACGACTCACATATCTTATGATTTTATAATCTATAAGAAGAATGCATGACTTGTTGGGTCATCCTTTGAGAGAAAATTGGTGCAATCTGATATGACTACAGTGAACCTGAATATTTTTCACATTTGCAAATAAATGAACCAGGATATCTACTCTTTTATTAGTAATCAATTATCTTCTGCTGACAGAATACAAGATGGAGAGATGAACTTAACAAATTTAGAAAATACTGGCTCCGCGACGCCCATGACAGAGAAGTGTGGTAAAACCTGGGGAAGGTCAATATCCAATGACGGACATTAATAGACTGATGATGATGATGATGAATCATCTTTGACAAATTGGTCGTTACAATATAAGCTTGAAATGAGTTCAAAGCAGACCCCACATTCTTGTCAAGTTACAAATCACCCTGACTTTTTTGCATTCTTTAAGTAAGCACAGTCTAGGGGTACCTTAGTTCAATACCTCTGGTTGAAATGGTTTTGGCTACTCAGAGGTTACAGATGAATAAAATCAGACTTTTTGCATTATATATATTGTATTCCAATTTATATGCATAAATCTGTCTGTTCTTATGTAAATTTTATCTCAACCTACTTTTGGTATCTGAATCTACTGGATCCATTCCTTTTTTAATTCCCATGATCCCTCATGATTATTCAATTTTGAGCAGATCTGCTTCATAGCAATTTGTTCTATAATCCATATGCATTTCACGGAAAGTCTTCTTCAATACCTAGAACTGTCTTGTGACTTCTTTTGCACAAAATAAACTTCAACATAAATAGATATTTGATGTATCCAGTGTATCAGTCACCTACCTACTTATATATATATATGTATATATATATATATATACATACATATATATATATATATATATATATATATATATATATATATATATATATATATATATCTACATGCATATTATATATGGTACAGATCAGATTAGTAATATAGCATAGTATAAAGCAACATCTGATATGTGATGGATTTATTTCATAGAGTGCTTGATACATTCAACTTCATACTTCGAAAGTATTGTACATAAATATGTAAGAAATTTCAATGTGTCTATGTACCACACCAAGCTCCAACCTCATAATCCTCTTGCTCCTTACTCTATGCATACCAACTCGCTATCTTTATACCTACTACTGATGTTATATTTCCACCCAAGCCCATAAATATGCAACATATCACCCCTTCACCATAATATACCTTAATATACATATACTCTTATTCTCCACAATGGCCCCACCTATACAATCTGAACCCCCGCCTACATATAATTGATGTTACAAACTTATCCTACCCTATCCATATCTAAGTCTTCTTTTATGTATATCAAACATTGCGAACGTCACACATAGTCACATTTTTGCAACACCTAATACATTTTCTCCCATGACATAACATTGTATACTACTTTGTGTTGTGTTTGCAGATGTATGTATGTATGTGGGGGGATATTAAGTTTGGTGTATATATTTGTGTATATGTATATACATACACGATATGCATGTGCGTATGTATGGTCATTTGTGTATGGTTGGGTGTATTCGTAAGTTTTTTTAATGTATGCATGTGCCCAAGGGCAATTTAGCATATAAATATATATATATGTGAGGACTATATCACCTTACTAAGTACCTAAGTAACTTAGCACTGTACTATGACCTAGATTTCCCAATAACTATGAAAACAATTCTTAAGAATACCCATCCCCTTGACCAGAACAACCCATAAAACACCCATAAATGCTGCTCCTACTTCCATCAAAAGATCCAACCAAACTACCATATATTCCTTCACATACAGAAAAAAGTCCTAATACTTGATGGACTAATTAACCACTATGGCCTCCCATGGATTTTCATTTTGGCTTTCAAAGCAGAACATTTGATGCTAAATCTGTTTTCTATGGAAACCTAACCTTCTTACCACCAAAAGATACACACATGCTACTGAAGATGGGAACCCCTCCGGAAATATTTGTCAAATAATTAATTATCTAATAAAGTCTCCATATCCTTTCACTCCTGAGTTTGTCTCATTCCCAACAGTTCATTAATCTATGTATATATATATATATATATATATATATATATATATATATATATATATATATATATATATATGATGCATAAAAATAGCATAGAAGATGTAGCAGATAATTTTGACCATGATTGGTGATTTAAGCTACTTTAATTTACAAGAATCTCATAGTTCAGCGAAAACCAGATATTACCCACAAGGGAAGAAGTATGTTCCCAACATTAAAAGACTGTCACATGATGAGCAACATTCTCTGCATTTTCCTGTGCAAATTAAAAAGTAAGGAAAGTAAATGAAAAAATAAGGCAAGCAAATAAAAAATACAGCAAGTAAATTTAAAAGACAAGCAAGAATAGATAAACTTGAGCAATCACGTCTACATTTACTGCTACAGTTGCTGCAAATTTCAATGTTTCAAGTGATATTAGTTGAAAATTTGTCACTTGATATATCTTGTTTGAATAATAATTCATTTTTAGTTTTAACTTGGGTATCAGCATTATTACATTTCCAGATTTACTGATTTGAGCCTTTGATATCAACCAGTGAGAATTCAGGTTTACAAATTATATATTTAATTTGCTCGCTATATTATTTAATTTTCTAGCCTTACTTTTTAACTTGTGGAAAGGAATAGGATTACTTATGATAATCAACTTTTGCAATTTTCTTTCTGATTGTATTGCAGAAATTTTCATGCTGAAAAATAAATTCATATATGTTTAAAAATGGTTCATTTTCAATGTGTTAATGCTTGAGCACAAAACACTTGATTTGTTAAATAAAAACAGAACATATATTTGTTTAGTTGATTGAGATTTATTAATTCCTAAATTATCTCGATCAAAGAAATTGAATTCTGATGATTGTCACACATGAACAATAAATACAAGAGGATTCCAATGCTGAGAATAGTTTGCTTAGAGAATATTGATGCAAGCAGTTTTAAAGATTGTTATAGACATTTACACATAAATTGAGTCTGTGTCCATTTTAAACTCAGCAGCAGATTATTCATTACAACTCAACCGTGTTCAATTATATAATGATGATGTGCAGCCTTCTGTAGTCTGCAAAATGGAATGTCAAGAAAAGGGAGCTGAACTCTCAATAGTGTATTAAATGAACTTGCTGAAAACTTGCCCTTCCTGCAAAATGGCCAAAATGAGGCCTTTGGCCCTGATAAGAGTTCAAAACTGTTTTGGGGGATACCTTAATCCTGACCTCAGGTTACAATGCACCATTTCGGCTACTCGGAGGTCACATACAGATAAACGGAATAAAACTTTTAGTATTATATATAATGGTAGGTACATGGAAATCAGATCAGTATCATCAAGAAGAGTGCAACGGCATACCTCATATCATTTTTCTATTTTTCAAAGATTTATATGCGAAAAATATGCTCCCTTGTCCCATAGATAGCCACAGAAAATTTGGTGGCCATAGCTCAAGCCATCCTTGAGTTATGATAACACAAATGAAAGGACAGACATTTGGTGAATTAAAAATAGAGAAATTTTTTAGGTAAGCATGAATGCAACCAGACATAAGATAAAGGTCTTACATGGTAAATCAAATTACCCACTAAAAACTTGTGGGGAGGTAATTTTTAAAGATTAGATCATTAAAAACCTGCTCTGGCATCCTATTAGCAACCAAAGAATTTCTTTCTTTCAGTTGACTTCTGTATTCAGCTTCTATCATAAACAAAAGATTAGATTTTTCAATTTTCTCTTTCTTTTTCTACATTTTGTTTTTTCGTTACCAAAGTTTCTAAGATGGATTCAATCGTAAAACCCAAAACTGTATGATACTCTATGGATAAAACTGAAGAAATAACCTTTAGAAAGAATTACGTTCAGAAAAATTTATAATATTCTTCATCTTTTGGGTGGGATTACATGTATAATTGAAATTAAATATGATTTATAGTACCAATGTAGTACTGAGCATAGCACAACTTTTCATCAAAAATGCAAAATACACACATACATGCCACACAAATACACGTATGTATATACATGAGTATATGGTAGTGTGTGCATGCATGTATGCATGTATATGGCATGTATACCTAAGTATAAATGTATGTGTGTGTGCATGGTCTGTGTGGATGTTGTATGTGTGTGCATATGTGTGTATGTGTATACATATGACTGTGTGTTTGTGGCCTGTTTCTGTGTTTTGTATTTTCGATGAAATGTTATCCGGCAAAATGTTGTGTACCATTACTTAGCATAGCTTTCTGATTGCCGTAATGACAGTTGATAAACAACTTGAAAAAATCTGACATTACAGTTCAACGCCTCAATTGTGTGTGAGAAGACATCGTGCAAATAAAGTTTTATTTGTCAGATATTTTCTCATACACAAAAAGCATTTCAATGTCAGAAAATGGTAGAGTCCCATATTGAATGAAACAAAGTGTTATGGGTGACAACGAATTGAAAATATTGGACCATTTCTACTATGAGGTCATAGTTAAAATAGTTTAATTTAAAACAGAGAGAAAATTATCTAAGTATTTGATTATTTGCCCCCATTACATTCTAAATTGCACAAAACATATGTTCTTAGCATAGTCTATAAAAGTATATTCTTGACATTTTGATTTAAATATCAATAATATCATAATGTAAAAATTCAAAGAAGACAAAAAATTGACTTTCAAAATGGTGTTCAGTGAACAGTCAAAGGACAAATTTCTTAATATGTATTGAAATACTTCCCCTAATAAACAGAACTAAATTTACACAATCACTTTAAAAAATTTTAATTGATTGGCAAATCTATAGCAATTGCATTCATCAGCTCTTAAAAAAAAAAGAAACTTTGCCTTACAATATTTTAATGAAAATATCAATCATTTGGATCTGTATTTAATAAATGTACCTGGACTCTGATTTTGTACGTTTTAGCAAATTAAAAGACAATACCAGGTACTGTTTCCAGTTTTTTCAACAAAAATATATAATCACCTGGGAACTGTTTATTACAGCCCTAAAAATATGAATAGATGAATTTATGATGATTAACCACCCAAGAATGCTTTTTAGTGTAATTCAGTATTAGTAAATAATGAGTTACAATATTCAATTAAGTTTATGACTGAAGGGATAGGGTCTTGGATTTTGTTAGATGGGGTGTCTTAATCGTTATATGTGGATTAGTTTGACTATTTTCCTCATCATTGTTGTTTGTTCTTTCAAAAAGTTGTACCTGTGCGTCTTTTGTCCTCCCTCTGGTATAGTTTGTTCTTGAATGTTGAAGCCTGCTTATAGCATTATAGGAGGAATAAGCATGCCCCACAGAAATAAATTTCAAAATTACAGAACAAGCAACAACTGAAGAAGATCAGAGGGTACACAGCCGGAAATTGTGAAAATAATGAACAAGAAAGGTAAGGAAAATAATCTGACTAAACCAAATACAATGAGGGAATAGAATTTTACCAAAGCAGGTTTTAAGTGAAATATTTGTAGAAATTATGTCATTTACACACTAATACAAAGTTTCAGCTTGTAAAAATTACAAACATCAGGAATTATTAAATATTCTGGCAACACCAACTTTTTAAGAAATAAACTTGAAAATTATAGAATAAATGTAAAACCTTTTTGTTGTGTGAATGAAAAATCCTGTGTTTAATCTTAGTATTTTGCTTGTTGCAAAAGTCCTGTTGCTGTTTGTCATACATCATAGTCCTCCTCACTTGCCTGTGATGATTCCAATTCTTCAGGGGTGCGAAGTTCGACTAAAAATTGCGATTTATCTTTCCCTTCACTTTTCAATTTTTTCATGTGTAACTTGAAAGCAGCTCCGAGAGAAATGGTTAGTTTGCGGGCACTGACAGGTGAGTCACACAGAAAAGCATGACATTCAGCAACTTTGGCTCGGGACGACAGTTCTTTAACCAATATAAATGTGAATACTCTCCAGTATTTAATGTCTTGTACTCCATAAGATATCAACTCCAGCGGTATATTATTCCCCGGGTACTCCACATCTTTTATCTTGTTCATACAGTGTTCACGTATATGCAGGCCCTTCGTGGAGACAATGAGATACAGAAGCGGCAACTCAAGGTTGTTTGAGTCTTCCATCTTCTTAATGATGCACTTCATCATTTCATCAACTGGTTTCCGTGTCTGATTCAGTCCAATTAAATCCTTACATTTCTTTTTGCCGAGATACTTCACCACGAAGAGCTGTGGCAGTTTCTTTATTCTAACACTAGACAGATCTAGCTTTTCTTTAGATTTTGAATTTCTTTTCACTATATTGATTGGTGCTCGAATCTTTTTGGCCACAGTGGACATATTTTTCTTTAGAGAGTGACCAAAATTCCGGATTCGACCATTTTCTCGTCCATCTTTCTTTAAACCCTGCGCTTCGTCAGCATTAGAATCATTATCATTGTCATCTTTCTGGCTGTCTGTGTCAGTGTTTGAAGTTAAATAATCCGATGTGGTATCAATTGATTCTATGTCTGTTGATCCACATTCACTTGTTGTACCTTCTGTATCAGTAAAAGAAGAATCACAGGGATTCAATGACAATGAGTTTAAATTTTCAATGACTTTCTCTTCTTCCAGTGATTTTGATGATACCATAAGGTCTTCTAAAGAGACCTCGTCCACGAAAACATTTTCAATCGCTTTTAAATGACTTTCAGAAATATCAGATCCACCTCCAGCCACCAATGATGGTGGGGACATCATCATTCTAATTTGTCCTCTTTAGAGGTGTTTTCAAGTAACTCCTTTTTTTAGAAATCCTTGTTGTTGCTAACACATTCAGACGTCAAACGCAGTTAAACTCCCGATAGCAAGTCCTAACAGGTCCTCTGTCTTCAATGGCGACTGCAGAAATAAATGTTTTTTCTTTCTGTCTTTCTTTTTAAACTTGATCGTCCGTTTTTGAATATCTAAGTTGTTTTTAGTTGAAGAGAGGAATTGAAGGAAAAAAAACAAGACTTGTTCACAGTAATAAGCATTGGGAAGTCCTTGTCAGTATGATACTATTTCTCCGAATGAACTTTATTTCCTGTTTCACCCACCTAAGAAGGAGAAAAAATAAAGAAATAAAAATAAAACTTGCATCTATTCACCAAACAAGTCAAACAAGAGACACGGCTGATATGGCCAGTAGCTCACCTATTCACTGAGCTGCTAATAGGCTGTTTCATATACAATGTTATTTCTTTTACATCACCTACTCAAAATGAACAGAGTGATTTTTTCCTTTTCCTCAGTCTATAGCAAAAGATTTTTCCACTTGTAGGTAACAATGCCACTGATAAAAATATCTACTACCCACCATTTGAGACGAGGAACTTTTCAACTGAAACAATTTCAGTAGTTATTATTCTAGAAAAAAAAAAAGTAATCTCATATAAATTCAAATATATCTATTTTTTCATGGGCATTAACTAGTACAGAATGATGTAGAATGTGGGGGTTTTGCTAATGTAATTGCATTTCTTTAGCATTTTTTCCAATGTAAATAGAGATATAATTCATTTTTTTGGAGTGTTTCCAGCTCTCAACAGCAATGGTATCTACCCCTAGAAGTTGGACTAATTTTCAAGTATGGTTTCAAATTAAGACATAAAGCTACTCAGGCTACTGATGACATCGATAAAACATTTGGGGTAAACACTACTGCAGTGAAAACTGTTCGGTAGGTTTAGGTCTGGATATATGGATGCCAATAATAAACCTCAAGGAGGCCTTAAGTTGTTTGCGGTGATGAAGAATTATTGACAGCAGTGGCCAACAAACAACAAACGATGGTTTGAGCACTTTCTGGAGACTTTGCAACTTCAACAGCTACCATAACAAGTCATCTGTAGACAATATGAAAGGTTAAAACGGTTCACTGAATGGATACTCCATCACAGTGCAAGACCTCATACTTCTCAGCTGACTGTGTCTAATGACAGAGAATTTGAATATCAAGTCTTGTAACATCCTTCATATCCATCTGGTATTTCTCTTGCAGATTATCATCTTTTCCACCATTTTGAAACCATATCCATAATAAAAGGTTCAATAAACAGGGAACCATGATTCATCTTTTTCTGAATTTTTCTAAACCTAAAGAATTTTATAGAGATGGAATATTATCATCTGAGAATCATTGGGAAAAGGTTATTGCTTAAAAATATTTGCCTAAACTCTAACGAGTATGACACATGCTAACATTTAGATAGCATGTCATTTGCTATTTCCATGATTTAAATATGAAGCTGCACCAGAGATGAGGGCACTACAAGGTGTAAGCATACCTTGACAAGAAATTCTGTTATTAGGCAGCACAGCATGTTTGAGATAGCCGCAGAAAAATAATGTCGCAGCTTACTGCACTTGGTATTCCAAAATGGTCACTGATAAGGGTACTGACCAGGGTCAATGTTGCTTAACTTCAGTGGTCGTGTGAGAACCGATGTATCCAATGCAATATGGTCCTAAATCATTGCTTCAAATGGGTCATATTTTGATAGAATACTTACCTTTTTTTGTTGTTTATATCATCCTTCATCTTACTATTCAAAAAACAAGGTATATAAGATATATAAAGCTTGTCATTTTGACTCAGTTGCCATAAGAGCCACCTAAAAATCACTTGGTTGTGATTTCAAATCTTGGTGGGAAAATTTTAATTTATTTATAACTCGAGAGGATAGACAAACAGTGGAGAGTTAACCCTTCTAAATTTGGTGAAGATTGTTCTTGTAACAGGAAAAAATAAAGTCAACTCCAAATGGACTGGAGTTTAATCATAACCATGACTTATTCTTTTAAAAGTCTGTTTTTGAGAATATTGCAGAAAGACTTCCCCTGTGGCCCTAAATTTGATATTTGTACAATTTCACAATACCAGAATCATACAATCTTTGAAACAACAACTATGAAATGTCAAGATTTTTTCTTTAAAAATGCAGTCCAACAATTGAATAAAAAACTAACTTTTTTCAAAAGAAAATTTTTATAAGTATCCATTACTAGACTGAAAAGCATTTGTCTTTTACAGTTTTGTTCTGGAAAAAAAAAACGAACAAAAAAAAAACTAACAAAGCTGAATTCAAGTTGTAGAGGCCTCTTTTTACCTATAATCCTCCTTACTATATTACTGTTCAAGAGGCTTCCTCAGATTGTGAGATTAAGTTGTAATTTGTTAATGCATGAATCCGACCTTGACAACAAGAAATACCTGAATGACGTAATGATCCCAATAATCTATGAGCCTGTTGTTACAAGTTGAACATTTTAACTATGTTGAAATGGGAGATGTCCCCTTGTATGTTGTGTGCATATAGTGGATTCAGTGTGGAGTTGAATTTGTAGTTAATCTGTGAATGTTTTATTAAGAAATAGAAACCGTTGTTTTGCCACAAATTTGGAGTACCCTGTTAAGGAAAATTTGATGTATTATTTTTGACAGAACACAAACAGGTTTTTCAATTAATCATTTTGCCTCCTGCTCTACCTTCCAAGAAAATAGTTTTAGTTTTTTCAATCATTGCCCTATTGATATTTTTTGGTTGAGAAGTTTACAACTCAGCTCTCAGACTTTTTGCAGATGGACTATTCACCAAGAGACTGAATCTCCAGCTATGCCTCATGACTAAAAATATGGGGGGCCCCAGATGGTTCAGCTCCTCGTTGGGTACCCTCCAACATTTAGTGAGATTTGTTATTATATAAAGTTAGTAGAAATGCAGTTGGTTAACTACCATCCATAAAATGGGGGGGGCTCCAATTGCATTTTTGAAATTGCCCCATCCCCCCCACACATACACGCACACCCCAACCCCTCTCTCAGCTATGTCCCTGGATGACAGACGTTTTGCCAACATCCTCTACAATGAAAATATTTTCTACCAACAGGGCTTTTAGCCTACAAACGTTTCGCCAAAAACCTTATGGAAGAATAACTGAGGTGGGTTACTTATGAATCAGGATGTTTATTGTCTCAAAATATGCATGTTTCATATTATGTATTCAAGAAATGGACTCATTTAGTCCGACAGAATGAATTATAAATTGCGTTATATTATATAGAAACTTACATGAAATGATTTCCCGTCAGTGCACAATTAATTTACCATTCAATTTAGACAACATAAATAGAATAAACAATTAAAGAAAATGGGGCTGCTACAGAAATTGAACCTTCTGATAGGGTAGCCACTTCGACATAGCGATGCAATTACCATTGTGCTAAATAGCCATCTGGCAAAGTGAAGGCCAAATAACTGCTTTCATTTATTCTTGGTCTTTTTAATCTCATTCACTGTGACAGTATGTATTTAAGAAATAGCCCCATTTTCTTTAATTGTTTATTTTATCTCTGTTTCATATTGCAAAGAAAAGTAAACTTACTTAAACAGATGTTGATTCAAAGTAAATTTTGCGTTATTTTTCTCATATCGGTTCTCTTTTGCCAATGGACATTGTTGTCTTCATACTTTGACAATTTAAAATTTGAAAAATAAAACAATGACGTTTCAAATGAGTAATTTTATTTTACACCTTAGATAACATTATAAGAACAGCATGATAATATAAAACAAATATGATTAAATTTTATGAATGATTAGAAATAAGTGGAAAAGTCCATGGTTACAGACAGATGACCAAGAAAGTCATACTGTTCATTATATAAGTAGATCTATATGTCATAAATTATGAATATATATAAAAATATGAATCTGTAGATCTTACAAAAATATATATCTATGTATTTTTGTAAAGGTATATAAATTCACAGTGCTCAATATGAATTTTATATATATATATATATATATATATATATATATATATATATATATATATATATATATATATATATATATATATAAACTACTTATGCTTGGCCAACAACCTAATACCTATCCAAACTTAGTTTAAATTTTTCAAATTCATTACCAGCTATTAACCAAATTAGCTCCTTATTAATATGTGACAAACTTGTTCTTTCATTTCCTTTGTTTTGTTTAAAAAAAATTGATTAATGTCCGTTTATTTGGAAAAAAGATGCATCAAAATTGAAAGTCATGTAAAAAAAATTCCATCGAAAAATCAATTTGGTCAAAATAAATTCTTTTGATGACATCACTGGTTTTTTTCCACTGGAAAATATCTAAAATGGAGTTTTTGAAAAAAGCATTCAGAAACATCTAAATTCTCCAGAATATCATCATCATCATCATCATCATCAGTCTTTTAGCGTCCATCGTTGGACATAGACCTTCCCCAGGATTTGCCACACTTCCCTATCATGGGCGTCGCGGAGCCAATACTTCTTGAACCTGTCTAGCTCGTCTCTCCATTTTTTGAAGGTTGAGCTAGCTCTGCCAAAGGCTTGCCATCCTAGAGTGATTCTTTGCTTGATTTCTTCTTCTTTTGAGGGTTTTATGGAGATTTGTTGCTCTAGCTAGATGTAGCGGTCTACTTCCTCTAGTTGTGTATCCTCAATTTTGATCTAAGTGTTTTTATCCCCGATGTGGTTGTTGCACATGATCTTCATCTTGCTGAAGTTCATGTGTAGGCCGACTTTGCACTCACCAGAATATAGATGTTATCAAATACTATACCATCAAAATAAGGCCCACAAAAAGTAAAAAAAATTCATTTCTAAAAGTGGAAAAATAATTTTTAGAAAGGGTTTAATGGAGTACTGATACCAATTTTTAAGTCAGTAGATAAAAAAGTATGTCCAGGAGCACAGGAAAACACAAACACATGTATGTACACAAAAGGATAGAACTCTTCATCACCTTTGGTGGCTACAGTAATTCAATTATGATTTAAACAACATATATTGAGACAGGTTTTGATTAGTTTCATTTGAAAAAATTAACATTTGCAGTGAGTGTAGCAGTAAATGTTTATCAATTCAGTTTGTTTGTCTTTTCAATTTGCATGCTGTATTTCCTAATTTGCTTGCCTTACTTTTTAATTTGCTCAGGGAAAGTTGGTTAGCAATATCATTTTCATTAACAACAGAAGGAGTTGTGATTTCATAACTTGGTCAGTTGGTGAATTTATCGGAATCTTTACTCTCAGAAAAGCATGAACACAATTTTTCACTTTGCTGGCTGTACTGAAAAGACCAAAAATTTATTGTAAACTTGTGTATATAGTCTTTGAATGTTGTGGGAAAATTTCATGTATTAACTTCAGGCATCCATACTGATCTTTCCCATCAACATCTGCTTGTTTACCCTTCTTTTGATGCCAGTCATTCCCAAGCAGACACATAAAAATAATATTTCATAAGATATGTTACATCATTCATGATAAAATTGAAATGGTGTTTACCGTATATGCTGGACTATGATACAAATTGTTCACAAGGGTATTTGTAGGATTACTGCTCACTGCAATTATTCCAAGTCCAACAACCGTCCATATTGAGCTTCAGGAAAGAACCCCCTAGTCATAATACCAGCACATTTATACATGGTAAGTGTGTCAGAATATAGGCTCTCGCATATTCAATACAGTTGATCAGCATTCAGTCAGGTTAATACTATAAATATTCTATCAAATCCTTTAAAAAAAAAGGAAGGAAAGAAGGACTCATTTTGGACCAACTAATTCGCTCATCTGATTTTCTAATCACTTATATTAAAAAGATTAAATAAAGCAGGTCTGGTTAGTCACTCAGTAGAAACTGTCATATGACCAACGTCTTTTGGCAGCTGTGTTAAGGGTGATCAATCATTGCATTTAGCACTCTGCCCTAAAAATGGGTAAGTTGAGTTTTTACTCAAATCAATGATTTTAATTTTATAATAGCTTTTGTAAAATTCAAGCAGTTTTAATAAAGTTTGTCATCTTATAGAGATCTTTATTGTAAGTGACTTATTTTAATTGCATCGACATAAGAATTGCCCTGAAGAATGCAACGAACAAATTTTTAGGGAACATTTACCTTTACAAATCTGATACAATATAATGCACGTTGAAGCCATTGAAGTGAATTACACCAAACTTTCCATGTACACTTAATTTGACTCCATGAATTTTTTTTTTCCTAAAAAAACAAAGATTCTCCTATTCGTAAACATATATGAGTTTCGATGTTGGAAATGAGGAAGATTTAGAGAGTCCGGCACTAATGAATTATATTCATTTGTGTTCAAAACTAAATCATTTTCTGGTACATATGCCTCTATGGCACAGTTGGTTGGTGTGTTCAGTATGTAATCGGGAGATTGGTGGCTCAAATCCACCCAAGAACTTCTAGTTTACAATAGTAGTTATAGTTGAGGTTGTTGTGTGTACAAGTAAATACAGAAAAATATGTACGTGCACAACTATAAAAACTTTTAAAGAACTCAACAAGAATATTTTAATGTAAAATAAACTAAAACATATTAATGCAGTGGCAACGTTGAA
Source organism: Thysanoteuthis rhombus (assembly GCA_963457665.1). NCBI lineage: Eukaryota > Metazoa > Mollusca > Cephalopoda > Oegopsida > Thysanoteuthidae > Thysanoteuthis > Thysanoteuthis major. Next base: position 32,806,883 of record OY735205.1, read on the forward strand.
CAATTTTATTATAAAAAAATCGTGCTATAGATGGGTACATGCCACTATAAATAGCTATTTAGAGCCTCTGCATTGATATTTTTTCATCAATTTTACATAAAAATATTCTTTTTCAGTATTTTTTTAAGTTCTTACAATTATATTAACACATTATGCTGGTACACATTTTTCTTACTGGTAAATATATGTATTTAAGATGGTATACATATGCATATATATATGCCCTTTAATGAAGAAAAAACATTTTTTCTAAGCAACAAAATACACTTATCTTATAAATTTGACCGACAGAGATGTTCTATAGAGTTGTAATAATTTAGGTATATCTATCTATCTTTACAATGAACTGTGTGATCTTTTCTATTTGTTTTTCTGTTCATAATAATGGACTCTTAACTTAATCTAAAGGTATCAATTTTACTGATAAAAATATCTGCTACTGATCATTTGAAACAATCGACTCTTACAATTCAACAAGTTCAGTCACTTTTTAATGATTCTTCAGATGAAATTGGAATTCCAGAGAAAAACAGAGATATTTTTACCAAATGCATTACAGCCTTCACTATATATATATATATAGTTTCTTTTCTAAAACAAATCATCTCATAGAAATTTAAATATATCTGTGAATTTTTTAAAAAGAGGTGAAATCTATTTTAAGATAGTCTATAAATGCTGTAGAACTGGTCTGTATGTCCCAAACATGCATATTAATAAGAGAGGAATGTAGCGAACTTATAAACAACTAGTGAATGTCAAGGGATGGGAAATACAATCTATGTTCACTTGGCTGGTCATTACTAAGGTCCATGAACATGAATTCTATTCAGAATGTAAGAATACTTCTGCAACCATGACTTTGAGAAAAAGGTGTTTAAAAAAAAGCACAATACAAAAAAGTGCACTATTTCTTCTCTTCTATGTAAAACTTACAAAAAAGGATTTTAAAAAAAGCATGTAACAACACCAACTTGCTGCAAAGAATTTCTGATAACTTGTTTTTCTCGGTACTTCTCCACATGAATGTATACATATTCATGCACATAAAAACATATATTTAGAAATACGTATTATGAAATAGATATATATGATAGAAGAGAATAATTATAAAGTGCGTCATATTATATAGAAACTTATTCAAAATGATCTCCTGTCATTACACGGTTGATGTATCACTCAGCTTGGTGATGCAAAGGCTCAAATAATGGCTTTCAACCCAAATTCTCGTCTCGTTTAGTCTTGGTCCATTCACTTATTTCAACACAACAGTTATGTATTAAGAAATTGATGTATATGACCCTACAGAATGATTATAAATTGCGTTATATTATATAAAAACTTGAGAAATCTCCCATCATTAAACGTTATATTACATAGAAACTTATTCAAAATGATCTCCTGTCATTACGCAGTTGATATATCATCACTCACCCTGGACAACATAAATAGATTAAACAATTCAAGAAAATGGGGCTGTTTCAGGAATTGAACCTGTCACTGATAGGGTAGCTGCTTCAATGTAGTGATGCTCTTACCATCGAGCTAAACATTCGCCAGTAATGCAAAGGCTCAAATAACAGCTTTCAACCCAAATTCTTGTCTAATTTAGTCTTGGTCCATTTGCTTATTTTCGACGCAACAGTTATGTACTAAGAAATTAATGTATATGACCCTACAGAATGATTATAAATTGTGCTATATTATATAGAAACTTATTTGAAATGATCTCCCATCATTACACGTTTAATGTATCACACACCCTGGACAATGTAAATAGAAATGGTGACAGGTTCGATTCCTACATCAGCTCCATTTCCTTTAATTGTTCATTCTATTTACATCGTCTATAAGTTTCTATATAATATAACGCAATTTATAATCATGTATAAATCTAAATATATATTTATGTTTTTAGAGTCCTCAATATTTTGAAAAATAGAGCTTGACATCTTTAAAAGAGCAATGAATTTAAAAGAAGACCATCCACTTGGAAATTATTAAATATATGAATTAAACTGTTGTGAGAAGTAAAAACACATAAAATGAAAAATTGACTATATATATCAGTATCTATCTATACATTTATATATGTGTATGTATACTGATATTTGAACCTTTTGTTTGTTTGTTTGTTCGTGCCTCTTCTCCACCAAAACTACAAGGTTGATTGACCTGATATTTGGCATGGAGAATCTGTAAAAATCAACTACCCACATAGCCTAATCTTCAATGTGAAAGTCATTCTCTAGTTGATCTTTAGTTCTAAAAGTCAGAAAAAAATTAATTTTTCACTACGATTTTCGTCATTTTTTCTTCTCACTAATGGCACACATAAATATTTCATTAAAATCAATTCGCAAACAAGTTTTCGTGTTTCTTTGTTTTTTTTTTTCATTGAAACATCCCATAGCAGCAGTAGTAATACGAGTATTTTGGTTTCTACTAATCTACCCTTTCTCTTTCCTCAATGACAAAAATTGAGTGGTAAGGGAAGGAGATAGAGGGGTGAAGTGCAGGGACACATGATTCTGTGTTGCTACTAAATCAGGTCATTTCTTTTTAATAAAATTGAAAATAATACTTCAATTACTTTTTTACCTCTATCATTTCATGAACCATTTTTTACCATTATTATTAATTTTTTTCTACTTTTTACTTTCATCTAAATTTTTTGTTGATTTTTTTTATCATAACTTGCGTAAGGCATCATTCTACAACAGTAAATATTGCAGATTGGAAATAAATATTTAAGTTTCTGTGAGGATGATTCTTTTTTTTTCAATTTTTTGTGTTGTGTAAGGAGAAATTTCAATATGTTGTCAATTTAAAAGTTTTGTTTTCCCCGGGCAATGCAGGGTATCTCTGCTAATATATATACATATAAATATATATATATATATATACCACACCAAGCTCTAACCTTTAATTCCCTCACTTCTTCTTCTATGCTTACTAACTCACTATCTTTATACCTGCTACTGATACTGTAACTGAATATGCACCTTAACATCCTACACCATAATACACCTTAACATGCATGTATTCTTATTCTCCACAATAGCCCCACCTATACAATCAGAACCCCGCCTACATATGATTAATGTTACAAACTTATCTTACCCTATCCATGCTTAACTCTTCTTTTTTGCATATCAAACATTGGGAACATCACACATAGTCACCAAGACCCCTAATTATCGACACAAATATGGTCCATTTTACTTGTACTATTCAAAGTCATCTAAACTTTCAGAATATCTACAATGACCAATAGGGTTAATGAATATACATTTCCCAATTTCTCATATTTGCCCACACCCAAGCCAATATACTTTTTACAAGTATACAATACTCACCCAGATAGAAATTTACGGAATAGAATGTACAGGTTTTGCTACACCCATTACATTTCCTGCATATATGTAACATTGCATACTTAATATTGTGTTTGTAGATGTATATATTATGTGGGATGATGTTAAGTTAGGTGTATGCATTTGCATATGTGTATATATGTATATGTGTATGGTTGGATGTATTTGTAAGGTTATGCATGTATGTATGCGCATATGGGCAATTTAGCATGTAAACATATATATACAATGACTCTATATTACCTTACCAAGTACCCAAGTAGCTAAGCACAGGACCATGACCTAGATTCCCAATATCCATGACAGCCAATTCTTGAGAATACCCATCCCCCTCAACCAGAACAACCCATAACTTCTGCTACTATTCCTACCAAAAGATATAACCAAACTATCATTATTTTCCTTTGTGTACAGAAAACAATCTTGATACTCAACGGACTCACTACTATGGCCTCCCACTGATTTTTATTTTGGCTTTCAAACAAAACATTCAATGCTAAATTTCTTTTCTATGGAAACCTTACCTTCTGACCACCAAAAGATACACACATGCTATTGAGGTTGGGAACCCTTCCTGAAACATGTATAGCATACTAACAAATTAATTTTTCAATTAATTGATTAATAAAGTTTTCATATACTTTTACTCCCGAGTTTATATTATTCCCAATGGTTCATTTACATTCATATATATATATATATATATATGTATATATATATATATATATATATATATATATATATATATATATATATATATATATATGTATATATATATATATATATATATATATATATATATATAGACAGAGAGAGAGTAAATATATTTAGTGATTTGTTGACTAGCATTCTTTTAATATGGACAAAACTCAAATTCGGCATAAGTTGACCATCATAGGGTGAAGTGAGATATACGTACTGCACAACATAAGATGCTAATTATGCATGCATGTTTACCTAAACCTCTAGGTTTTAAGTTGTTTTTGCTTTTCACTTTCTGAAGAGAGAACAAATGTCATCCATTACATTTCTTCCACTCATTAGCTCAACCCAGCAAGATTTCTACTTTTTTACCTCATTTTTTATCTCATCTTGCTTTTCCAGTCAGGAGAACTTCAAATAAATATGATGTTTACACTGTGTTCTCTCTAGCTAGCTAACAATAACACAATCAAAATCTTCATCATTTGCATGGAGTTATAGTTTTACAAGTGTGACAGATTGAAATAACTGTCATTTACAATTGAGCTCTCAATCTGTAATAACTGAAATTTCCTTCATCTCCAATTAATGAGTTTTCAGCCCTTATGAGAACATATCTGTGATCAGATGTTAATAAGTCAGGCATGATTCAATGCATAGCTGTAGATGTATGCAATAATGAATGTCTCTTAAAAGTACCATTCTGTATAAATACATGTAAAAGTTAATCCATAAAAGTTTCATACATAAGAGCTGAGTTCAGTTTAACTCAGATGAAATCAATTTCTCCTTGAGTGACAGAAAATGAAGATACTGTACTTTGAAAGGATTGATTCATAATTAAGAAAAAAAGAAAGTAAGATGATTCTCAGGCGGAAAACTGCGAATTATTTTTTTGCATATTCAAACTGTTATCTTTAATGAGAACCGAATATTAAAAAAATTTTTTCTCCAAAATAGCGGATAATTTGACAGTTTATGAATAAACATGGATGTACATGTATATATAAGCAATCATATTTATATAATCCATATATGAACGTTTTTGCTGACAGAGTTTGATAGCTAAATCAATAATATGATATAGATATCTACTTATATAATGAACAGTGTAATTTTCTTTCATCTCTAGCCATGGATTTTCCTATTTGAAGGTAACACGTTTAATGGTGGAAATATCGCCCACCCACCATGAAAATATCTCCCACCGACCATTTTAAAAATAGACACTTTCACGGAAATCGATTTCTTAGTTTCTTTTCTAAAAGAATATTGTCTGATAGAATTCAAATACAGGTTGTCTCAGTTCTTTGAAAGTTTGACTTATGCCACTTTTTCATACTTTCAAAAAAGGTGAAAATTGCATTCAGCTTTTGTTTTGCAATGAGTCATTATAGAAGCAACCTATACTCTCTTCTTCTGTCTTTCACATACCATTCTCCTGCAGCTCCCACAACCATAACTTTCAATGACTCAGTCTGGAAGACTGTCCTTGCCATTTTTGTGGTCTGGTGATTCGAAAAAAATTTCCCACGTACAGGTAATTGCTTCTTCACTTTATATATATATATATATATATATATATATATATATATATATATATATATACAAGGATAAGTCAAAAAGTCATTTCCAATGACTATTATCATTATGATGCATATTGAACTGAAACATTTAGTTTTAAAATCAGGTAAAATATCAGTGACTAATTCTAGTTTTGTCAAGAAAAGAAATATTAGGCTAAAATGAGGTATGAGGTATTTGCAGCGGGGCAAAAGGAACTAAATGAAATGGACATTGGTCAGAAGTGCTATTTCTAAATATACATAACTACTACCATCTCTATTTATCATGTCATGCTGAAGACCACTTGGTAGAGAGAGTGTAAGGATAGAGAGAGCTGACTGCTGATTCTTAAGAACAAACATCAATAAGAGAGTACACACAAAGAAATAGAGAAAGAAAGACAAAGCAAAAGAAGAAAAAAAATTGTGTTTTGTTTTGTTTTGTTTACAAATCATCTTTATTTGTAAAAAAAAAGAAAGGGTTTGTATTAACAAAAAGTGATGGTGAGTTTTTAATTAGAGTTGCAATTTCTTTAAAGAAAATCAAATCTAAAAATTTTTGCTTTATTCAAAATTTTAAGTATTGTTTTTCCACATAAGTTCAGAGGAGTTTTCTGCAGATAAAACCATCAACAATATCTCCTACAAAGGAATGATATGCCTAAATCTGTAATAAATACACCTGAATCTATGCTTAAATTCATAATTATATTAGAAACGAGAACACAACAATAATTAAATGAATAAATCAATTCTTTTAACAAAAGATTTCTTCTTTCTTTCGAGAAAAGATTTTTTCTTTTAAGAAACAATTTCTTGTATTTATTTACATCTATACATATATGCTTATAAGAAGAAGATTTTCTTTTTCAAATTCATTAGTGCCCCAAAATTTGATAGGTAAAAAAATACACCATAATGTTAAAGTGAAAGTTGTGCAATCCAAGTTCCAACAATGAAGAAAGTCAGGGCACAAGAAGAGGAATTACTTTTACGTTAGAAATGAATTAAACATCATCTTCAATAGTTCTGTTTAATGGTTTTATTTACTTGATTTATTTTGTTGTATTGTATACATGTAACTAAGTATTGTATATATTCTTAGTTTATATACGTAACTCATAAATAAAGCATTGAATGTCAATTCCATCTTTAATCCTGGATGGTGGTTTCTAATGAAACCATTTAATTTCCAAGGGTTATTGCTGGTAAGAGTATCCATGACAGAATATATCTCAGTGATGAGTGTCTCTTGGACAGCATGAAGAATGATACTTTGAACTTGAAGTTTTTGGTTGTTGACTGAATTTAGCCCTTTCTTTAGTTGTAGACGGCTGGAATCATAAAAAAAAGAATTTGATTGGATTATTTCAATCATAATTAGAATAGTTTATTTCTATCAGCACTGATATATCATATAGTACATGTATGTGCAGTTCAGTTATACATAACTGTAGCCAAAATAGTAAGATAGAGAACAACAAAAAGGATATTGAGTGTAAAAATGTTTGAATTAAAGTTACCACATTTGCTGATAAGTTTTAAAATGGAAATAAAGCTAACATGGAGACTCAAATCAAGGGTATATTATTATTTATATAATAACAATTTAATATATACTGGTGTATAGGTTTCAAAGACCAAATTTCAAGCAAGAAAATGGGGATCAACCTATAAATGGATGGTTTCTGATAAATAAAAAAATCACCAAAAAGTTAAAGGGAGGTATCTTCAGTCAGTTATTCCTTTGATTCAAAATTCAATTTGTTCATGTATTTGAGAGTTAAGATAAACTTTTTGCAATGTATTGGATACTTTTTGCACTCATCACTGTAGATCTTTTAAAATTCCAATTTTTTTTAACAAGTAGCAATATAGCATGGAGTACCATGCTATACAACAGAACTGTTTCTAATCAGTATAGATGGTAGCAGATGTGACTCCAAGACAGCCAAGTGCCTCGCTGAATTCCTTGTCACTTTTGGTAGCAGAAAATACAATTCTTCTCAACCATCACCAAAGAATCATTATTGCTGAATCATGGCATGAGGAGGATGTTTAATTGTTGATAATGTGAACTGGTTGGGTCTGACCGCTTGTGGTCTTCATACATGCATACTAGATTGTTCAAAAAGATGAATATTGGATTCATCAGACCACAATAGCTTTGACCAATCCTCCACAGTTGAATTCTTGATTCTGTTACAGAATTTTCTGTGCTTCAAAAAATGGTACTTTGTCATCAATGGTTTCTTTAGAATTCAACAAACCTTCAGTCCAAGATCCTTTTCCAGAATATGATTCATTATATCAGATGAAACAGTTGTAAATTCAATTAAGGAAAAATATTAAAAGAACTACATGGGGTTTCAATAATACTATAAAATATCCAGAGGTCTTGAAACTTTTGCAAGGCACTGTGGGAGTGAAAAGCTGAGCAGTGCCTTCAGCAGATGAAACTTTCCATCTTATAGTTGGCTCACTTGCTGTGAAACATTCTGTCAGTAATCTATGTCAAATTTCTTAATATAGGCTAGCTTATATCATATAGGAAAATGGAAAATAATCAAAACTCTTTTGATGTTTTCACACTTCATAATCCACATCAACTTCAATGAGGAAATCACAGATACTTAATATAAACTGTAAGGAAAGTAGGTTAAAAATATAGTTAACCCTCTTTCTTTTACTGTACTTGAGAACCAGATTGGTGAAAGAGAGAAGTTTGACTGAATATCATGTTCTTGCAATACATACCAAATTCATGGCAAGAGGAAAGGCCATCTCCACACCCCTTACAAAACCATTCTGTGCTTCATTAAGTTGTATGAGGAGATCAGCTTTTTCTTGTCCCCATTCATGGCTCTTGGTAATTAACTAATTAATTGAGGAAAAAAGACAAGTAAATACCATTAGATGACAAAAGAGAAGTTTGATTGAATTATAGTATTTGTAATTCAAATTAGTTGATATTAGAATTAGGTAAACTTGAATTATTCAGAAAAAAGTTTCATACATTTAAAAGTTGAAAATTTATTTGAAATATCAAAATATTTAGAATGAATAAATATTTAATATCGAAATGTTAAGAATGAATTTATACCTTTTTTTTAATTTGCTTGTCATAATCTTTGCTTACCCAACTTATTAATTTCTCTGGCAAAAAGTATATTGTCAATTAATCCACTCTCAGAAAAATAGAATAAATCCAGGATAACGTCAGTTATGTTGGTATTAGAATGTGTACACATATAGTTTTGCCTTTTTTGAATCTTAGCTTCAAGTTTTCACACATCTGAGATTGATCTGGACTCAAGATTTCTTTTTATTAAACATAGAAATCAGGATTGACAGATGAGAATCAAGATAGAAAATCTGTTTGTCAAGGTCTTTTATAAACTTTACAGGATAAAATTCTTCGCCAAAGATCAAAATCTGGAATGTATTTTTACTTTTGATGAATTAGAAAGAGAAGATATTTTCGCAAGGTCATTTTGACAGCTTTATATGCCTAAATGAAAAAACAGATACCTGTTGAAAATAAGGAGTCCAAAGATAATACTTCTATGGAAAATGATAGAAAAGATTTTTCAAGTTCAAATCATGTAGGTAGACAGATATTCACATAGATATATAATTAAATCATATTTTAAAAAATTAATAAGAAATTTTTAAAGTATAAGACCTCTTTCTAAAAAGTTTTACATTACAAAACTATCAGCAATGATCATTGAATACATGTTTCTCGCCAGTGAATCAGGGAAACACTCCATCACTGAATTCCTTTTATCAAGTAGACACTGAACAGCCCACCTGTTGCCTCTACAAATACTCATTTCACAAGGACAGCAAATAACTTTGCAACTGCCAAATATTGAAACAAGTCATCACTGTTGCCATAAGTGTATGGGGACTCTTTGGGTGAGGGGGGCAAAGGGCTGAATTTGCCCGAATTTTCACACAGATTTGCCCAAATCATACTGTTCTCCCCAAATTTTAGACTGTTTTGCCCTATGGGGAGGGGGATGCACATATGATCATCGCATTACTGCATGGGTATTCACAACAAATCCAGTGGGATTAACTCCAACTGCCTGTTGCCACTTCTACTTATATTGGTCCGCGTTGATCACTTCTGGTTGCCCACTGTTCTCAGAGTTACTAGGGAAGGCCAACAATGAAAGTCATGACTAATAGCTAAAAATATTTTGCTTCACCCTATACATCAATAAAATGAATGTCTTGAAGATTGAAGTGTTTGTATCAATCACTAGTCATTTTGTAACTTGACATGTTTTCTACCTTATCAACCAAACATCTACGACCCCATGTGAGATTCCTTGCTTTGTTATTATAGTTATATCAATTTACATACTTTAATCAGCATATTCAAGCCCCTGCAAACAAATATCATTTTAAAGCATAAACAACAAGATTGTCTATTAGAAACTGTCAACCAAAACTGTCAACATAGGTTACTTCAGTTTTTAAGTGATTCTGCCTGGCTGGCTATGCATGCATGTATCACCTGTACAGGTCACACCATTGCAGAAAGAGGGCTGAAAATTGAACATTTACTCATCATCATGACCAGAAAAATGTTTATTTTCATTTTTTGAGAATTCCTCGTCTAAATAGGATTTTGGTGGAGGGTTCAACTTGCTATGTAAGTCTATCCTAAATTGGTCCCTTAATTTATGCCTGGAAGCATTCATGCTTGTTTTTTTTTGGGGGGGGGTTCAATTCTGAACATTTTAGTGATTTCAACAAAAAACAAGAGAAGTAACTTCATTCACTGATCACCCTTTTTCCGATTTTTTAATTGATCATCCTCAACATGCTGACAAACGGTATTGATCAGATGACGGTTTCTGTTGAGTGATTAACCAGACCTGTTCTTATTAGTATTGTTATGGTAATGAACATTTCAATGGCCAAAACTATTTTATCTCCAGCAACTCAGCTAATAAACTAGGTACAAGTCAAGTAGTGTGGTCACTAAAATATAGTGTGGTCCCTTCTACAGTAGATATTGCTTTATTTTCGCCTCTCCAATGACTGTGCTCCAAATCCACAAGCAATGAAACAGCAATCTCAAACAACTGAAGGTGTAACAATGAGAATGAATTCCAAGCAGTAGTTATAAATTTTTTTAATACTAATTTCCTGGATCCACCTATAAATTCATTTGATTCATCCTTAACTCATGGTCCACCATTCCGCAAAATGTCATTGAAATTCATTGAGAACTTTCGGAGATATTGTATGGTCAATCAGACAAACATGAGTGAATACCTATACCAATACCATTTTTGTTGGAAGAGAAAAATTACAAAAAAATAGGTTTAATTCCCATTCTTTTTCAATCACATTTTTAGTTTTCATTAAATCTTAGTTTAAGCATTAAATTGGATCTGATGAAATAAAATGACCTAAAAAATAGGATAATCTTGAAAACTATTTTAATTCAGGAATCCAGGAAATACAGAGTGACTTGCAAGTATCTGATAAAATGTTTCAATGTTAGATTTGATCAGAAAAAAATGGCAATTTATTTGGGTATTATAGAAATAAAGTGATTGACAAATTTTGCCATCAATTTTATGATTGTTGAGTACTTGCCTGACTCTCCAAAGACTTGATCCGTGTTTCTGCTTGCTCAAGAGCTAAATTCAACTCCTCCTTTTCTTGATCAAATGACGGGGAAAGAAGCTCTTGCTCTAGCTGCTCCTGTTGGAAAAGAGAAAGAACAAATGAAAGAAAAATTAATAAATAAAAACAGAGAATTTGAACACCCAAAAGATTCTTATGAAATCAAATGTGTTGAGAGCATTTTCCCTATTAGATATTGAACAAGAAATTATAAGGTTCTGGGTTTACTTTCTGAGATTTTTTCTAAATTCATAACCACTTCAGTTTAGTTTGATGAGAATGAGCATAAACAGTCAATTTATTCTGTTTTACCATTCATTTTTCTTCCTTCCACACTGACGCCCTTAAGAAAGGCATGAATCCACTTCTCCTTTCAGCTATAGATAAATAGTAAGGCAGTTGGAGCCTTTCAGCCTTGTAAGGCAGTTCAGCAAAAGAATATTTCTCTGACAAAAAAACTTACAACTTGGCTGTTGTCCCAAGCTTGGTTGAGAGATGGGGAAGGTTGAATGGCCCCATAAAAACTTATAATTGCCACAGAAACAATGTTTGAAAAATCTCCAATGACCAAATCCGAATTATTAATCCGTAACAAATAAAGACAAAGCGCTGCTATGCATTGTTCAAACAGAGATAAAACCATTGCCCAATTGTCACATAGGGGGACTAGCTATGACTACCAATACTACTACCACTTCTTCCTTCATGTTGAGTGGTTGAATCTTGAGTTCAATAAAAGAAAATTTCAAGTAATACATATGCATACCTATAATAATACATTTGCATATAATCCTTACAACTAAAGTTTTGAAAAATATTTGAAGAAACCAACAAAAGGATATTGCTTTCTTTCTGATTGTGAGAATGATCAAGAGAAAAAAATCCTGGATCTGCTACAAAATTTAACATATTCTTCCTTAGTCCATACGGCTCACTCTCTCCAAAAATGTCATTTAGATTAATTTTGAACTTTTGGAAATATTGTGCGGACAAGCAGAGATACACAAGTAAATGCATATACTTCTTCCAACTTTGTTAGCAGAAGCGAACTACACTAAAAACACACTTTCAAAATGCTGTTAATTTTTTTGTTTGATAAAACTATTCTGATAGGATGATCCTTCAGTTTTTTTTCTTACCTTTAAATTGTCACATTCTTGCTTCAGTTTTTTATTTTCAATTATCAGTTCAATATTCTCAGCTTCCTTTTTAGCTCCTTTAATTAATGAAATGAGAGAAATATTCAAACATACAAGTAAAATATTTCAACTCAATTACTTATATAATAAATATCTATGAGAATAACTTACTTACAGATAAAGAGGTCTACACAATCAGGCTTTTGATTGATTAGAGTTTATTGTTGTCAATAGGTTGGCCTAATAGTTGGTAGCACTGAAAATGGAATCAGTGGAATGCGTTCAAATTTCAGCTAACATAGTTCGCATTCACTGTGCCCTTAGGAAACAACTGAATACATATCTTCTCTCCTCAGCTAAAGATAGATAGCAGGGCAGACTGGGCTTGTTGTGAGTTGTGATGTCGAGCAGTTGCCTGACATTCTCGCAATATGGCCAGCCCATTACCATTTGAGTTTTTCGATGGTTTCTATGATATCTGTGATCCCTGTTTTTTCTCTTACAGATTGTGCTGTCTTGTTATCTCCCATGTGATGTTGAGCATTATTCTCTTTAGTGCACGTTACATGGTTCACAGTTTGAGGGTCAATCTTTTGGTTAGGTTCTATGTTTCAGCTCCATAGGTTACTATCAGGAGGATACACTGGTTGTAAACAACTCTTTTCAGAATTCATGGGATTTTATTGTTCTTGAAAGTTGAACCGGATACCAAAAGCCAACTAATCTAGGGGGATTCTTTGCTTGATTTCTTCTTCTTTTGAGGATTTCATTGAGATTCGTTGCCTTTTGGTGGATGTAGCAGTCTACTTGCTTCAGCATTTTCTTTTCTGATTTTTGTGTCTTTGTCCACTATATGTCAGTTGTACATGATATTTTTTTTTACTGAAGTTCATGTGAAGGCCAACTTTCTTCATTCAGTTCATCTAGCTTTGTTAAGAGATCATGAAGGTCTGCAGCAAAAAGGATGATGTCTGCAAATCTTAGGTTACTGAGGTATTTGCAATCTTTTCTAATTCCTTTGTTTTCCCAGTCTAGATAACTGAAGATCATCTCGAAGCAGGCTGTGAAGAGTTTGGTCGAGCTGGTATCACCTTGTCTAACCCCAAAGTTTTTATGTAGCCTAATAAAGGAACTGCTGAGTCAGCAGATATGCTGCAAACCTCTGACATATATGGGGTGTACACCTTGTTTTATGATAGCATCAATGATTTCTACCAAGTCAAAAGCTTTTTTGGAATCAACAAATGTCACAGTGAGTGAAATTTTAAATTCTGCTACTTTCTCTTTTAGCTGATTTACAGAATGGAGATGGTCAATGGTTGAGTAGCTTCCTCTGAAGCTAGCTGATTCCCATGCAGTTGAGTAAACTTATTGACTAGTAATGGTCTAGATTTTTCAGGGTTGTTTGGAGGAGTAAAGGTTTTTGTAGAATTCTTAGGCATGTTAAACAATTCAGTCCCTGTTCCATTTCTTAGAGCAGACTGGTTATTTACGCTCTTCTTTTGAGTTTCTTATGAATGAGGAAGCTAACTCTGCTTTGTTTTCCTATTTCTTTTCCATAACTGTCTAAAAGATGTCTTCTTTTTGTTCATTTAGTTCTTATCCAGTACCCATCAAAGATGATGGGATTACTTAAATATGGATAGATCATATAAATATATATTTTTGGATAAATTACAAACAAAAAATTTGAATGTAAGCCAATTTTCTACAACTCTAAAATTTTTTTGTTTTCTCAATAATTTTGAAATAATTAAGCCATAAAATTGGCTAAAAACATGACATGAGAAAAACATCAGTTTTATCCATAAAAAAGATGATGCCTATATTTAAAGGAATTGTTTTCTGTGCTACTGAGAAAAAGACATCAGCAGCAGTAATAGTAATAGTAGCAATGTACACATGAATGCACAGACACAATAGAAACTTGCTTTACTCCCTTCCTTTCTCTTTCTGCTTTAGGGTACACAAACACACAGGCAAAGTAGAACCTTGCTTTACCTCCTTGGTCTTTTTCTGTTTGCTTTAGCATGAGAGAAACCAACAAACAGACAAAAGAGTTGCATGGATTTATATATTATTTGAGGAAATTGATGACACAAATAGTCATAGTCTGATTCATGTAGGTTTATAACAAGAATAAGTAAGGAAGAGAGCATCAAGAAGAAAGTTAAAATGAAACATGAATAGGATCAAATACTTCAGATTTAGAGAAAAAAGTTTGTAACAATTCTTATGTGGAATGTGAGAAGTCTGTGGTCAGACACCTGCATAGAAAAAATCGACATTTATACAGAAAAATCAAGGTTTCTATATTCTAAATTTGTGGGAAGGACTTTTAGGAAGCAAAGACTGTAGAATATGAGCAAACGAGTAAATATTTCTTGTTTCTTGAGAAAAAGAATTTTAAATTCTTTTTATATAGAATTCTTTATAGAATGAAGAGAAGCACACAAATGTTAGAAATTTTTACATCATCAAAATACACGTTGGTTGATGTGAAAGTTTCCAGCATTTTTTTGACAAAATGTTTCATTCATAGAATCATTATTCAATCATTAAAGTATTTTCCCTGGCTTTATATGACCTTACATCATATTTCAGGTAAATTGTGTATTCCAACATAAAAGAATGATTTCACTTCTGATTTGATGAATTCTACGAGGAATTTTTCAATATCTTAAACTTAATGGAATAGCTGACCAGACAAGAGGATTTTAGAAACCCACTTGCTAAACATTGCACTCCAACAAATGTTCCAATATGTCAATGTGTTTATCAATCTATCTATCTATCAATCTATCTATATATATATATATATATATATGTGTGTGTGTGTGTGCGTGTGTGTGTGTGTGTGTGTGTGTGTGTGCAGAGAGAGAGAGAGAGAGAGAGAGAGAAACAAACACCTACGCATCATTAATTTATTCCATTCAACTGTTAGTAAATCCATTCAACTCTTAAATCAAGCAATCTAAATGCAATACAACATTTTTATCAAAGAGAACCTTTTTTATAAAATATTTTTGCCGATTGAACAACTTGCTCTTACATTCTGACCTTAGGTGATTCCCTTCCTTATTTTTCAAACTACTTTTCACTGAGAGGTGCCTTCATTTGTTTATATAGCTTTAAATAAGTAGTTAAAAATGCTAAGAGTACACATGTATGTGTGAGTATGTATACAATTGTCTGCATATGCATATGTATGTATACCTTTGTCAAGGGTGTCTATTTTGGGTATGAAGGCTGTGTGCTGCACACCCATCAAATAATTCATAAATAATAATTCCATATTATCAAGTTTTATCAACACTATAATCATGGATCATAATCAACAATTAATTTTTCAGTCCTTTGTATTAAAATATTTTGCCAGTTTTGTAAAGATCGCATTCCACACTCAATGGCTAATTGTACTATTTTATGGCAGTGGGTAGATGATGGTTTAAGGCAATATTTAAAACATAATTAAACACGATCAGAAACAAAGATTAAGTCAGGTAGAAGATTTGAGTTTTTTTCAAGCATTAAGGCACATTTGCAAACTTTTGACAAGTTGACACATGTAATAAAAATGTCTCAAACTTGTAAATATGTTAATATTATTGCAATAATCTAGCGCCATTCATGAGAATAAAAATCAGAGAAAATTTTTTATGCCTGATATATTGAACCGGAGATTTTTGTCTTTGGGAAATTGTTCACGCCATGTAAAAAGTGGACAACAGAACGTAATAATTTGCATTACAACATTTTTAGACAAATCGCACTCAGATCTTAAATAATAAGATATCTTTTCATTGTAGTTGCTTTAAGAAACAAATTTTTATTAAAATTATATTGCAGATTATTGCTGATGTACAGCTGAATTAAATGAAGCAGACATGATTATGCAACTGACATCTCCAACTACCCATGATGCCTCAGATTTGAGTGAGAGATTTGAAAAAAAATTATATTGTGCTTTTACTTGTTTTCAAATTTATGCATGAGATGAAATTCATCTCTTAGTTACTGAAACTTTATTGTAGATTCCTATGTAAAACTTTATTATCTCTGTCCCCCCCAAAATAATCCGGGGTTAAGGATACTTGGCAGAAATTTGTCCAATGAGAAATCACCTAAATAGGGGTCAGACCCCTACCAGCAGGAGGGAAATCCTTCCTGCCCTCAAGCTCTTTTTCGCACAGAACATGACACATGGTTTTAGGGTTTGCCCCAAGTAACCCATATTCAAACAATTTCTTTTGCTTGTGGTAGGCAATATGTTAAGATGCTTTTTTTTCAAATGCCCAACCCCCTTTGTTAATTTAGATGACCAAAATGACCATCTCTTGCCAACCCAACTATTCAATCTTTTAATGTCCGTCATTGGACATTGACCTTCATCAGGATTCACCACACCTTTCTATCATGGATGTTGTCAAGTTCATCTCACCATTTTGTATTCTGGCGGCTTCGGTCTGACATTCAATCTCTGGGGATCCATGTCGTGAGTTGTGACATCCGTTGGATGTGTGCCATTCTTGCAACATGACCAGTCCATTGCTATTTGAATTTTCTAATGGAGTCTATAATGTTTCAGACTCCTGTTTTTTCCCTAATATATTGTGCTGTCTAGTGATCTCTCCGTGTGAGGTTGAGCATAATTTTTTTTATGTTTCAGCTCCATAGGTGACTATTGGGAGGATGTTAAAACAAATCTCTTCAACCGAATCCGAGTAAAAATAGAGTTTCCAGTCCAATTCAGATAAGTGCCACTTTGTTTTTCAAAATTCCAGCCAGTTTTTATTGTCGGCTAATTATTGACTCTTACAAAAAAAGTGCCAGCACCTTCAGGGATATTGTTTGCTCTCTTTTATCAGACAACACGGTGAAGTGAGACGCCCTCATAATGCAAGACTAACTCTACCTATGAGATCCAAGTGAAAAGACACTCATTGACCTCAATTAGAGAACTATGAACTCAACCCAATGAGAAAATCAGCTACTCCATTGAACTCAACAAGGAAATAACATTCATCTCTCCACAAACTTTCAAAACTACAGAACATACAAACAATTGTTGACCGGAAGTTCTTTTCTTCCAGTATGTTTTTCTCATGAAAAACACTTCATTCCCAACACAACCTTCCTTTCTCCAACTATTTCGTATTTGGAGAAACCTTGGTCGTTAGCATTTGTTCCATTCACTTACTTTGAATGGGGGTGTCCTAATCAGGGATGGGCAAGAAAATTCCAAACATTTAGAATATTAGAGATTCAGTTCATTTGAGCATGACAATTCATATAAGTAGCTTATAGTATTAGTAGTAGTATTGTTTACCTGAATTATGTATGGGAACATCTTGAAGTTTCTGCTTTTTATTTGATAGAGATTTGAGGAGATTTGTGGGCCCAGGGATGATCAACTCCTTGAAGGACCCCCTCCAACATTTAGTGAGATTTGTCAGTAGAAATGCAGTAGGTGAACTACTATTTATAAAGCTTTTGTCCCCACTTCGTTGGTTGCCTGGAGAGCATTTTCAAATAATTCCTCACCCTTCTCCAACTACACCTCTGGAGTAGTAGGTTCAGCACGCCCTGTCACAATAACCACCATACACCTCTGTTGTGTGTGCATACATATGTGTGTGTGTGTGTGTGTGTGTGTGTGTGTGTGTGCGTATGAGAAAGAAAATTTCATACCAGCTTTTCTGGTTGCCGATTGTTTATCCAAGATCTTCTGTAAATATTCGATAACCTTCTCTTGTTTAATGCACAAATCTTCCAGTTTTGATAACTTCTTTGCTTTGTTTTGCAACTGCTGAACCAGCTTCTGTTGGGATTCATGAGCCTCAGATACAACAAGGAATTCTTTCATCTGGTCATTTTTCTATAAAAACATTCACAGTTATTTTATAAATCAAAACTGACAAAATTCACACCACACTATTTATGTTTTTCAGTTCATCTTAAGCATAGTTGAAATTTGAATTTTACACAATCTATATAGAGGTCTCTTTCCTGCTCTTCTAGAATTCTGGTGATTACACATATTTTTATCACCTATAATACTTTTGTTTATTTACTATTATATACTAAGTATATTTCATACACTTTATTCAGAGGGTTGTATACAGGAATTCGGATTACTGTTTAACATAGATTCTCTCTCTCTCTCTCTCTCCATCGGTCTCTCTCTCTCTCTGTCTCTGTCTTTGTCTGTCTTTGTCTCTCTCTGTCTCTCTGTCTCTCTGTCTCTCTCTCTCTCGGAATTTTCAAGAAAACATATAAGTATTATGAGAGCTGATATAGCATAATGAATCCTCAAACAAATTGAAATGCATTTATAATGAAATGAATCCGTCAAAAAATGAATATTTCTTAAAGACATATTGGTGAGGTGGGGGACTAGAATTTTGGAGCCCACTATTTGTGCTGCCTAAAGTGCAGCCTAAAATGGTCCAACCAAGAAAGTTCAAGGAATTAGAGAAAAATTAATCAATCTGTCCACTGCCAATTTACCAAGCACTTTCAATGTCTTGCCAGACATTCACACAACTTTGAAAAAAGAAAAAAAAACTCCCCCAAAGAAATAAAGACTCTCATTTCTTTCCTATGAGGGAGCTTTTTTTACCTTGAGTTCCCCAAACTTCTGGGTAGCACCTAGTACATGAGCATTCAGAAAAAGGTTGTTTTAGTTATGTGGAATCATTTGCATAGTTTCTACAAAAAGATTGACAAAAGAAATAATTCCCTAAAAACCAATTTTGTCAATTTCATTATTGAAGTAACATGAGAATATACATCATAAACAACTAAGATTGTCATACATTATAGAGAAGATTTAAAGATTTCTTTGTAGAGTCTCAATTGTTTCTTCAGTGTAGGATCTCTCAAGATATAAAACTATCTAAGTAGACTATTATTTTCATGAATTTTCCAACCTGTACAACAAAGAGTGATAAAGAACATTAACCTTAATGATGTCGTTTTGTAGCTTCAAGATCTTCTCTTTGCAAGCTGCAAGTTCATTTGATTGGTTTGTATGTTTTCTATGAAGAGCAGCTGAAAAAGATTTTTCAAACTCCATGAGAAATACAGACAACCAGAAATTGAGGTACTGAATAAGTAGAATGATACCAAACATTAAACAAGATAAAATTTGAACAGTTTAGTTAATTGGAAACATTCACAAGTGATGCAAATATTTTTACTGATTGCATTGTTACACCCATCTTATGAGCGTGCATCAATAAGTCCATTGTCTGGCACAGTTATAAGCCAAATTTTGATCTGAAATTTTCACCGTATAATGTTCAATTTATATGAGTAATGGAGTAGTGTTGGATTAAGTACATTGACAAGTAAGTAGATTATATTGAAAAATGAATATTTTATGACATATAAGACTCCTCCTTATTTCAGCATGGATATTGAGAGAAAAATTATTTTCCCTGAGTTCGTTTCATTTATTTCTCTTAAGTTCTGGCCAACATGGTTTTGGGGGGAAAAAAGGGTGGGGTTCTTATATTTTATCAAATACAATAAATGCTCTTTTCATCATTAGGCTATAGATTTATTGATGCATCTCTGTGTGTTATTCATTACATATACCTACATAGCTTCAGCTGCTTCTGTAGGAAGCCAGTTATCATTCTGTTCCTTTTAAATGATAGAGATCCTGCTATTTTTAAAAACAAAATACAGTTTTTTTCACTCACAATATGTATTTGCTCTCCTAATATGGCCTTCAATAAACCGCCAGCTAGGCAAAACATTGCTTCACTTCTGTAAAAATGTATCAGCACACTTAGACCATTTTTAAACATTATTTAACTGGTAATAGTCAATCTCCAGTCTAAGATGAACTATATTTTCCTTCTATAACAAGAACAATCCTAATCAAGTTTAGGGAGTTTTGAACTCTTCACCATTCATCTATCCCATCACATTAAACCAAACCAATATATAAAATTGACATTTCATGAATGGGAATCCCGACCGAGTGATTGCTAGGAGGTATTCTTACCAACTGATAAGTCACATATACGTATGAATTTATTTATTCTATGTACAGTACAGTAAGTTGCAGTAATCATCTCCAGTTGGAATAGGAGTAGACATGGAATTTCACCCTGCAGCAGTCAGGCTTGTTCCATATATTAAATTTTTGCTCATTTTATTAACAGAATAAAGTATTGAAGCAGAACATTTTTTTAGGCCCTGTAAAAAGAAAGATTATTTCCCAGGTCACATTTTTCTCCTTGCAATCCTTGGTCTCCTCAATTTCTGATAAGTCTTCTGGCAGTTTTTTCACCATTATACTTTCAATTATACATTCCTTTCCTGGCTGAAGAGTCTCTCCAATTCCTTCCCTGGCTAAAATTATTCCCTATAGGAAATTCTTCCCCTGGGAGCCATGTGCCTCCTACTTGAAAATCATTGCTCTAGAAACAAGACTGGTGAAAGGGTTTTCTGTATCATATAACTGAGAGGATTACATTTATCATCTCCATATAATATGAATAAATCTTCCAGAAAATCAAAGAAAATGTTTTGATGACTAACAGATGTATGTACTACTTATTATTCATCAAGTAATTTTAATAAAAAGAATATCAGGAACTTTGGGTCCTTATAGATAGTAAGAGAGAGAGAGGCCCAGACAGAGATGAATATACAGGGTAGGTGAAAGGAAAGTCTCTGTTGGATATTGGTAATAAATTTATTATTCATTGGTTGATTGTAGTCAAACTAGCTTCAATTTGGACCAGATAATGGTAGAATTGCTGTGTTAAAATTCAATATAGACACTGACATTATCCACCAATTTTGGTACGGCCTCGATAGTCTGGGGTATATTGGTTATAACATGTCAACTAGGCTCCTCCAGTTGATCTAGAGTTTGTGTTTTAGTGTGGTACTTGTTCACCTTAGTTTCTCCACCTCCAACAGGAAAAAGTCACAGGGGCATAAGGCCAGGACTTTGTTCAGGCTATAATTTCTAAAAAGGAGTTAATTCTCACTCACCCAGTAGATATATAGGTTAGATTGAGTTAACTTGGGCTCAAGGTCACATAAATGGAACACAAAAAAGTTAATGAGTGGCTTGAATTACTCGCTTCTTAAGCATAGCACTCCAACTAGTGTAGTGAGTTCTCAATGGGTGGCCAACTAAGATTTTTTATTATTCCAGTATTATTTATTTTAATACTTTGGAATTGAATTTAATGTGAGACAAACTCACATACTAATTTTTCTCCTATTGCTATTAGACAAATGAAATGAAATTTTCTTGCCCAGCATTAAAGGCATTTTAGCAATTTTCAACCATAATCTAGCCACTGTTGCTTTACCATTTACATGTATTGACCACTGTGATACTAACTTGAGAGACAAAACTTATTAGAAGAGTAAAAACCATACCAAGTTGCTCTGCAAGTTCAACTTTGGTGACTCCATCAATATTGCTGGTCCCTAGATGAAAGTCTGCTATATTGTCATAACTGGCCAATTGTCTCTCGAGCTTTTGGTTATGTTCTTGCAGTTGGTTTATGTAGGCATTCAGTCTGAGTATATCTTCACCCATTCGATGCACAGCCACACGATAACGTTCTAATTCTTCTGATTGCTTTTCAATCCAAGATGGCTGCCCCTCAGCACTCCTGGATTAGATGATTAAAACAAAAACAACTTATGATGTGTTTCCCTCAGAATTCGAACAAAAGATTATAATTCTAATTTAATATTTTAAGCATTAGATCAACTAACAATTTATTGTTTCATATATATCATCATCATCAGCAGCAGCAGCACCACCACCACCACCACCAGCAGTAGCAGCAGCAGCAGTTTCTTAAGGTCCATTGTTGGGCAAAAGCTTCTACTTGCTTCTTCAATGATAACTGTGACTGTGCAACTCTTCACCATGTCTAATCTCTCCATATTCTGTCTGTTCTTTTACGACACTTGCAATCCCTTAGGCACCATTCAACCAACCTTTTGCACCATCCGTTATCTTTCCTTTTAGCTATGTGTCCAGCCCAACTCCATTTTGTCACTTAATCACATCTAAGATATCTCTTACCTCGGTCTGCTCTCAGATCCATCTTGATCTTTTTCTATCTCTTTGAATTATTCCTAACCGATATTTGTGTGACTCTCTGTTGGATTTCATATGTATATTTTACGCATTTAAAAAGATCTATCTATGATTACACTAACTGAAAAAAACAACACTTGAAATATAAATGTAAAATTGTAATGAGAGGTAGTACTGATCACTCTTTGAATACCAAAAACACACTCTCTCGATATGACCAATGATTTTTGAACTTTGATAACATCAATAAAAGGTTTGTACACAGACTAATAAATTAACCAAAAAATTAAATAGACAGTTTTTATTTTATTTTTAACAATGTATATATAAATATATATATATATATTTATATATAATGATTGATAATGATATCCAACAAGATGTGACTTTGATGACAGAGTGGAAAATTTTTGGAATGGTAATTTTTCATTATTGGTGACACTTCTAGTTGTCATGGTGATGGTAAATGACAGTTATTGTTCATTGTTAAAGAGATATTCAAAAATTTATTTTTGTAATGTCAACCTATTTTAATTTTCTCCTTGTCTGTCGATATCCTATTTTGTTTAAAAATCAGTCTCAATAGCATTGGAGACACATGAATTCTTCCAGGTCTGTCTGAATGTATCCCATTCGGAGATGTATGGAGACATCATTATTCTCTGAACGCGATACAACAAAACATTTTCCAATTTGTCATTCAATTCATACGTATATTTATGCCTCTCCATATACATTCAGTACATCACAAAAGAAAGGAAAGATAACTGTGTATTATGCCATTTAGTCTGAGCTTTGTATTGCACTTGGCATAGAGTGATGTTTAACAAACTAGTCTCACTAATGTGGAGAGTCTGATCCTCATGGGGTGTCACACTGGAAATTGCCTTCCATAGTACAATGGTTTGTAAACTTTCAGACCAATTTGATTGAAAAATGAGTTTGATCCTCACTACATGACCTACTACTGTAACTGTGATAACTATACTTATAAAATGCCCACCATAGTATGATGGTGAATAAGTTCATCGGGCAGACCAACTTGCTATGCACCAAAATTTTAAAAACTGTTTATTAAGTGTCTTACTCAGTATATATATATATATAAAACTTTACAGCTTTAAAACACTGAATACATAAGGAAACTTATTTCTATTATTATTCGGACTATCCTCATCTTGGTTGTTTTTCATAAAACGTTTCAGCCATTATACTCTACGGCCTTCATCAGGTATCATCTGGTAGGTGTGGGGAAGTAACGAACCGAACCCTTTATTTAACCAACAGGGGTATATTGACCGCACTCCCCTCTTAGCATTAGCAATATTATTATTATCTCATACTAGGATTGAACCATCAAATTACTTGCAGTAATTCTGTCTGATTCTGCAACCACTACGCTATGTGTCCATGTGGACAACCGGTGCTAATTTTTAGGAGCCTTAAACATCAGGTGACAGTTTTTGGTATTTGATGTTACTGTTTTCCGTCTCTCATTATCAGAGGTTCCCATATGGTATCCATTTCAATGCTAGGATTACTGAGGCAATTTTTCTTGCCTAGCATATGGGCCGACTCTTTCAATACCTGATGAAGGCCGTAGAGTGCAACGGCCGAAACGTTGTATGAAAAACAACCAAGATGAGGATGGTCCAAATATCAATAGAAATAATAATAATACCTCATCTCAAAAATTCAGAGATATGATGAGAAAACTTTTTCATGATTTTTTTATGTCACTTCAGTCATATCAAACACCACCTCTCTTTCAGCTATGATTTTAACCATTAGCAGATGTCATACAAGTACTTGGTAATTTTACATAGGGTATTATCATAATGTATCGTATATGAATGCTTTTTTATAATAGACATCATTTCATTTTTTGAAACATAGAGCTCACTTAGATAGGTTACTTAAAAAATGTATTTAATGATGAGGAATCAGTAAGTATAACAACTGATGTGACTCTACCGTGTCATTTCTATTGAGGGTTCACCCATGTGAATATATATACACACAAAACTAATCAAAATCATTCCCTCTGGATATCAATGGCCTTATTGTAAAATTTTAAGCAAAAAATTCATGATTTAGCATATAAGAAATCAAATAGATTGCCTTATATGGGTTTTATTACTAAATACATCAGTTATCCCTAATTCAAAATGTAAAGGCAAAAATAAACGTCTATTCTAGAAAAAATATATAAAATCTATGGATGAGACAAAGATTTTTCATAACTTCTCAGAAATCAATGAATAAATAATAAAACTAGAAAGCACTCGAAGAGTGCATACTTCTGCCAACACAATTGTCACTAAAAAAGACTCTGCCGTGACGAAAAGAGTTTAATATATTCATCAGATTTAAATATCTTCAATACTCTGCCATGATGTTTTTTAATCTTGGTATTGTAGTGATTGTTTAAATCTAAAAAAAAGGTCAATAGAAGTGCTGTCAGTGTGATAATGCTGATTGACCAATCACGCTAAAGTGCTGACAATACAATAATTGTGATTGGACAATCAAACAAGTGTTGACAATGCAGTATGATTGTACAATCACTCAATACATTTTGTTATAATATCAGCACGGATGACATCATTCCAACAATGTCATCATTGACAATTCCCTGCTTTTAAACTACCAAACTGTACTTCCATTATGATGATGTTGCCATGATAACATCATTACTGTGTTATTACATCCAAAAAGCTGGGAAATTGTCCTATCTCACCATGTTAATAAAATTGAAAAGAAAGACCTGGATCTGCCCCCAAATTCTATCAATTGTTCTTTGGCTCACCCTTGAAGTTCATGAAGAACATTTGTAGTTATTGTGTGGACATACAGACAGACAAAAAGATAAAAATAGGTGAATATATAACTTCTGTCCAACTTTTAATTAATTCATTTTTTTTTAAAGCAAAATTTTAAGGATAACTATATTTAGATCATCTGGGATAGAAAATTGATTAATAGAAATAATTTTTGAAGTTATCAGCTGAAATATATAGAATGATTTAGGGAAAATAGATAAATAAAATGTGCCCGATAAATGTTTCTCTCTACTGATAAACTTGTAATTTTTCATGAAGTTTCATACATTTTCTCACTTGAATTAATGTTGAATACATAATTTTAACGTAAATTGCGTTTGTAGAGAAGCCTTTTGATTTAATTATAAAAGTAATAATAATAAAATTTCAGGCAATACAATTTTTTGTTCTTGACTTGATAAGTCAATTTGGTCCATTGGCAAAGAAGAAGAGATACAGCTGACCTGTTAACAAATAATGGCAATTTAAGTTCTTCCTTGTCTTGGAAATTCTTTGGACTGGACAAAAGAAAATCAGCAGATTTGGATATTTGTTCATTTTTTGGCTGCAATAGAAAATGAAAAAATTTTTATATCCATATATTAGTTGCTGAAATGTGCTTTTATAACCATATTCCACACATGAAAAAAAATGTCTTTAATCAAATCAATAACCAAATTATGGATTTGAATTTCATATCTTATTACAACCTTTATATATACATGCATTCTATAAGGTTGTAATAAGATGAAAAATATTAGAGGCCAGAATTTGTTTATTAATTTGATTAAACACATTAATTCTAAAAATAAAATATCTATCTGTGTATTGATATAACATGGCTTCATTTTGCAGACAAAGATTTTGATATACTGGAGGTCATAATGAATTTGTTAGATATATCTACCCATGTTTCTAAGGAATTCAAGTGATTTCTTCTCATTCTCTTACTTACTTCAAGACTCAATCATGTACTACTTCAAAGCTGTTAATAAAATGTTTACATCTTGTAAATTTCATCCGAAGTTTTATCAAAAATGTTTCAAATCATACATGGGTGATATTTCCATCACCATTATACATGTTACATTCATGTTACATTCAAGCAGAAAGAGTTCATTGTTAGGAATAGAGAAACAGAAAGAGATACACTCTTCATAATGTAGGTAGATCTTTAGATATCTTCACTCCCCAAACTGGTTTTTTGCCACTAACACTATATTGACTTGACCTTAAATAAATCATAGACAAACTAACTGCATGAAAAGAAAGAAAAAGTAAGCTAAAAAAAGGTGAGGATGACCGACTATTCTTAGAAAGATATTTTTCTTAAAACACACACACAAACACCTATAAATTATTGACTGATTATGAATCTTACAGTATTTTATTACTTTAGTCTGTCATTCACTTTTCCACTGTTTCTTTCATTCTATTTATATATACTTTTCATTCAGCCCAAAATAACCAAGAAATTGTATTTAAGATCATCATCATCATCATCATCATCATCATCAGCAGCAGCAGTATTTTACCACCTGTTGTTGGACATAGATCTTCCCCGACCTCTCTATCATGGGCGTCATGGAGTCAATATTTTCTGGTCTTGCCCAGTTCATCTTGCTATCTCATATTCTGCTGGCCTGGGTTCCGCATTTGATCACTAGAGATCTATGTTGTCCATCAATTGTTTGCCATTCTTGCAACATGACCAGCCCATTGTCATTCGAGTTTCCTAATGGTTTTTATGATGTCTCTGACTCCTGTTTTTTCCCTAATATATTGTGCTGTCTTGTGGTCTCTCCATGTGATGTTGAGCATGGTTCTCTCATGTTCACATTACATGGCTGTGAGTTTGCAGGTAAGTCTCTTGGTTAGGTTCCATGTTTCAGCTCTATAGGTGACTATCAGGAGGATGCATTGGTTCTATACTCTTCTTTGTAGGACTAATGGGACTTTCATTCGCTGTTCAGGAAATTGTTACATATGAAGTTTGTCTGGAAAGTATCTAGCAATTTATTTTCAATGAAAATATCCTAAATTTGGCAACTGAGCCTTAGTCCCCCCAAAAATATTCTCCTTGGTACCTTACACCCTTATTCCAGAGTCCCTCTCAAAGCAGTTTGTAAAATCCTCTTTCGGGATCTCTTAATAGTATCTCACTGCAGAATGAGTAACCACACAGGAGAGTGTATGTTCATGCATGAGCAGTGAGGTCTCCTCTACTTGGTTGTTGAGTTACATCAATTATTTCTATTATTATTTGGACTATCCTCATTTGGGTTGTTTTTCATACAACGTTTCGGCCGTTGTACTCTACTGCCTTCATCAGGTATCATCTGGTAGGTGTTGGGGAAGTAACAAATTGAACCCTTTATTTAACCGACAGGGGTATATTGACTGCACTCCCCTCTTAGCATTAGTAGTATTATTATTGTCTCACACTGGGATTGAACCTAGAACCATCAGATTACTTGCAGTAATTCTGTCTGATTCTTAATAATAGAAATGATAGTAATACCTCATCTCAAAAATTCAGAGATACACTAAGTTACATCAAGGCTGTGCATCCAGTTCTTTAGATATATATTCAAAGTAGCTGGATACTTTTCAAGCAGACCTCATATAATGATTTCATTCCTGTGATGATGATATCGCTATTTCATGATATTTACCTTCAAAGTATCTATATTAATATGAAAAAAGAATATGCAAGCATTAATAATAGGGTAATATGAGGTGAAATCAAATTGACAATTAGTCCAACACCCACAATCTAGTTAAACTTCTAATATCCATAGAAGGCCCCTTTATCATTTACTATCTTTGTATGTCTAGATTTAGTATCATGCAAAAAATATAAAAGCATATTTCTTTTATGTTCTTTCACTGCAAAATCACATGCTAACCTTCTTTCTATAAAAGAAAATGGAGTGAGGAAAAAAATTTGAAATTCTCAAAAAAACCCCAACAGGTCTGGTTGGTCACTCAATAGAAACCATCAAGTGACAAACACCATGTTGAGGGTGATCGATTGAAAAATTGTAAAAAGGGTGATCAATTAGAGGGTTACTTCTCTCTCCTTTTGTTTGACAATGATCACTAAAAAAGTCTGAATTTAAAAAAAATTAATCGAGTGAATGCTGCTGGATACAAAGTAACATTTTTTCTCTAGACATAATAAAAAGTAAATGTTTAAATTTTCAGCCCTATAGCTCCATTGGTGAGGCCTGTGCACGTGACACTTGGCCAGCTAGCCAGAATCTCTTACAAACTGAATAATCCCATGTTGAACTACATGGACAGTTTTAGTTAATGGTTTCTAATTGTAAACCTTAATTTTTAGACCATGCATAAACATACCCTATATCTTCTTGAATTATCACATTCCAATTTAAAACCACATTAAATGCGATAAGATAATCTTATTTGCTGTGTAGTAGATGGTTATATTTGTTGAAAGAAAAACAAAGAACGACTATAAGACTCCAATTATGGATCTTGGATGAGTTGCAATGAGCGGTAGTTCTTCAAATACCCTTATAAACTATTCATCTTTTAGTTCAGTATATACGGTACTTAAGAAACCATAAGTAACAATCAAAAAGGACAAAGTCCATTTAACTACAGCTGAATTTTTCTGCTTTTTCATGAGAATCTTTTTCAGAAATAGGATTTCAAGACTGATAATACAAAGCCTTTTGAAATAAATAGTCTACGTTTTCAAGTTAGATATTTTTTCCTGTTCAGTTGATTAAACTCAATGAATTTTACCAACCAAACATTTTGAACTAAAAGCTCCATGAAATGTCAACTTCATTACACCTGATCACACAGGCATACAAGCCAGAGGGCAATTTTGGCTAAACCATGTGAAATTCCGGACAAATCAGTGTAATCCAACAAAACTGTGTAAAAATTTGGGGCAAATCAAGTCCTTTGCACCCCTCAACCAAAAAGTTCCCATATGCCTAAGCTTGAACATAAATCAACCTTATTCATAATGACACTGGTTTTCCATGCAGAAGAATGTTAAAGCTTTGGAGTAAAAATATTTCGTTCAAACTTGGAGAAGCCAGTTTTCAACCTCAAACGACAAAAGGTGTATGGTTTTCATCAAAAAATTCTGACAAACAGGTTTTGAAATTAGCTGAAAATTCAGGAATTCAAGTCTTTCCGTCAGTAAGGAAGACATTTCAAGAATTTTTGTCATGCAACACACTGAATGGCTCTTTTAAAAAGAAAGTAGGTTAAAGTGATTGCAATGAACTGAATCATTATTTATATACTAGCAATAGTACCTGCACTAAACCAGTATAATAGTAATATAAATAAATAATAAATGGTAATATAAATGAATAATGATAAATATTAAATTCCTGAATAGTAATGAAATTAAATACTTTTATCAAAGTAACAAATATTTTGTAATTGTACCCTATTTTATTATGCTTTCCATTCATCCGTAATTAATTTTTAATAATTGTTTCACCAAGTCTAACTGATCAATTATATCAATGGAAGATTACAATTCTATTTAGACTTCTCAATAGATAAAGTGATAACATAAGTAGTTTTAATTTTCAAACAAACACAATCAGCTCCTTCAAGAAGTCTCTTCACTTATTTTTGATTTTTTGATCTGCCTGGCTACCTAGTACTGTCCTCTCCCCCCTATCTGATATATATAATCTGACTGATAGATTATACTTGAATGTGTGTCATTGGACTGTTGAGCTTCAGGGTGGATGTTCAAATTGTGGCAGTGGCACAGATATATACATCAGAGAATAATCAAATACAGCAAAATGATGATTACCAGGTGTATTTTTCATATATTTTTCTCTGTTTTCTTACTTTATGTAAATCGACTGCTATTTCAAATTATGGGAGCTGCAAAATTATTATCAAGGCAGATGACAATGCTCATTTTTTGCACAGCACAGCTGTGGTGCATTTTAATCTTGGTTTTCTTCCTTACTCAGATACATTTTGTGCACTACATTCTGGATTATGTCCCCTCTGTCTACCATATGGCTCAAATATCAGCAGGAATTAGCCTGTCTGTTAACACCCAATTATAAATATCAATCACTACCATTGTAAGGAGCAGAGAGATCATGTTGAAGTATATTCATTTTAATTATCTGCATTTGAAAATAACATTTTGTGGTGTAGATTTTTAACTGCAAAATTTTGAATTAAAAATTTTTATTGTCATCAATAATGGCATTGTTATTGATTTTTTTCCTGAATATAACAGTCAAAATCTGTGATGATTAATGAAAATATGTTGGGGCTTTTTTTGCTTAGACAAAAATCTGGGTCGAGAAGATAATTTAAAAAATTTATATTTTTAAAACCATCTGTTGATTTTATAGTGAAAATTTTAGTTTATTTTGTTCATACCTATTATATACACATAAAAACTATAGCCAAAGCAGCGAGAAAATTGGTTAAAGAAGTCATTATACCCATTTTTTTTCTAAGATTTATACATATTATCCAAAACCTCTTCCTATGTATGATTTAAATTGAGCAATTTCTTCATAATTGGATGTTATAGCTTTTAATAAAAATGGTGCAAAAATAATTTTGGTGGAAACGATAGGTACCATTTAATTTCAATAAGGTCACTGTATGGCGGTATCCAAGAGAGTCATTTTATTCTATTTTTTAACTATGCAAACATTACAGTGTATCCAAATTTAATCATTAGCCCATAATTAGAGGAAAACAAAGCTGGTAGCAGACCCTGGTCAGATAGGAAATGTAGACCCCATCTTAAAATACTCATCAAGTATTTTTGAAATCAGTGCTAGATAAATATCATTTATATAAGGGTATATTCATTTACATGTAAGTGTATATGATGTAGGAAAACCAGGGCACAGTGAATAATTATGATTTTTTTTATGTGCGAATGCAGAACAGAATGTCTACTACTTCCTTTTCTCAAGTCAACACATCCAGTTTCTCATTTTGTGAAAGACTACCTGACCATTGCTGTGCAGTGTGCAAGCCAGGGAACCTAATTTCAAGCCAGAAGTAATATTCTGAGGTTCTCTTACTTTCATTATAAAGCCATAACTATTCAGAATTTTCAAATTGTGCTATATGAGGTGAAATCGAGGTTGTATTCGAATTATTTCTTGTCCAAATTGCCATAACTGTGCTCGCTCTTTAGAGAAACATAAGGTTAACTTCCTCAACTGAATGTATGGGGCACAGTGGATTATTTCTGGGACTTTACCATTTCAATTCTTTTTACTAAAATTGATCTTATCAATTCATTTTGTGTACTTAACTAGAAAACTAAAAGAGCATTTTAATTCTACTTCTGAATAATATTTTTTTTGTCTTTTCTTTAATTACTTTTCAGACTGTGTGAATGTGATTTTGTGTTCAATGTTTTCTTTGGTGTGCCTAACTTTTGCCAAGGGATGTTCGAGAGATTTCTATGATCACTTTCTGTAACAGTGTCTACAACAATGTTCTAATAAAATGTTAGTTGGTTTCAGTCAGGGACAACTTTGTATCATTCAATGTTATGTTGATTCACTGTTCAGGCGGTGAGGAGATTCGATGTACTCGGGTTGGGGCTCAGTGGATCAGAAAAATTTAAAAAACAAACAAGTGCCTACCATCTTAAAGAGATATCACTTCATCTTTATATAACTTATATCATAGCAAAAAGAATTGATCTTCCATTTTTTAGCCTAATATATCAATAAAATTAACTTCTACGTACAATTTTTTTTCGATTCACTGCGCCTGGTTGATCACTGATCGGATCCATTCCACATAATAATCTCCGTACCCACGGGCAGAGTCAGAAATCAAAGCAAAAACGAGCAAAGCAGCGAAATGAAAAATATTTCCATGAATAATTTTATTCATCTAATTTCCAAGTAGGTCCGAAATAGAAATACATGTTTTTTGTGAAACAAAAGGAAAGACAGACAAGATTTCAATTTGTGTTGAAATAGATAAAATGGAAAGAAAAACTTCTGCAACTTTTTTTTTGTGTGTGTGTGTGTGTGTGTGTGTGTATGTGTGTCCAAACACGTGCCAATCATGATCGTGTCGTCAGTAATATTTCACACTGAATATTCATCGAATAATAATACTCAAACACTGATATTTGGTCTAATAATAACGCGAGAAAAATGAATAAATTTCTATGCTAATCGTGAAAATTGAAAAATCAGGCCAGTCACACTTAACGGTAAAAAGTGACATTTAATATCACCAATAACTCAAAGAAAACGTTTCATTTAATTAGCTTGAATATCTTGATATGTTAAATCAAAATGATGAAGGGGTAGAAGATCTCAATACTAATGATTCGTTTACTTACCTTCGTTTGGTTAGCCATTGTTTGTAAATAAAGTTAAACTTTTCCACAGTACTTCAGTCATTAAAACATTATTGTTGTCGTTAGGGTTAATGTCAATGTTTTAAATGAAAGAACATGTTTGAACACGTCGAGTTAGACTAACACAACCGCGATCGTTTATTGGTCTGACCTGATTGAATCTGTACCTTTTCAAAGCTTGGTTTTTTATTCACTCTCTCACTAAAATTAATTAAACCCATTAACTGCAAAAGTGGCCAGTGGTGTGTTGTCGGACGTTTCGGTCGGAAAAATTTTGCCCCGTCAGAATATTTGCCGGCGAAACGTCCGTTTATCGGCAAATGTAATACTTACCAATTGCAAGATGAAAGCCCATTGCAAGAGAAAAGTCTTGTCTCAGTTGTCATCAATCACAATAAAACGGATGTATATATACATTTTAGGCGGTGATATTGTTATGTTTAGTAAATTCCTTTTGGCAGCCTGGTCCTAAGTAATTTTTTAGTTCTGTTTCAATGCAACCGACCATCTATCTATCTATCTATCTATCTATCTATCTATCTATTGAAACAGATTGATATCTCCGGGCATTTAAAACAATAACACTTTCACCTGACCACACATTTTCTTCCGAATCTATTCATTGAAACACACATGAATGTACCGTTAGGTACAAAACCAAATATATTCAGTCAGGTAAGAAAATGTTTCAATGGGAGGTAACACATTTTGCTGGAACACCCAAGTTAAATATTCCTAAACCCTACATCTATCGCAACTAGTACATTTAGAATTTTTTTTCTTTAGATAGTCTCACCCAAGACACAAAGTCTGGAAAAATGCAACTTTCCTTTCAGCGATAATCAGTGTTAAGGTTCTGATATAGACCACCCAAGAAGACAATGAGTTTTGCCTCTCACGCCCCTACTCTTACCCTCTTCAATAAAATAGGCGCACATGATTTGATCCTTGTCCAGTTCTCATTCTGTGCCTTGCAGAATGTTTGCTGTTCCAACAACTTTGCACTAACCATTCCACCTATTGGTATACGCATTCAATAACGCACTGGAATACAAACCAACTGTATAGTTTCTTTACATCATGCATATGCATATGATCATTCTACATATGGATATTGTACGCTTATATCTCTAAATTTTACTCTCAATAACATATTATAACAAGTAGTCAAACAACTTTTAAAGCGCATTCTTTTCTTCCTTCTTCTAATGAGAATGACAATTGAATCATATTTTGTAGACATTTCAATGAATACATTCTTGTTATTCTAAATCTTTGTTCTTTATCTTATTGCATGCACACTTCGAAGCATTCCAACTTTACTATAGCATTCACCATCAGCAGCAGCCAGCCTCAAAGAATTCACTTTCCCTTGATTGTTACTGCAGGTGATTTTACACTTTATACCGAATAGTAAGATTACAACCCAATTGTAGTTGGTTTAATAGTTAGGTTTCTAATTGGAGTCAGATACTGATAATTCAATTAACTTAACTAAGTAACCACTACGCTATCTACCTGAGCATGGTTGTATCTTTCTATCTCTCTGAGTCTGTTCATGCAGGATCAAATGCTGGTTCACTGACGCTGAAGGTCTAGCAAATTGATTTAATGAGTTAAAAATTAAAACAGACGTAGAAGATCCAGACACAATTGCCATCAACAAAAGTTCGTGTTCATTAAAAGTATCAGAATTAGAAATAAACGGATATAATATGATAAGAAGAGACAGTAAACGTGTAAGAGGTGGCCTATTCATTCATATTCAAAAAACCTTTCAATTGGAACCTTATGAAAAATTGAAAAACAAAATATTTGACAAATTATTTGGATTAAATCGAAAATAGAAAATTGTAACCTGTTCCTTGGATTGATTGATAGAAGACTCTCCCAAACACAGTATAGCAACTCATTCTTAATCAAAATCAAATACGGAATTTAAAAAAAGGGTATTAGCTTTAGATCGGAATCTTAACTCTAGCCTTGTACGCAATACGTTACTTCCTTTAGTCATTGTCCATAAAAGCCCTGAACTCACGTGTACTATCGCTCATTAGTCTCGGCTCTCAATCATAATCGGGGACTTTAATATCCAAAACATAGACTGGAAAACATCAGTGGATCTAAAAGTGAGAATTCAACACCAAACAAATTCATTAATAGCATCAAAGACAATCACCCAAAGCAGCATATCAAAGAACCAACAAGAATAAGAAGTGTGAATAAACCCAACACACTAGACTTACTCTAAACAAAAAATCATAACAACATAGCCAACTCAAAAATGATGACCCCATCAGAAAAAAGTGACCATGCAACAATAACATTTGAATTCAACGTAAAAACTGCTTCAAATACAAAACAAGAAAACATGAAGAAAACCTTCGACATTGAATGAACACTACTGTTCAATGATGACTAAATAGATAAAATCTAGAAAAAATTCAGAGAACTATACAATAAAAACATACAAATGAACGTCCATAGACAAAACACAATACAAACAAAAAATCCAACAAACCACCTTGGTTCAACAAAGAAGCTGGAAAGGCCATTAAAGCAAAAAAAGATTTCCTTAGAGAAAATACGTGAAAAACAATACTCGAATGCATACAATAATGCGCAGAAGGCGATAAAACAGCCAAACTAATGACAAAAATCAAATGCAAATCTGGAAAAGATCTAGTACAAAAAATGCAAACCAATGAAGAAAAAAAAACAACAGAAAACCTATCAGTAAAATTTTAAAAACTCACAAAGAATAGAATGCAAAACAAATAAAGAATAAGTATTTTACTACACGATTTACAAAAGAAGATGGAGACCTCCTTACATCAAATGAGTCCTTATCATAACTATATGGAAAAGGACCTTAAACGCAAATATTTGGATTAACCCAGTATGGTCACTAAGAAATCAACGAAATATACATTAACGAAGAAGTACATAAAGAACTAAGAGATACCAACATATATAAAGCAATTGGACTAGATAACATACATCTTGAAATACTACAGATAGTTGCAGATGAATTATCAAAAAACATCCCAATATCTGAACGAAAATTACATTAGGATTGGGAAAACGCTATAGTCACATCGATACACAAAAAAGGAAACAAACAATTAACTTCCAAGAAGAGACCAATTTTATTAATGTCACGAATTGTAAAAATATCAGAAAAAAATAAGAAAATAACAAATTAGGAAACACGTAGATAAACACAACATCATTTCAAATACACAACACTATATATATATATATATATATATATATATATATATATATATATATATATATATACATATATATATATATATATATATATATATATATATATATATATATAAAGTCATTGGATATAGGTTGTTCCTATAGTGAGTGAGGGGAAGTAGTGATGAAGCTGGAGTGATATGCGTGGCGACGAGATTTTTCAATTGTGGAGGACAAAGGATTTTGTCTTCACGTGTTTGATTTTTAGCGCCACACGCCGATGTAATTGGAAATGTTGAGAGAGGAAAGTGGACAATAGTCGCCATGATAGAATGGAGTATATGCACGCCAAGTATGAGTGTGAACGTGGAGATTAAACAAAGTACAAATGATTACAATGAAGACACTTATGAGTATTTAAACAAATAAATACACAGTACATTTAATGGAAAGACATTTATAACAATACAAGACAGAGGAGGAATGTGTGTAAGAAGCATTAGTATGATCGATCATGAATAGACGCCTTTTTAGTTTAGGAGATAGGATTTATGATAGAAGGGGCAGAATAAACTTGTAGCCAAGTAGAAGAGGAAGATAGGTAACTTTAGTGAGTGGTAAGAGCGCTGTGCCTAGTAGAAGTCGTGTGTTAATAAAGTGGGAGTAACTGAAATGCTTTGAATCTATAAGGCTTAGAGAAAACCAAGAAATGATTATGGAAACCGGATATAGGTGGTATGCTTAACTGCCAGATAGTGGGCGATGTAAATGTGATCACGTATTAGCAACTTGATCATCGTGGCTGTTGTGTAGTAAAGGCATTGTTACTTCATTCACGGGAAATAGTGGTAAATACGCGTTTTGAGCAAAAGAAGAGGACATGATTAAGTAGCTAAGCGTATGAGCGATACCTCAACATCTGTGAAGTAAAATGTTTTGGACAATGATTGGTCGCGGTGGATAAACGGTAGATTTTGGATCGGTCGGGAGGCCGGCAAAAAGATACTGATCCTCAAGAGGGGAAAAGAAGAGAGAGAAAGTGAGAGGTAACTGACTACCAGAGTTGGGGCAAACGACCAAGTGAACACGTGCATTCAGAGCTTTTAAATGGGGTAGATGGAGGAAGTAATGTCTTCTATATGTAACTAAATTGAGAGTTTCAAAGCTAAAGCAGATATTCATTGATTTTCGTGATTGATTTTAACTAAAAATAAAGGGGCTGCTACAACAGTTGTATGCTTGGTAAATCATGTTTAACCAACCAACTGACAACACTGGGGGAACAAACAAAACAAGAGAATGAAGGTAACCCAACTGATATAATACATCAACCAGTAAAGCTTTTGACTCAGTACCTCACTGAAGGCTTCCATACTAACTAAAACCCTACAACACCAAAGAAAATATCCGAACATGGCTTGAAGAATTCTTCACATGGAGGGAAAATGTGTAATGGTTAATGGTATAAAGTCAGAATATAAAGTAATAAACAGGGTTATGTCCCAAGGTTCAGTATTAGCTTCTATTCTCTATATGTTATACATTGACGACTTACCAAAAACACTGAAATTCAAATGTAGCACATTTGCAAAATACATTAAAAAAATATAGCAAAGAATAACACAGAAATAGGTAAACAAAAATCTGCTATATGAATGATAGAAAACTACAAAACTACAGAGCAAGAAAAATACCTCAGCATAATCATATCATCAAAACTCTAAATCTATATTCATATTTCAAAAATTACTAAAAACACTGCAAAAATACCTGGAATTAGATTTCCTTAACGTAAATACTGTGTTCAACATACATAAGATCCCAATTTGAATATGCAGGGCAAGCATGGTTCCCCATCGCCAAAAAATATATAAAAGAATTAGAGAATATCAAGAGAAAAGGAAACCAAGGAATGATTATGGTGACAGGGTTATCAGTGATATGCCCAACAGCAAAGTTGTGGACGAATTTGTGATCACCGAGAGCAACTTGGTGGCCATTATCAGACGCAGAAAAACTCCTGACAGAAAGATTATTTAAGTCACAGAAAAGACATTAGATTTAACCCATGAGCACCTCCCGGAGCTAGGAGAATTAGAAGACAGAAAATAATCGTGACTGCTCTGTAGAATATGCATTGCCATTTCATTCACGGGAGACGGAGATATAGATATACATTGTTGAGCCTGAGAAAAGGACAACATTTAGTAGATGAGCGTATGAGAGATATCTCAACATCAGTGAAAATGAAATAGGCAAGGTTTAAAAGAGTGATCGATGATAAAAAAGTAAAGTTCGAATCGGCCTGGAGGCCGGCGAAATAATACAGCCCCTAGAGAAAATAAAGGAAAGAAAGAGAGGGAGAGAAAAATAAATATGACAATTACTCAAACCACAGAAATAACAACAAAATGAAAACTTTTGCAAAAGACAAATAACAAAACTCAAAAATATCTATGTATAAAAGAATGGATGTATGTGATCCAACAGAATGATTATAAATTGCGTTTTATTATGTGGAAACTTATTTTAAATGATCTCCCGTTATTACACGGTTGGTATATCACTCAACATAGACATTTTCTTTCATTGTTTATTTACGTTGCGTATGTTAAGTGATGTATTAATCGTGTAATGATGGGAGATCATTTCATATAAGTTTCTATATAATATAACGCTATATATATATTGATTATCTTTCTCAATCTATCCATATCTACCTATCTATCTATAAATCAGTCTGTTAATCATCTATCCATATAGCCCTGTTCATATCTA
This sequence comes from Thysanoteuthis rhombus, assembly GCA_963457665.1. NCBI lineage: Eukaryota > Metazoa > Mollusca > Cephalopoda > Oegopsida > Thysanoteuthidae > Thysanoteuthis > Thysanoteuthis major. The sequence goes on from OY735205.1 coordinate 32,845,599, forward strand.
TCTATTTCTGTCCATATCTGCCTATCCAGCTCAGTCTGTTAATATATTCATTTATCAATTGAAAAACACGTTTGCTTCGTAGGCACATTGGTTATTTTTTTTGTTTTTTGTTGTTTTTTTTTTATCCGAATAAAATTGATAACCCTCGAACGAATGGAATTTCAAATTTGATTTTGGTCCTTTCTGCATCATCTGAAAATATGATTTTGATGAACTATTCTTTTTTTCAAATTTATGATACGAAGCGTTAGCCAGTGTTATCTCCCTTTAAACTGAACACATCCTTTAAACTGGTTTTCAAAATTCTTTTGAGAGATGATTTTTCACAGTTATTTATATTAAGGATAGGAGTGATAGATTTCTTCAAAGAGAACAATTGGTGAACTCTTTTAGAACATGACATTATATTGCTCTTCGAAAAAGGTTACGTTGGCGTTTTTTTTACTATAGTTCATTTTTTCTTTCTTTCTTTCTTTCTTTCTTTATTTATTCATTTATTCATTCATAGAGGGAGTTATGTTTAGGCTGTAAGATTTCAAGAATGATATCATCGATATCAGAAAATAAGTATCAAGCAAATCTCAAGAAGTTCAATTCTAATAAAAGTATTTATATTTTTCAAGAATTGAATATCCACTCATGAGCTGATAGATGTGCAAGGGAAGTAACTCATGTACATTTGAAAAATGCCTCTGATTTCAGTTTCAACATCCGATTAAGCAATTTTAGCTTTTTAAAGGAGATGAATTAAGCCTAAAACCATATATTTATCATAAATTATTATTGAATAATTTTTTTTGTTTTTGATAATAGATAAGAATTTTATAAAACAATATACATTTTTTTTAATGTATAAAAATACTGAACTGATCATTTCACTCAGTCTAACCCTGACTTGGTAAGCGAATGATTCATCTATGGGCGAATTAAAGTATTTGGGGGTGAATAAAATTAAAAGGTGGAATGGTGGATTACTCTTTTTTCTATACTAGAAAATATGTTATTCCGTGATGATCATGCACATTAAGAAAACGTTGTTCCCAAGAATCTTACCCAAAACTTCTTTTTTTATTAACTTTACTTTAAACTTTAAAAATCATGGGGATTTTTCTGTGTTAATTTTTTTGTCATTTTTTGTTATCTTCATTTTGGGGCGCTCAAACACTTGACAAATGATTCAATTCATGTTTTTGCTCATGATACAAAATGGATTTAAATGATACACAAGTATAAGACGAAAACGATCGTAATCACAAGGAAATTAAGTCACTAGAGAATGAAATTTTGTGATGAAGATTCGAGGCTGAACGATACTGAAATAGTTTCCTAAGCGCTGGTTTAAGTAAATCATTAGCTTTAGGTTCATAAATTTTGTAGTACCTAAATCGTTCAAAATATCACAGGGATAAAATATTCGAATCGTCAGTGAAATTTTTGCATCGTCAGCAAAAGCAGCACAAGATAGCCTTAATCTCCCTTTAAAATTTTGAACGATCTGAGCATATATAATAGAGTTTACAAACTTGAAGCGAATGGAAAAATATACAGGCTGGACGGATAAATTTCAATATATCCTTCGTTGGATTCTGCTGTAATGCCTAAATTCGAAAAAATATTCAAAATGTTGCATATCCATCGGAGTGAAAAAATTCAGTTACAATTGTGAAATTGAATGATGGTTTTAAAATACTATAATACTTCGAATCAAAGAAAAATCACAAGGCTTTTCATTTTAATTTGATGCCTTTTGTCTTAGTGCTGTGAATTAAGCAATGAACTCGATAACGACCATATTGTAATGGAGGGACATGAGTAAAATCTACACCGTTGATGCATCATCTTCTATTTTAAACAGTAAGCAGGTTCACTTCGGATTTGGGTGGTATGTTTATTATATGATTAGATTTGTTTTTATCTGTTGGATGATCGGAATCGATTTGAGTCGGAACTTAGCGCTCTTTTTAAATATTTTATAGATTTGATCTTATTTTCATTCAACTATTCTGTGTTAATTTTATTTTTATAAATGTTGCTGTTACGTAAGCGACGATTAACCATGTTTATGTTCACATGGCTACTCCACACTGTCGGTGCTTTGAATTCTTTTTTAAACGAAATTATCTTTCTCATATTATGGATTTAACTTTTATCGAAAGAAAAAAAAATTATGCTTTACCCAACAAATTGTTAGACTAATTATAGAAATAATAAACGTGGTTATATAACATTTCTCGTTTTTTTTCTCATAATATAAATGCACTTCACTTTGTTTGTTTTGGGGGTGTTAACTTTATATCTTATCAAATGATGCAGGCAACCATGTAAATTCATCGATTTCTGAGGTTTGAATAATAGCGAGAAAAAAATATTCTTGAAATTCCTCTCATTCTTTTTCAGCTTTAGACGGAGAGTTCTAAACAAAGGATATCGGTTCAAAAGCCACAGAAAAATAAATCTTATTTAATTATTTTGAAACAATGTTGATTGTTGGATATTTGCTACCGATCGATATCGATTAATGATTGTTAAAAATGGGATGATCTTTCGTTTTATTGAAGGTCCAGCATTAAATCTAAGTGCCGTAACTTCTGGACACATCGAATAATGGCCTAAAATACCCATCAGCCCCTTTTTATGTTCTTTTGAAACGTATTGCAATAAATTAACATCTTCGTGAGGTTTAATTTTGGTTATAGTTGGACGATATTATCATAATTAGTCGTAAACAGTAGAAAAAAAAAATTTTGTGTAGATGGAATTCTGAGCGGGTTATGACCGTGTTTACGTTCATGACCAAGAAAAATATTAATTCTGCCATAATTGATGTATCTGATCAGAAAAAAATGCAGTCGATTTTTACAATTCTGTCAAAAAATAAGAATTGACCTCATAAAATTTGATTCGAAGAAAAATTGCCAATTTAATAATAGATTGACCCTATTTTGAGAAAATATTGCTTACTTTCTTTGGAAAATTTGGTGAAAAAAACATTTGTTTACCCGGGGTGTCGTTTACAGGTGAACACAGTTGTAGGTCCACTCTCTCCATATCATATCTGATTTTTAAAAACTATTAAAAAAAGAAACGTTCAACAGATTTTTTTGTAAAACCAAATACTGTATTTTAATGAAGAAAGCAACAAAAATCTTTCTAATTAGTAAATATTCTAGTTTTATTGCATTTCTGAATTTTTCTACAATTCAGAGCCTATTTTTGGAAAATAGTTGACACTTCCAATTCTACAAGATATTTTATTGAGATTTCATAAAATTAAATGAGTGAGGTGATTGACTTGGAAAAATATTTCTATATTCTCATGAAATACCCTTTTGATAGACATAAAATTCATTCGAAATTGAATAAATGCCAAAATTGAATTCAGCTCAGTATAGTTTTTGACAAATTTGAAAATTTGTGTGTAATTTGGGTTAAAGTTTCTTCATGTTTACCCGGTTTGCAAGTGTTAATAAGTTTTCATCGACCGAAATTATCTCTGGATTAATGTTTTTTACACTATTTTCAAGTGATAATTTTGTACAATTTGTTCCAAGTTTTGGCCTTTTTTTCTTAAATATATCTGTTGTATTTCAGTCAAAAGTCTGTGATAGATTCTATGGAACACGTCTGCAAGAGTTTGGTTTTCATCAAGTTTTTGCTGAGAATTTTCATTTTTTTCGATTTGACACTTATTTGTTGCAAGCAATTTATTATTTGTTTTAGTTCGTAGTTTTGATGCTTGGCCAGTTACCTTCAATGGTGTTCATCTCACTTTCCAGGTATTTTGTATGTTCAATGTCTACAAATGGAGACATTACTATATCATCATCATCATCAGTCTTTTAGCGTCCGTCGTTGGACATAGACCTTCCCCAGGATTTGCCACACTTCTCTATCATGGGCGTCACGGAGCCAGTACTTCCTGAACTTGCCTAGCTTGTCTCTCCATCTAACATTTTGCCAGCTTTGGTTGCGCATGTGGTCTCGGGAAATCCATGTTGTGAGTCGTGATGTCCATCGATTGTCAGCCATTCTTGCAACATGGCCAGCCCACCGCCCTTTGAGATTTTTTATGGATTCTATGATGTCTCTAACTCTTGTCTTTTCCCGGATGTGCTGTGCTGTTTTGTGGTCTCTCCATGTGAGGCCCAGCATTATTCTTTCATGTGCACGTTGCATGGTGCATGGTTCTCAGCTTACGGGTCTGTCTCTTGGTTAAGTTCCATGTTTCAGCTCCATAAGTGACTATTGGGAGGATGCATTGGTTGTACACCCTTCTCTTTAGGATTAATGGGATCTTCTTATTTTTGAAGGTTGAGCTTGCTCTGCCAAAGGCTTGCCATCCTAGTGTGATTCCTCAGCAACCTCAGATTCGCATTACTATATACCAAGCTGTTAAAACCCTTTTCCATCTCTGCTCTCAATACCATAAAAAAAAATTGGGTATCACTATAAGGAATGACAGTGTACTATAGAAATTTTTATAAGCCTTATTCAAAACCATGATCTCAACACCACATGAATCCTAATAATGTGCTAATGATAAGATGATTGGTTATTTCCATTTGAATAGTATATTGTTTCAGTTTCTAAAAAATAACATTTTTTTTTGTCCTGGTTTCAAATCAATTTTCTCTTCTTCATAGGTGTTAGTCAATGAGCTTTTGCTTATAGTCCACCAGGACCTGCCCTTCAGTTAAAGTGCTAAGTAGGACACAAAACCCTTGATTAATTTAAAACTTGATAGAATTTTTCAGTAATTGGTGAAATGTTTTATTAGAGTATGAGGCTAGTTGAAAAAAATGTTGAACTATCATCAATCACTGAAATTTTTGTCATGTTTTGATTTAACCAAGGAGGTTTGATCCTGATTCTCAATTCCTGACGACAAATTTAGATGTTTGATTTAGGAATGCAAAACATTGTATACCAAACATTTTCAAGAACCATCTTTTATGTGCTACACTAAACTGAACAACTTTCTTTTTATTAGACTTTAATATTGTTCCAATTCCATAACGATGGAAGCTGAAGAGTCACCCACATCTGACAAGAATTTGTATGCTTCTACTGATGAAGATGAAGTTTTACAATCAACATCCACAAGTGCTTTGAATAGAGAAGATGAAGTTTTACTGTCAACATCCACGAATGCTTCAAATAAAATGGATGAAGTTTTACAATCAACATCCACGAGTGCTTTGAATAAAGAGGATGAAGTTTTATCATCGAAACCCATGAGTGCTTCAAATAGAGAGGATGAAATTTTATCATCAACATCCACGAATGATACTCTTACTAAAAGCTCTTCCAAAGAGGCTAAATTGATAGAGGTTCCCTCTGACAATGAAGCTCAGGTGTCAACTGATACATTCAGAGTAGATACTAGCCTCATACCAAAGGCTCATCTAGAAGACCAAGCTAATGATGAATTATTGGCACTTGGTCTCACTGTGTTTAACCAAGATGAATTTGAGCAAAGTGAGTAAAAAAGTATTTTACTATGCAATTTTTCTTTTTCTTGTAAACTCCTTGGGGAGCATTGTGGTTATTTTGTTCTGTTGGGTGTAGTTGTTTTTCCCACACCTAAGATAGACTGCCTTACGGGTCTAAAGGGCTCCAATTACCCTACTATCTACCCAAAGCAGGTTTAGATATGGATTTATGCCTTTCAAAAAGGCATTAGTGCAAAGTGAATGTTGCCAAACTTATCTGAAACTAAAACTTAGTTCACTGATTTCAACTTTGCGCCAGTAACCACAATGCCTTTCTGCTTCTCCTTCCATATATCTAATGTTACCTTTTTTTCACAAACCTCATATTTTTTTAAACGTGAAAAATGTTTTTGATTAATTTTAGGACTACAAAAAAGCGATTTATATTCATTTTTTATTTGGTAAATAATTGATTATTAATCTCTTATTGTTCAAAATTCAGTACATTATATAGCTATTTAAAACTATGAAAAATACGAAAATATGTTAAAAAAAAAAAAAAAAACTGAGTGAGGAAACTTTACTCTGAAAACTTAGTCCAATTCTTGAGAATATTTTAGAAATATCTGAGGGGAGAAGATCCAGCTGGTATCATTTACACATCTTTTAGCACCTGTTTGAAATTCAATAAATAATTGGACTTAATTTATATTTTGAGGCATTAATTCATGTTCTGTAGCTTTTTGAAGAATATTCTTCTACAATGTGGCATCATTCAATCATTGATCATGCCCTTATAAATATGTTTTAAAACTTGCATTTATTGTGCTTTTCTAGATGTTATGGCTCAGGTTGATCAAGCGATTGTCAAGGAGGAGGAAGAGAAGAGGAAAAGGATTCTTACTGGTCAGATAAAATCAGCTGAAGAAGATCTTCGGTGAGTATGACAGTGAGCGTAGCCAAAACAATAATATTTTCTGTTTTATACTACTTATTCATGGAGTATGACTTCTCATGTAAGTTTGATAATATAACAGTATGAAAAACAAAATGCACACGTACACTGGCACTGTTATTAGCTGAATTTGGATTAGAAATTTTCACTGTATAATGTTCAATCTAAGTGATTAATGGAGAAGCATTGGATCAAGTGCAGTGACAAGGGAAGGAGTAAAAATTTTTATTTTCTCATTAGGCTACAGACTTACTGATGTACCTACTTATATGAATACACATACACACACTAAGCAAATTTATCTCAAACTTCCTATACTTTTATAGTGTAGCATGTGAAAAATGTTAGCTCGACATTTTTTCTAACATTTCTCGTACACATTTTGATCAGAAAGCCATTTGAAAATTCCAAATTAAGACAGCACTCCTATATACATAAATATATATATTATCAAATCAATTGATCATTATTTGATTTGATTTTGTTTTATCTTTAAATGTAAAGACTGGCATGACATGTCATACAACTCAGAACAGAGTGTTAATATTTCTTAAATAAATGATCATAAAGATCTAGAAAGATTTTGGAGAAATGACAATGGACCGCAGACTCAAGTCATACTAAGTCTGTCCTGGAAAATATCCTACCATTTAATATTTACGAAAAAAAATAATCTACCTCTTTAAAGTGCCCCCCTCGGGACCTCATTCATTTTCACTTTTCAGAACAGTCTACAGTGTCTGTTCATGCATGCACAGTGAGATTTGTTACCTCAAGGCCCAGTTCTCGAGATATTCAAAATGACAGACCGTGTCTATATATCTCACTGTGACCAGTTTTCATTGACCCACAATATCGTTTGAAGATACAAAATTTGAATTAACTTAATCTCAATGTCATAAAGTTGCTTTTATTCCTGTTTAAAACTGACCCTGTTTTCATACTAATACCCAGTACTTTGTTTGATTCTCTTTATTTAATCGCTATTTGTATTTTTTCAGCTTTGTAAAGCAAGAACTGTCTCGTTTGAACAAGGTGTTGTTGTCCATGAGAGGAAAAGCTAAAGAAAAAGAAATTCGAAAACTTGAGTCAGTTAAGCAGCACAAAGAGAAAAGGGTAAAGTTGATTTGTTTCATTCAAAGAGTTTTTGGACTTGAATTCATTCTTTCTGTTATTTTTGTTGTTCCCATAATGTTTTGGCAGATCCATTCTATGGCTTTTTTTACTACACTAATTTCCAGACATTATTCCCTCATGTCTTAAGATATTCGTTATATTTACAGATGAAAGAATTAAAAGCAAAATTAAAGGCCTTGCATCTTACTGTATATGGACATGCAGATGGACTTGATGCAGATGAAGAACTTGTTCAACAAGGTAATTCTTCATCTCTAGTGTATCACTCATTCATGAAATCACTTCATTACTTTTAAATCATTTCTAAAAGATATGCATGATGAAAAACTCAGTTTTTCAAGCATTTATTGCTTAAATGTTGAGAATCTAAGGTTTAATGGTACAACCATGTGTTCTATATAATCATATCTGAGCTTGTTTTCCTTTTTTTCAATTGGTCTCATTGAAATAATGCTTCATTTGAAATTCTTCATAATATCAATATTTTTTAAGGCTATTGTAAACTAATATAAATAACGATATATTGATGATTATTAACAAAATAGCAGAAAAATTTGATAATCAGATAAAGTTATTTTATTACTTAATCTTACCGTGGCCTAAAATGGTTGTGTTGTGAGAAAACCTTTTTCCGTTTTGTGTTCTGTTGTCACAAGAGAAAAAGTTTGAATTTTAAATGAGATTTTTCTTTGTTTTATATGATCTTGAAAATATCATAATGTTGTTAAAATGTTTGGCTCATATAGTTTTCTAATGCAAAATACTTGAATGCTTAATAGTACCCATAAATCAGACTAGCTTAGTTATTTCATACAATATTACTCTTGGGAATGATAAGGCTGTTGCTTTCAAATAAGTACTCTTACATATAGCAATCTACAATATATGGAGCTAAGTAACATTATCCAGCATAAAGGAGGAAAGTAACTCTGAAAAACATGCTTGTAGGTAATCATATTATACAAAAGCCAATGTCACATTTTTGTTGATTCCTGTCATGCTATAATAAACAAAAATAGAGGAAGAGACAAACAGAAAGAGAGGAAGTGAGTAAATCAAAGTTTGTGTCACTGTGTTCACATACTCTAGAACACACAGTTATGTATCTGTGTTTGCATTTAAATCACTGCTACTACTACTGCTGCCACTGTTTTTGTAGTAGACAATAAATAGATGTAAGCATCTCTAATCTTTCATGAATGAAACTGATGCTTTTCTCATATAAGAAAGGAAATTCATATTTCACCCAATTCTTTTGCCTTAGATTTATTCTGAGGTATGCCTTTTTTGTTTGCAATAAATATGTTTATACTAAAATATATATTTGTATAATTTATCCATACATAAACAATCCCATCATTTTTTTATATATAATGATAGTCAATAAATGATTTACAAACAAAAAGTATGATTGCTTCTGTTCATGTTTTAATATTCATTCGCTTATTGAATCTTTATGGCCTTTGGTCTCATTACTGAAAAAATTGCAAAACTACGGCTCTTATGATTGCTTTCAAAAATCATGATGAACAACTTGATCTGGAAGCAGAAGGGGCTGTAAAGAGCCATGATTATCAAACACTTTCTGAGGAATATGGTGCATTATGTTGATATCTATAGCTCTGTACTATTTACTGATCTGTTGACTTAATCTTATTACTCTGTTCTTTAAGTCTTGATTATTATTCTGATGATCTTCATATTCTTTAGTGTAGCTTCTGTCTTCTTTTAATGTTACCCTTTCTTTCCTTCCTTTCTAGAAACACAAGAACTATCAGTTTTGCACCAAATGTTATCATTTGGCAAAGCAAAACAGGAGACAGAACAAGAAAAAATGATAAGGACCGGAGAGATGACACCATTCGGTTCTGTAACCAAACCTGCAAAGGAAGCTCCTAAACGTATGACACTTACGACCGAGTCTGACATGTCACTCTTTGACCAATTCTTGATGAAAAAAGAACAAGCCACAACGAAAGCCAGGATGTCGATACCTGTCAAAAATAAAGCGAAACATTCATCTGCCACATTAGCTACTTCGAAAGAGAAAGACTCATATCTGCAAGATTCCCGATTTTGCCCTAGCAGCACTAAAAAGAAAAAGTCGAATCTATTTGATGAACGGAAGAAATTACAGTCTGAGCCTTCCACCAAAGCAAATCATGCATCAGCTATAAAAGTAGAGGATGAAAGTGATAGTGATGAGAGTTTCCAAGAGAGGAATCGTTATAAGGATTGTCGTGATGGTCGAGGATATAATGACAGTGATGATGATTGGCTACCTGATGAACGTAAGTTATTTCAACTCTACATCTTTTTTTCTTTTTTTTTTTACCTCTGCCAAAAGGTATATATATTCACACTCATGTTTGTCTGTTTATCCACACAGTGTCTCCAAAAGGTTTCAATGAATTTCAATTTTTATTCGTTAGCACAATGTATCCTGGTATATTTAATCAAAAGTTACTATTGGTATAGTAATAATAATTCGCTTTTATTTTTTTTGTAGAAATGATATTTATCTTTCATTATTTTTCTTCATGGCTCTTCAACATTACATCATCCACCTTTGACACAGTATTGTCTGCTTATGCTGTTTTAATTTAAATCTTGTTTAAAACTGTCAACCAAAACTTTCAATGTAGGTTTCTCAAGCTTTTAAATTGGTCTGGCGGGGTATGTATCTATCATGCTTACAAATTGCACTGATGGTGCTAGAGGGCTGAAAATTTTAACATTTACTCTTTATTGTGTAAATTTATATATATGCTATATGAAAAAACTTTTTCTTTTTTTTTTTCAAAATTCTGTCCCTTGTTTTTTTGTTTTTTTTTGAAAAGTCAGATTTATACAGTAATCATTGCTGAACAAAAAGCTATAGAAGTAACCTCTTCATCTATCTCCCCTTTTTCCAATTTTTTAATTGATCACCACCAACATGGTATGACGGTTCCTATTGCGTGATTAACAAGACCTGTCTTTCTGTTTCTATTCACAGCCGTTCCAATCAAAAAAGGTTCGAAAAGGAAACACCCTACCCTCAAAAGGAAAAAACCTATGCAAGCAGAAGATTTTAGCTGTTCTGATGATGAGGAAGATGAAGGAAGTAGTCGAGGCAAATGTCGTTTGTCAGGAAATGCTTCCATGAAGAAAGCACGAGATGATGGCAATTTGAAATTTTTCCAGGAAAGATTAAAGTAAGTTTGTTCTTGTTTTTTCAGTCTATTCTAATGGACTTATTATGTAACACAATAGACTGATAAGATGAATGAAAATAAGGCGACCATGAGTTGACTATCCAAACCTAGGAACAGTGGAATAAGAACCATTTACCCATGGGGATTGGATAAATGGTTCAGTTCAAAATTCCCAGAAGGTTACTGATTACAACAGATTCATGGATAAATCTGGAGGGTGCAACAGTTAAAACGTTTAAATAACAACCAAGATTAGGACATTAGTCTGAGTAAATCAGTGTATGATAATTACTTTGCTCAACTAAAACTAACAAATATTATCCCTATAATAACTATTTGACTTCATTGATAAAGTCAAGTTAATATTAATCGAATTTTTTTATGAACCTTTCTTTTGTTTTCAGAAAATTTCGTGCACAAGAAGAATTTGAAAGAGCAAATGGTGTGGAAGAAGATTCTGAATCCGACTCTGATGCAGAATTCGAAGGTGGACTAAAAGTACCAAAAAAACTTTGGAAAAAACTTTATAAGTAAGTAAATAATAGGTATTACATTTTGTATATTGGCATATACTCCCTTGAATTTTTCTCTATGTAGACTTGAATTTCATATAATGAACATTAGGCAACTTCACTCCACTGGCTGTTCAAATTAACACTCTAAAAATATAGTTGCTACTCGTTGAATCAAGAGAAATAGTCTAATGTTAATGTTTTCCTATTTCAGGTACCAAAAGACAGGTGTGCGTTGGTTATGGGAACTGCACTGCCAACAAGCAGGAGGCATTGTGGGTGATGAAATGGGATTAGGAAAAACAATACAAACAATTGTGTTCCTGGCAGCTCTCAGCCACAGTAAACTCAGGGATAAAAATTTAATGTGAGTATATAGTTATTAAGAAAGTTTTGATGGCTTTCAGTTTCTCATATACAGATGTTGAGATGAGGACTTTCCATCCCCATATTTTGAAGGGGGCCCCTGTCCCATCATTCCAACCATCCCCCTCACTTATGACACCCGCCTTAAGAAGGCCGTCATAGTAAAACAGCCAAAATGTTGTGCTAAAAAGAACAGCTGAGATGAGGACAACAGCCTGAAAAACTCAGTGTACAAGAATAATCATTTTTGCATCGGCTATTCCTCTTGGTATCATTCTATCACCCTGCATTGTTTCCACCCTTTCCACTAATGTGAACTTTGCACTTTTTCAGTTGAATCTTTTTTTTTTACAATTTACTGGTACTTTGCAAAAGTATTCAGATAACTCTGAAACTCCTGTTATACTTTTTAAAGTTTGAAATAGAATAGAAAAAATAAACATTTCATTAAACATCTTTTCTCGCCACCAAAACATATCCAAGTTAAATTGTCAATGATTAATACTAATACAAAATCAGTTCAAAAAAATATAAAAATGCAATAACACAGATATATTTTTTTTTAGATATGTATATATATCAGAAATTTTCCTGATAATTCAAAAATTGAGCTGTATGTCTCCTTAGGTATGATTTGGGTAAATTTTTAAATTAATTACCGTGTATATATGTTGGACCTTTAATTTATAACTTAGCAAATTGTGCTAGTATTACGATTAGAAAGCTTTGGACTCTAGCTTGATATGGATTATTATGGGGCTCAATGAGTTGTAGCAAGTGTTAGTTCTCCAAATACTCTTGAAAATCATTTGTCTCATAGTCCAAGCTTATACAGTAAACCTTTGATTTTCTATTTTAATTTTAGAAAAATGTTTTTTTTTACTTTTTAGCCTCACTCATACTAGTTTTCTACATCAGCCACTTCATATGACCTGATAATAACCAACTATAATTTGAAAGTTTACATAAAATATATAAGAGAAATAATTTACTGAAATAGATAGAGAATTGCTTCTTGGTTTTAGTCATTTCCTCTCTAATCTGTTCACAGCTACACTGGTTTGGGCCCTTGTGTAATTGTCTGTCCCACAACTGTCATGTACCAATGGGTTCGGGAGTTTCACACTTGGTGGCCAGCTATGAGAGTTGCTGTTTTACATGCTACAGGATCTTACACTCATGGTGAGGTAAAGTATTGTTATCAAAAGTACTTATTGATATTCGCATCTTACATAAATGAATCCCCATAGCCCACACATGTATCAGAACAGAAAATTTATCTTTGAAAATAGATCTATTATATAAAATTATCTAGAAAAAAAACAAACAGCACAATATATAGGTATTGTTGGTCATTTTGGGGCATTGTTGGTCCAAAATGACCATAGATACCCAAAAAATCACTTCTTTTTTTTCTTCAAAAAACTAAAGAAAGCATTTTTAGATACTCATGCAGATATTCCAGGTTGTAGCCTCAAAAATGTGACCAGGAGTGCCCCAGAGACACACATACACAGACGCTCAAAAAGAGTAAGGATCTGTAGCCTACTTGGCTAGTTGGTCAGGTCATTTGTGGGGCTACGGTGATTTGATATGGCTATTATTATTATACTTGCAAGGATTTTTATAAACCTATTTTAAAATGGATGTAAAAAGTTTTCATTGCAGGGACGTGATATCAAACCGGTAATACAAATACATTCACAGTTAATATGCTAAAAAAAGCTATCATTTATGTTAGTGTTATTTGTAGACTTGGTTCTTAACAACAGTCCATTTGTTTATAAAGAGACAAGAATTATTAAAATTATTTTATACGAATAGCAACTGTGAACATTGAATATATTACACATTGTAGTGTACAATAGAAAATGACTCAACAGTTGAAAATAATCAAAAATTATCAAAAACTTAGTCCAAGTTATTATATAAGGAAAAGGAATATTTTATAGTCTGTGTCAGCCTTTTTCAATCTTAGAATGGAAGAACCTTTGAAATAACTTTTATACCTTAAAGAAGCCCTGTATAAAGATATATGTACAGATAGCAACATATCAGTGTGTTCAACTGGTAAAAGAAAACTGACTGGAATAGATTTTCTTTTAATGTATCGCACCTTTTATGATGTCACACCTTTTAATGACCTCATAACTCTTTCTTCCTATTCCTGTTGTTTAACAAAAGTGAGACTCACAGACTTACTGAATAGCATCTAATAGAGACTGAAAAAGCCTCAAATGATGCTAAAGTCAGATGCTTTATTTTTATACACGTATAAAGTTTTTGTTGAATGCCTAACAACATCTCGCAGAACTGCAGTTGAGAAAGCTTGATCTATATTAAAGGACAAAAGAATAAAATATGATGATGGCAGTTATATTACTACATTGTAATTGGAAAAATATTCTTTCTATACCTTTTGCATCAATTCTTGACTGATATGTGACTGAATGATATTTGCATATGTTTTTTTACAGGAAAAATTAATTCATAGTATCAATAACTACTGTGGCATCTTAATAACATCCTACAATAATCTGGTAATCAATCAGGACCATATTCTTAAGCACCAGTGGCATTATATCATCCTGGATGAGGGGCACAAGATTCGCAATCCAGATGCTCAAGCCACATTAGCTTGTAAAATGGTATGTATTTCTTACTTAGTTTCAACTGGAAAATATATCTCAAAATTTTTATGTAGTACTCATCAGAAATTATGAGAATATTTACACAATGATAAATTATGCACCTGTATATTTTAGTATAAATATATTTCTTGCAAATGAAAAAAAAGCATACCCTGAATGAAGTTTATTTTCCTGTAGATTTTCACCAACTCTTCATATTTTTTGTTTTCTGATAATTGTAAAACAATGAGACAACAGAATTGAGTAAAAACTAGACTGACATATTAATAGCAGCATTTGGAGTAGTAATAATGTTATATGCTGCTTATTTTCAGTGAACATGCACACACAGCAGAGCCCTGGTCTATCTTGTGTTCACAGTACCCACTTCCTTTTTCTATTTGCTTCAGCATGACAGAGAACCAACCAAAAATCAAAGAAAGTGACATAGACTTTTATACTATGAAATTCAACACTCTATTCTAGAATACTCTAAAAAAATGTTATTGGAACATCTCAGATTGAATTTGCTGTCTTGAATGAAACAAACTCGTATTATAATTCCCTCAAGGAAAGAAATAATTCTGAAACTTGTGCTAATTTCATAGTGAATAATGCTGGAAGACAGCAGGAAATAACTGTTGTAATATATTCAATAAAAATCATCATCATCAGCCATTTCTGATCCTCTGCTGGATAAAGGCCTTTCCCAAATCTTCCCATGAAGATGTATGGTCATGTTGGTCTAAGGGAGGTAGTGACCAACTCAGCTTATCTATTGTCACTATTTTCTATTTTTTGAGCTGGTTTTAAATTCAGAGTTGTCCATCTTATAAACTGGTTGCCTCCCAAGCTTGCTGAATGGCAAAAAAGGCAGAGACAGAGAAGATTCCTGCCTTTTTAAAGGACATTCATGCAAAAAATCATATAAGCAGTCTCTCCCCGAGTTCAAATTCACTGATTTCATTTTTCATACTGATAAATGTTGACCCACCTTACATTTCTTCCTTGTTAAAATCAGTTTGTTCTTTTCAATCCTGTAACCCAGTGCAGGGTCGTTGGGGCACTACAGATAATTTCATCATGGATGTGTCATGGGCGGGATAGCCTGAGCCAATCCCTTTTCAGAGTGGGTTAGAATCAGAGTTGTCCATTTCCTAGACTTGTTGCTGACCATAGCTAGATAGCCCAGTCTGACTTACCCTTGGCTTTGATATAAAGATAACTAACATCATCGATGACAGTGCCATAAATTGAACCATAGATGTTTCTTTCAATTTCTGATCTATTCCATAAATCATTTTATTATTTTCCAACTCTAAATTTTAAGAGTTTACTGATATTCTTTATTTATTTATTTATTTTCATTTTTTTTTTTTTCCAGTTTCGCACACCTCACAGAATAATCCTCTCCGGATCTCCTATACAGAACAACTTGAAGGAGTTATGGTCCTTATTTGATTTTGTATTTCCAGGCAAGTTGGGCACATTGCCTGATTTTATGCAGCATTTTTCTGTTCCGATTGTTCAAGGGGGCTATTCTAATGCATCTGAAGTTCAGGTAAGATTTATTTACCCATTAATCAAGAAAACATTTATTCATTCTGTGTTAATCAGATGATATTTTTATGTATTTTCATAATAATATATACATTACCAAACCATTTATCCGGCACACTTGGGACCAGAGGTGACCCAGGCTTAATATGTCCTTACAACATAAAATAAACTATGAAAAATGAAGAACAAAATAGTATTTAACTGATACAAATTGATACACTCAATTAAGTAGGGTCTGTTTAATCTTCTTAAATTCTTAAAATGTAGAACATAAAGCATACTGTGAAAATTAAATAACGAAAGTCTTTATAACACATACAAATTTATTTTCCTCTGAAAACGGGTGTTTTAATCAATATTTAACCACTGTTCTTTATTTGAAGACAATTTGACTACACAAAAATCAAACCAGAGAATGGTCATGCAAGAAACTATTACAGTTTCTAAAACAGCTGGTTTCTGGTAATTCCAGTTTTTTGGAAGCCGGATAAATGAGTTGGTACTTCACTAATATCGTGCTGGAATTTATATTACGAAACTCGGTAGTTTTTTTACTTTTTACTTTTATGTCAGAATTAAACTTTATGGTATATGTTGCAGGTGAAGACTGCCTATAAGTGCGCTTGTGTTTTAAGGGACACAATCAGCCCTTACCTTCTGCGGAGAATGAAATCAGATGTAAAAGTCAACCTTGATCTTCCTGGCAAAAATGAACAAGTAGGTCACATCTTCATTTTCTTTTTGAATTAAGATTTTAAAAGTTTGGCTATAATGTATGAATACAATATTGTTGGTATTTATCCACTTCCCCATGAGGTTGAAATGTGAACATGGTCGATTTTTCAGGTGGAGCCCCTTACGCATACATGTAGGTTGTTCTCAAATTTGTCCAGTTCTCTCAGTACTTCTCTTTTTCGAATGCCTTATACATCAGGCACTGGACCTGACCTTTCCCCTTTGAGTACAATGGGTAGGTGCAGCCTATGTGGATGGTCCCCTTTTACTTGCAATAGGGGAAGTTATTATCTTGTCACTTATGGACCAAGGCTTGAAATGAAGTTTACAATTGAGAGATATTCTATATAGAGATACTTGCATGTGTGTGTGCATATATATAATGATATTCATGATAAGAAATATGAATAGGTCTGCTTAGTCACTCAATAAGAACTGTCACGTGTGCTACGTTGTCAGTAATGAATTGAAAAATTGGAAAAATGATCAATGAACAAGTTACTTCTCTTGCCTTTTGTTGGATCATTAAAAAGTTAGCATTTCAAAAAAACAAATATGAATGCAGCCAGACACAAACTAAGTGACCGATTTAGCATAATCTTACATTGTAAATTGAATCCCTCTCTAAAAACATATGGGGTAGGTGAAGAAAACGAAAAAAAAATTCTTTCTTAATATGTGTACATCGAATAAGTTTAAGGTCTGTAAGAAATAAAATACTTTTGATACATCCTAATAATTTCTGAATTTCTGGCAATGCCTTTGGTTTATAACATTGACTTTTTTTTAACTTTTGTATAAATTTTTTTCTTTTTCAGGTTCTGTTCTGTCGACTTACTGAAGAGCAACGTGATGTATATCAAGAATACTTGGACTCTAGAGAATGTCAAAACATATTGGATGGACGGTATAAGGTTATTAATGAATTTATTACATATATATATATATATATATTCATTCACATATGAGGTGCTACCCAAAAGTTTGGGGAATTTGACCATGAAAAAATGACTCACCCCAACATCTAATGTCTACTGTCCCCTAGACTTATATACAGTCATTGGCATACAAGGCAGATAAGGGGGGTCTAAATGTGTTGAATTTCGGGTAGAGACAGAGTAATTTGGGCAAAGCCATGAAAAAAGTTGGGGCACTTCAAGCTTTTTGCCTCACTTCTGGAAAAACTTCCCCTTACATTCATGTAGATAGTGATCCCAACAATTTTTCCAAGATTCTGTGCATTGCTTGCAAAGAGTAACCACAAAAATCTACATTCAGTCCATGCATGCTGCTCAAATTTTCTATACATTTTAATACATTAAAAACAGATGGCCTGCATGCGGGTTTAAAAGGTTGCAGATTTGCCAATGGTACTATTGATATTGATTTGTGAGATTGGTGCAACGCAATCTTCCCACCTCCATTCCCTCCATTTAAGCTTGTGCCATACTTGGCTAAGTTCAGTAAATATAAATACTTTAAAAACAAATACATTATGGAAATTGTATGTGCTTCCAAGTGGGAATTGTTTCTGTAAACAATATAGATACAGATAAATCTGTTTTAAAACACTTGAAGAAAAAATGTTACCTTTGAGTTCACATCCAGTAAAAAATATAAAGACCAGAACGTGCAGAGATTGTGAATTTTTACTATGAATTTTTAAAAATTATCTGGTATTTATTCACTATTTTTAATTAAATTTTGTTATAAAAAGCATATTTTGTAAGAGAAAATGTATGGAAATATTTTTCAAAGTCAATCACTCAGACTATCTGGGTATTCTGGGTCATGTATTTTTTTAATGAATGCATTTTCTTCAAGTGTCAAGTTTTAAAACAGATTTATCCAAATTTATATTGTTTACTGAAATTATTTCCACATTAAAGCTTTCTACAATATTTCTTGATAATAATTCAAAGATTATTACAATAAAATTACTATTTTCTGACATTTTGATTTTTTTGTCAAAAAAGTCGTAGTTACTGAATAAATTTGTCACGGAAACAACATAATACTACTAACTTACGTGTCAAACTTATTTGTCATATTATCTGGCTGAGTAAAATACTTTTTAAAATTCATTAATTGACTATGCAAGTAAAAAATTTACATTCGAACATTTCTTTTTTCTTAATTTAAAACTTCTTCTACTTAACATATGCTAAACACTTTTAACAAGTATCAACTGGACGTTCAGACAAAATGTGCAAATTGCAGTTGAAGTAACCAAAAAATTGATGGAAAAAAATGAGTAAGATAATCCTTATTCTTATTTAATATGAATTCTATCCTAGCTGGAACTGGAAGTCAGTCATGACAACTCTATTCTGATTCTATTATTTATCCAATCTAACATTCAGAAAATTATTTCAAGGCAAGCTGTGAATAAATAGGGTGAGCTACTTGATATTAAAAAATAAGCATACTATATGTGTCAATATATGGAACATTCCATTTTTTTTTTTTTTAATGTAAACATCACACAGGAAAATTTGGAAAATCAAATGCCACCCATTTTCTAAATACCTTTGTAAGCAATTCTTCTTGAAGTTTAATTTATACATTATGTTGAGAATCATTCAATTGTAAACCATATCTCATTATGTCTAGGTTTTTGCTGGGTTAATAACATTACGCAAAATTTGCAACCATCCTGACATCAGCACTGGTGGCCCTCGAGTTTACATTGGAGAAGACACTAAAGGTGATGAAACCCTCAATTATGGCTACTGGCGCAGGTCAGGAAAGATGATTGTTGTGGAAAGCCTTCTCAAACTGTGGAAAAATCAAGGACATAGAGCTCTTTTCTTTTCTCAGAGTAAAGCTGTGAGTACTAATATCTATTTAATTATGACATTTTTGTTAGGTCACTGTTTGCTCTTTAGCACTCTTTTCATGATCCTGTTTGCAGAGTAAAATGTTTATCCTGACACTGTAATCAATGTCAATAGCTGAATAATGGTGTGTTTATATTTTGACGTTGTGTTTTCATATCATTTTCAGTTATACATAAACAGATGCATAAGTTACAGACATTCAAAGTTACTAAGTGCACCAAATCTTGGCACCCTTGAAAAAGAATGCTGAGTGCTGAAAGTTAATTGATAGTATTAGAAACCCGCAATCAATAGGGTTTCATTTTCTCTTTATTTATTGTATAGCATTATAAATAAACCATGTTTTGTTTTTTTTTTCTTCGTGTAATATCAGTGTAGATATATCACAAACATAAAATGTGATTGGACCCTGTCAAGGGTGACTATGGGGATCTCAGCTTTCTGTTGCTTCTTCTTCGGCAAGTAAGAAAATATATGGGTGAGTGATTTGCCCAAATGCTCTGTCAACTACTCTTTTCTCTGTCAACCATGCCAGAAACAAGATATTGTTTGATGATGGGTCTGCTCACAGTAAAGTGGATTCATACCTTTCCCTAGAAAGTGTGAAGTACAGGCTTTACCAGAATTTGAATTTGGTCTGCTGATTCTATTTTCCATGTTGGTAACTGATTTGTACCACCCCACTCTTCCACTGGACTGAGAATGTAATGTTATCAAATCCAATATTTATATCAATAAAAGGTAATGTAAGATAGATCTCACTTACTGTCGTATTTCTCTGGAACTATTCTAGGTATTAATTTGCATTTTTTATTTAAAAAAACATCCATTGAATAACCTCGATACAAAAATTGATTGAATTGATTTCATGAATTCATGGTACATATCACATGAATGTTAATTTTTCTTTGTAAAAACCTATACAATGTGTGGTAAAAATGCTTGTATAATTGTGACAATGACCAGATGTTGTCATGTAGACTATTTTAATACAATTTTTATTCTACACTTTTATTAAAACGTTTCTATATAAAAAAAAAAATGAAAAAACTTTTTGGATAGCTTAAAATTTAACATTGAAATTCTGTTTGATCGTAGTAATGATATTACAATAATCTTTCTTGTGGAGGTGCAGATTGGCGTAGTACGGCTGCTAACATTTACTTTTCATTAATGCCTTGAGAAAGGTATGAATCCACTTCTCCCCAAAGCCATGGGTAAATGGTGGGGTAATTTGAGCCCGTTGGCCTTGTGAGGTAGTCAATCTTTGGCATGGAATTAGCAACTCCACCTCATAAAACCTACTTGCAACTAAAACTGTAATGCGGCTGTGTGCTGCACAGAGAATGTATGGGAATAAACAAAATCTTTCTTCATGCTAAAGCAATTTTTCAAATGAGATAACTATTAAATGCTAATTTTAGAGTAGTCACTCTTATTCATTAATTTATTCATTTGCAAAAACATCTGGGTGCAATTGGGCCTTTAAATTTGATGGTCAGTCTAATCACATCAGATTGCACTACTTTTCTCTCAAATCTTTTATCTAATTATTTTATGGTGAAGTTTTCTTACTGCAAATAAGAAATGTATTTTTTGTTTCTAAGAATTCAGAGTTTACACTGTTTAGTGTGATAAAATATATCAGAGTTTGTCTAGCCAGAGTAAATTAGCAAAATACAACACCTTATTAAAGAAGTTTTATCTTTAAAGTATAATCAATGAAAAAACTTTTGTTATTGAATGTTTTTATATATTTCATAGATGCTGGATATAATGGAAAAATTCACTCAGGACCAAAATTTTAATTACCTGAGAATGGATGGCACCACACCTATTTCTGCCAGACAACCTTTAATCAATAAATACAATGAGGTATATATATATCCATTTTTTAATCAATCATTCAAAACTAATCAGAGGTTAAAATATGTATTATCCTTATGAATAGATTTTTGCAAATATTTACTGTTTCTATTGAATACTTCTAAGCTTTTTCTGAAAATTTTCATCAAAATATTAACGTAGCAGTTTCCAAAAAATACATTGATGACTTTTTTAAAAAATCAGAATTTGAACATTCTACATTATATAAAATCTATATAATATATAAATTCTCATTCTCTTGGCTTATGATCTCAAATTAGCTGAAATGGTCCATTGTAGTAGTTTATATTAAATCAAAGTATCCAGAACCTTCACAACCTCCAACTAATGCTAGATGAAACTTGACATGGAGAGATCACAAGACAGCACAATATATTAGGAAAAAAACACGAGTCCAAAAAACATGGATCCCTAGAGATCACAGAAAACCAAGACCAGCAGAATACAAGATGGATTGACGAACTAGATAAGTTCAGAAAGTGTTGGCTCCGCAATGCCCATGATAGGGAGCTGTGGCAAATTCTGGGGAAAATCTGTCCAACAACGGAAGATAGAAGACTGATGATGATGAAAGTGTGCTAACTTGAGTCTGGGTGATTTGAATGATAGTGTAAGGTCCGCATCACTATAATGAAGCAATTCTTCAAAGGAGATAACAATTAAATGCTAATTGTAGAGTAGTCCCCGTTCTTTGCTTATTTGCCAATGCTTTAAAAATAGGTTGCATTCTGGTCTTCAAATCTAATGGTCGATCTAGTCATATCAGATTACTCTCAAATGGTGACCCTACATGTTTTGGGATTGTATAGAACTCAAAAAAATGTACATTCCAGACCAATGTGAAGTAATAAGAATTGAAAACATTAACACTATAAAAGCTTTACTTAAAATGCATAATTACTGCTCGGTGTTACAATGTGTGTGTAGTTTGTATTGATTCAATGTTTCATTGATGATTCATTATTTACCTGATTAGAGAAGATAACTTTATGAGGATACTAACATAGCACTTATTAAAAATGAAGAGGGTAAAGCTTGTCTGTGTGTCTGCATACAGTAAAGCACATCGTCATGTGTATGTGTGGTCACGTCTACATCATTACTACTAGTATTGCTGTCTTTTTAGTAGAACAAATACAAATCTAGGCATCTCTGTTTTTCTCATGAATAAAACAGATTTTTTTTCTCATTAAAAAAGAAGTTTTGATTCTAACTCAATACTTTTTTTTTAATTGTTGAAAACAAAAAATATGAAGAATACATGTAAAAGGAATCAACAGAAAAATTATTTTGATCCGAGGTGTGTTCGTTTGTTTATTTTTTTCCAATGAACATTTCTGTTAAAATATATGCTTGTATAATTTATCTATACGTAGATTATTCCTGTGATTTTTAGAAGTACTGTGCTAGCTATTGTTAATAGTTGTTGGAGAACTGATTCTGATTTCTCCATCTTTTTAAATTTTTCTTTCCAGAGTGAATCCATCTATTTGTTTCTATTAACTACTCGAGTTGGAGGACTTGGTGTGAATTTGACAGGTGCAAACCGCATCATCATTTATGATCCTGACTGGAACCCAAGTACGGACACACAAGCAAGAGAACGTGCTTGGAGAATTGGACAAAAGAAACAAGTAACAATCTATCGACTCCTCACCTCAGGAACAATAGAAGAAAAAATCTACCATAGGTTAATAAATCTTGTTTGTATATGAATTTTTTGACATGAGGAATTATTATTAATATGCGTAAATTTATTGGGAATATTGTTCTGATGATGGTTGTTAATCTGTTTACCATTGTCTAGCCATTGCACCCTGTGGCCTTCTCCAGATTGAATGTAGATCTTGACTCAAGATTCCAACAGTGTTTTCAATCTCGACAGTCATCTAAAGAAGGCATACGGAAGTACAACCAAAACTTTGTGAACAGATAAACAACTTAGATCAGTGCAGTAGTCCGGAAAAAATCTATTTATGATACTTTTTTTGGATGGAAATAAACAAATAAAAACAGATGTAAATAATTATGTAGAATTCTTCATATAGAATTGGACACTGACATTGAAACGTTAAAATAATTTTAATACATTGTTGTTTCTTATGGCAATGGTCTAACTGTATAATTCTTCCACTTTTGAAAAATTTGGTATAATCAGAGTTTTAAATTTAGCTTGTAAAATATTGAGTAATATTACCACAATTATTTGTGAGTTCTAAACAATTGAAAAATTATCACTTTTTATGAACAGATTCAATGACATAACCACAAACATCAATTCATTGAAATTTTATTTTACATAAGTTTTTCAATAACATATTGTATACTAGTAGTATTTGGATGTAATCATAATTCCCATTTAAATGTTTCCTTCAATTCAATTGTGTATTTTTTTTTTCTAACAGGCAAATTTTTAAGCAGTTTTTGAGCAACAGAGTATTAAAAGATCCAAAACAACGGCGTTTTTTCAAATCTAATGAACTGCATGAATTATTTATACTTACTGACACTGACAACTCAAATGGAACTGAAACTGGAGCTCTGTTTGCAGGGACAGGTTCAGAGGTGAGAGTAAAACCTAAAAAAGTGAACAGATTTGATGCTATGAAGGCAGCCAAAGAGATAAACAATGTGCCAGAAAAAATTGAATTGAGTCTAAAACAAAAAGAAAGAATGCGTCAGTTGGCGAAGAAATTGAGTAAAAAAATTGGACAGTCCAAAGAAAAGAAAACTGATCCCCTTGCTTCTGAAGAGATGGCCAAATCATCAGATGAAGCCTGCTCTGATCAAGTTAATGGAGATTTGTCTACTATGTCTGAAATGTTTGAGGAAAGTTCAAAAGATAAAGGATCTCATATAAAAACTGCAGATGAAAGAGTTGAAGATGAACCTCAACCGGGAACAAGCAGCCAAGATGTTTTTGGACACAAGAAAGACAAGAATGGCAAACACAAGCATAAGCATAAACACAAAAAATCAAAAAAGAAGAAGCACAAAGACATTTGTAAGTTGATAATTCCTTTCATATTATCTTTAATCTCTACATAAGATATCATTGTTTGTATCCTAGCAATTTTTTTTTCTTTCTTGTGAAGCATTGATAACTATAGTTTAATCCACATTAGTCAGTAAATACAGCTCAATGATATTAATTTTATCCACAAGAAAAATATCAGAGATATTTAAAACAAGGGTAGTTTTGACAGTACTCATTTGCTGCTATCCTGAATCTAACCAGAGGAGAATAAAAATAAATTTCTATCATCTAAAGCCAGTCCAAGTCGGAGTTGACTTTGTTCTTCCACTGTAACAACAAGAACGATTCTCATCTGATTAAGGCAATACAACTCTTGACTATTTGTCTGTCTCATCACGTTGAACCAAACCAGTATATAAAATTGACATTTCTCTAAATGAATTGAAACCAAATGATTGATAGCCAGCACTCTTACCTTCTGAAAAGGACTAACAAGTCTTACATATTTACCAAAATTCATCTTACAAATATTTGCAAGTTAATTTTTCCCTAATAAAAAATACATGCTAAAAATATATATATTTTTATAATTTTGTATTTTAAAATGTTCTAAATGGACCCAATAAATTAAATTGAACATTATGGGTAGGTAATTAAAAGGTCTAACAACATTCCATTAGATAATCTTGAATTCTAAACTACAAAAGATTTTGATTATTCAGTATGACTTATATACGTTCTTTTTGAGAGAATTTGAACATTTTAACATTCAGTAAAAGTTTTACTGTTGGGATATTTAAATTTTATGTATATTTTTGATTTTTGGAAAAGATATGGATGGAGAGTTGATATCCAATTTAGTGAAGCAGTCAGATTTTAAACCCCCTCAGGATGATGAAGACCAAGAAGGAAATCAGGCTAAGAATTCCATAATGGATGACTATGTATTACAGCGTCTTTTCAAGAAATCAGGTAAGTAAGATCTGGTGTACCTATGTGCTTATTTAAAAGAATTACGCTCATCCAAAATATATATATATATATATATATATATATATATACACTATGCACCCGTGCTATAAAAATGATGATACGTATGAAATTAATATTATGTCAAGTCCTCACTATCATTAGGTTTTAACATTCAACTGATGAAATGAAAAATGGGAGATATGTACAGTATGCTGATAGTTTAATTTATTAACTACTGAAATATTTCTGTCTAATTCATTTCATTTTTACAGTTGGTGCCATCATTCAATAAAGTATGGATTGTTATAGACAAAAAATGAATATATGAATACGTGGCATATTTATTATGGTTGTTAAGGATACACATTGTGTTCCATATATATAGATAATTTACCTGCACATTTTCACTATAAAGTTTTTTGTAATTTTTATGTTTAACCACTTGTGATTCAGCTATATGTTCGCTTCTACTTGGTTTAATCATGTTCATGGATTGATTAAAAAAGATTTTTCTGTTAAATGAATTCCAGGTGTTCATAGTGCTTTGAAACATGATGTGGTCATGGACTCCTCAAAAGCTGACTATATCCTCATTGAAGCAGAAGCTGATCGTGTTGCAAAGCAGGCAGCAAATTCTCTCAAGCAGGCAAGGTCCACAGCCCACAAAGCACTGTCAGGTGTTCCAACATGGACAGGACAGAGTGGGGGAAGCAACAAGAGGTGAGTAAACTGTCCATTTCTTTTTAATCAGCTTTTATCAAATAGATATATCATGGTCTGATTATTATCAATTGTTGGCTAGTATTTCTTTCCTCTTATTTCTGTTGCTTTTTATCGCAACTCTCAGACCATCAATCTATGATTGTTAATTAGTAACTCTGAACAGAAGTAAATAAAAATTAAATAAGCTTTCAGAGAGATTTAAACTCACTTCCCTTATCCTCGGGAAATCTGCCCCTCCAAGACAGCTGTCTCACAAATCAGACTCAGAAAACCAACTGCTTACAGAAATTACAATCTAACCCTATAGTTTTCATTCTTTATTCAACCAAATGCCAGCCACCATCTTCTTTAATTATATATTCTAGCTGTATTAGTTGTAATATTATTGAATTTTCTTTATGAAGCATTGTCAATTAATAATTTTTGACTTCATCTAAGAAAATCCATTAATATTACTTCTAATACTACTAGTGTATCTAAATAAAGAAGATGGTGGTTCATCATGGGGAAAATAAAAAATGAAAGCTATATGGCTAGATTTGAATTTCTGAAACTAATCGGTCTTGGATCCTAATTGATAAGGCAGCTTTCCCAGGGATTTGAGTTCAAACCTTCCAATCCTTGTTGCTTACGAATGATTGTAGAATGACGGTCTGAAAGATGTGATAAAAAGCAACAGAAATTCATCTGCCACAATAGATAAAAACAATTTACTTGACTCTTGCAATTTTATCAACAATTTGACAGACCTTACATATTTATTGACTCTTTTATTTTCATTATCTATTCCTTCAGTGGCTGCATCAGTCACTTAGAAAGCCATTGTTCTAGATGGTCTAATATTGTTGTTAATTTTTTTAATTCAATAAAAGGATCAGTTCAGTGAATCTAATTGAAAGAAAATTCTAGAGACATCAAAGAATGTTTGAATTTGATGCACTAGATGAACTGTTTCAAGATAGAATGTTAAGAAGTTGTAAAAGTCAAATTTTTTTCTTTCAACATCCTGCCTATTAACATATATATCAGTATATAAGACGGGTTTTTAATTTTTTTCAAAAGCTATGCAAATATTTCACAGCCTCCAACGTGCTGATATTATGACTAAGGGGCTCTTTTCTGAAGTTCAATATGGGCTGCTATGGGGCTTGGATAAGTTTTAGTGAGCAATAAGGTTTCAAGTTGCATAAATCTTGAACCCTTTCTGATCCATTCAAGTCCTATTTCTAGGTTCTCAAAAGTTATTAAAATTAATGACTTACTTCTATGAAATATCCTATCACTTGTTTTTAAAGCCTAAAACAAATTATCTCTTTCATGTTTCCATTCCTTCTTTGTCCCTAAATCTTCAATTCCTAACCATATAATTCACCAGGAGTCAAGTGGTGATATTCTTCAAACTGTGACTGACACAACTACAAATGGACTCTCCTCAATTAGATGTTATGGTTCATCACTTTGAAATTTGCTACTTACCCATGTACGGGTTGCAGATAAATTTGCTTTATTTAAAGCTAAACTGGAAGCATACTTTCTTGAACAATACTTATTTTTTTGGTGAGGTTTTCAATCTGATTTCCTGCATTTTGGGGGGGAGGGTTCAGTTTTTTATTTTTTATTTTACTGAATTTTCTTCCAGATTAGGAGGGATTTTCTCGATTAGTCAACCTATCTTGGAAGTTCGTCAATTCTAAAATTCTTTGATACAATTGTATTGTTTGATGTAGTATATATTATCTATCTTTAATTTTTGGTATTTTTTAATGTTATTATGCCATCAAATAAAAATGTATTTCATTTTATGCTTTTGTTCATGCATTCGTTAACTAAAATTGTCTTTTTTTTTTTAATTTGCAGGCCAAGATTTGGTCAGAAAAAGAATTCTCTACTTGTAGCTAATCCTCTCAAGCCCAAAGCAGCAACATCTACTCCACCAAGTGTAAGTAATCACTCAAAATTTATTTTAAGGGAAATTTTTCTAGATATCCCACAATCAAGAAAAAAATGGTCTCAGTTCTTCCCATTCTAGTATGGAAAAGCCCTAAACAGGAATGCCATTCTTTGTAATTAAAACATTTTTATTAGATTTATCATATCAACTTGCATAACAATCATATATAAAATCAATCATATCCAAAATTTACTGAACTAGCTGAAAACCTCACTAGAGGTGGGATTTGTAGCTAGATATCACCTTTATTTGGTTGAACAAAAAGATGAAGTTTTGGTTTAGGTAACATGGGAGACACAGAGTAAGAGTCCTGTCCTATTTAGCATTATATTTATATTGTAATACTAGAAATTATATTGTTTTGGAATTATCATCAAAGACTAATGTACTAAAAACATGCTCAAACGTCAAATTACTAACCATACGTTATACAATGATACACAGACAGAAAGATATTTGGTGAATTTTAGAAGAGTGTGAGCTTTTTCTCATCTCTGTGAATATTTTTTCTGAGAAGACTACAAGAAGTCTATCCATTGATTTTAAACTTGTTTAACTTCTTTCATCTTATTTTTGTTGCTTGGTATGGATCTCTGACGAGATTTGAATTCTCATCCTTTATGATACAGGATGAGAGTTCAAATGTCATCTGAGTCTACCTTTTAATTTTCTCATCCAATAATACTCTGAAATAAGCACCTGCTTACTTTTAGGTCATACAAAGTAACATGGCCTGATTGTTGCAATAAAAAGCAGCAAATATAAAAGAAATTAATGTGAAATTGATGCTTAGTATAAGAAATTTTGATACCTTAAGATTCTATCTGTTCAAAAAAAGCTGTGTGCAAAGATACTCAGTGCTTGTGTACAGAATTCTTATACTACAATTTGATCTTTTTACATGCTCATCTTGCAAGCTACACTAGATTAATGATATCAGTGACTTCACATCTTTTGGTTGTTGTTCATCAACCTTCTATCCATATTACCTACAGATTGGACACTGAGTAATATTATGACATTTTTTCAACACATACCATATTTGATAGTTTATAAGACATATATGTATATATATATTTTATATACAAAGAAAGCTGCTTATTGTGATCAATTTGGGACAGGGTCTTTAGATGAAATAACCAGCTAATAACTCTAAGCAAAGAATATAGAAATTGAAACAATTTACATATATTATTATAAATTCACTTTCAATTTTTATGTTATCAAAAACATTGTTATAAACAACTTCATATTTAAAAAAATTAATTTGAAATTTACATGAATTTTTAATAAAGTTTTTAGTACCAACTGATTTTGAAAGCAATAACCATTTGATAAAATAATGTACGATTGTAATGAATGGCTTCCTCAATGTATCCAATGAATGGCTGATTTATCTATCTTTTAATGTTTGCTTTAAAAAAACAAACTAACAAACACACCTTTTAAAAAATCTATCAAGGGGAGTAACTACCAATGTAAAATACAGAGTAATCTCCCTTGCTTATCATTTTTTTTTTTTCCTTTGCTTTTTGTTGACAACGAAAAAATCTGGGTTAATCCTGACTGAACATAAACAAGAAAATGTAGAGCAACATCCTTCAGATATTTTTCAAGTACAATGCGATTGCAAAATTAGTTGAATATTGCTGTCATTTTTTGACAGTAAGCATAAACTAGTCCTTGATATAATTTCCACATAGGGGCAAGTTTATTAGTATCTGATCAGTTACTCCTAACTTTCAGGTTCATATTTATTTCATAAGATTATCTTTCTTTTCCTTTTCTTAGACTCCTGCTAAAGACCCCAAACATTTTGATGGTCACATGTCTGGAAACCAAAGTCTGCTTGATACGACAAAAAAATCTACAATGGCGCCTATGTCCTCACAAGAACTGTTACATCGTATGCGGAAAAGAAAACTAAACAATGATCTCAATCAGGACCCTGATCCAAACGACTTTGTAGAACCAGATAATATTGAACTCATCTCTGAAATTCGTAATTTCATAGCATTTCAGTGTGCTATTGATGGACAGGCAACAACAGAGGAACTGCTTACCGAGTTCAAAGCTCGAATACCTCCTGATGAATCAGCCAAATTCAAATCCATGCTGAAAGAAATCTGTAGCTTTATCAGGAGAGACGGAATAGGTATCTGGCGCCTTCGAGGAGATTTCAGATGATCTGTATTTCAAAAAGAGAATTCATTTTTAAGTCCACTTGTATACTTACAAATAAGGTTAATCCGGACCAAATGTCAAAATGATTATAGAATTTTCCTATTAACCCGTTCACTGCGGAACTTGGTGAGTTGTAACAGTTATCCATCGCAAGATAAAAGCCCTGACTCACAAATAGAACTGAGTTGCGATCAATCACAATAGAATTGAAATTCTATTGAGCTAAACATAGAACTGCACTGATGGAAATTCCCTGATCATGAGTTCGATGACATATTGGTGCAAAGCAGTGTAACAGTTACTGTACTGGAAAATAGAACGGAGTTTTAGTTTCAGCCGAGGCTGCTTACGTCCACTTCACACTAATGCCCTAGGGGAAGGCATGAATCCACTTCTCCCCTCAGCTATGGGTAAATAGCTAGGCAGTGTTGCCAATTTAACACTTATTGCCCAAAATTTAGTGTGTTTCTTGTTTTGGCTGCCCAAAAATTCAATATCGAGTGCAATTTTTAGCGAGTTTTAGCTTGATTTTTCTACAATTTTAGACGAAGATAGCAATTTTTAGCTATCACAAATAGCCATAAGAAGGCTTACAGTCTTTTGATAGGTTGATATAATGCAAAAATAATTTTCTCCAGCAATTGACCACTGGCCTGATGTGGTTACAGCCACAAGTAGTCAACAAGAATTTTTTAAAAAGTTTTTATAAAAAATTACATATTCATTATTCATTTTCAGTTAAACTATTATGGAATCTTTTGATAGTTTTGAAATTCTATCTTTGATTTGTTTGTATTGATATCCTTCTCTCAGTCCTTTGCCTTGCTGTTTTTTGTGCTGGAAAGACAGAGATATGGACAATAATACAAAGTTGCAATGAGCCTCCGTCTCAAAAAATGCAGGATATTTCATATTGGCATTAGTCATCTCATAGTTGTTGAATCGCAAACATTTTTCATTTGATGTTCGAAATTTGAAATTATATGATTGTTGGACCATTCCAACTTTGGACAATCCTATCTCTTTTTCCCATCTTTGATGTTAACACAATGTCTCGGCCAATTCATTTTACACCTGAAGAAGGCTGTAGGATGGATCGTCCAAAATGCTGTGTTAACTCTGAAGATGAGAAAAAGAGATTGGATTGTCCCAACTAAAGTTGGAAAAAATTTATCGGATGATATTTTGAATGTTGAATTCCACAGGCAATGATTTTCTATTTATTTTAACATTTTTCGTTCATTTACATTAGAAAAAAAAGCACCACAATATCATTTTTTCATAACAGTACTGATCTGGGCCACGAATGCTCAATTTATGTAAAAACCAGTCTTTCCATAGTCTTTTGGCTATAAACATTTTATTTATTAATAAAAATGAAAAATATGCAAAATCTCATTTGGCATTATTCAGTGTGTTCTCAAAAATAAAATGAAGGATTCTTAATTAAAACAAAGCACTGCATTTGGCTTTGTTATACTTTTCAGTGTGTGAGCTAAATTTCTTTTTGGAAATTTAAATATTTATTGTCAATTCTTTTTCTTTTTTTAAATCATCAATTTTAATTATTGAAAATAATCACGAATCTCAGAAGTAGTCAAATTCAAGAAAACCTAAAGTTTTATATCTTCAGTTAGAATCCATCATTAATGAGTTCAATATATATATATATATGTATATATATATATATGTGTATATATATATATATATATATATATATATATATATATATATATATATATAACAAAAAATTCTCATTTGGGTCAATTTTGGAAAATATTAGGGAAATTTTACCTGTAAAATTTTCTTATTCAAAACTTAAACAAAAAAAACCATGTGCGACTTCAAAGTAAATAGTTCATTGAAGTATCACATTTCATGCTCGATTTCTTCTGGTAATTATATTTTTATATTTCTTTCTATAAATCTCATGCTTTGTTTTTTTCTGAGGTAGCTTTGAAAAATAATCCAAATGTGCAAATTACCCAAATTTTACCAAACTTGATGCACATTCAATATTCTGTTTCCCTGTTGATTATTTCTGTAATCTGGCTTCAGAATTTTCATCACGATTTTTGCTCACCATAAAATGCTTAAATTTTTTTTAGGAATTTTGTGTTCGTATAGTATATGCAGAATATATGACATTCTGAAAAAAAACTTCTCTCATATCTCACTTGCAGTTTACCTGAGGATTTTTTGATTTTATTAAAATTGCACAATTTTACTAATCTCTCGAAAAAAATTTCAAGTGTGATTTTCCAAGATGGGATAAAATTAATGTAAAATACTGTTCAGATGTTTATTTATTCATTTTTTCATACACTGATTTACTCAGACCTATGTTCTCATTATCATATTCATAATGTTTTGGGCATTATACATTCTTGCCTTCTTCAGGTATCTGTTGTAGTCAGTGACCTTTTTGTAATTCCAAACCGAATCCTTTATTCAATCAATATGTTTAGATAGTTCTCATTCCACTGTTGATACTAGAGAATATCAATGTATAATAATGATAATTCCTCATCTCAGGAATTCAGACAGAAATTCAAGAAATTTAACTGTCTTTTTTATATTTTTCGAATGACATAAAAATAATGAATGAATTTACTATTTTCTATAAGTTAATAAATAAAGCCAATTTTTATGAATTTGTGCATTGCTTTGTTTCTTTTATTTGATTTATATTTCAGCTAAATAGATTGATCGATGTGGTAGCATTTTCATCAAGCCGTAAAACATGGCTGTCATGTTGAGCATATCTGGTTTACATTCTAGTTGTACAATAATGACTCAGTCAGTGTAATCATTTTCTGAGGAGAAGTCAATTATTTTAAGAGGATTAAAAGCAAATAGAAACTAATTATCTACACTTGATTATACACTTCCAAACATGTGTAAAATATAAACAAATACGCTAAAACTGGAAATGTTAGTAGTTCTCAAGTATGGGATTGGTGGACGGGGAAATTACAATTCATATAAGGTTGAATCTGATTGACTAGTTGAGTTGTTGGGTGGGATCTTATAGCTGACCATTCAAGTCAGGGGTTCCCAAACTCAGGGTCGTGACCATAGTTCCTCAAAAGTTTTTTGTAACCAGGAAATTAGTGAGCATATGAAGAGTTGGTTATTAAAATAATGTAGTAACCAATGAGTTTAGATCTGAATATTTCCAGTAATTTTAATGATAATCTGTGAATTGATGGGTGTTATTGTTAATTCATTTGGACATAGCATTAAATTGAAATAAATAATACTTGTTAGTGCTTTATTTAATGAATCACAAACTGAACAAAGTAGTTCTAAGTATAGAATAAAGTCTCAACTAATGCAATCATACTTTTACTTTATTAAAATATTCCAATACAGTTTTGTTAAACCTGAGAGTTTGGCTATCAAAATTATCATGAAATAATTTCAAATTCACTTATGCGCTAGCATTAATTGCTCATATACTTTTGTCACAGGAAGACACAACATAAGATTTTTGTGCCCACTGACTACTAAAAATTAGAGGGAACAAATGAGGGTTGCAAGGGATTGTGGGATAAAACAAGAACGTTTTGAAAAATGTTTGAAGCAGAAAATAGTGCAAATATATTTATGTCTCAGTTTCTGAATACAATTTGTCATTGAATCTCTGGAAAAGTAAAGCCTGGTTGCTGCTGGGTCAAACTTCACTCCTACTTCTATTCCGACTGAAAATGATCACTGTAACTTTTGTATTGTATATAGAGATTTTTTTTTTGAGATATAAAAAAAATATATTCTTATATATAAATATATTTATCAATTAGAATGAAATGAATCATTGTGTATCTATAAGATAATTTTTTTGTAGATATGTAAGACTTGTCATTTTAGGTCTGTCAGTAAGAGAGCCACCTACCAATCAGTTAGTTGTGATTTCAAATCACAGTAGGGAAATGGTAATTTTATGTATCAGCTTGGTTTATAATGGCAGGACAGTGAGTTTACTCCCCTAAATTTAGTGAGAATTGTTCTTCACTTTGTTTTTCTCATGTAACAAAATTCAAGACTGAGAAAATTCGGTGAGGATTGCTCTTGTTCTTGTTGTTACATGAGAAAAACAAAGTCAACTCCAGACTTGGACTTGAGTTAAACAAATAAATTGTTGTAAAGCATCTGCAAATGTATGAAAACACATCACATATTCCAGTCTGTTCATATATAATATTTGTAAATGACTTCGGAAATAAGAACACAACGATCAAAATTGAAGACGCAAAACTGGAGAAAGTAGACAACTACATCTACCTAGGATGATGATCTCCATGAAACCCTTGAAAGAAGAAGAAATCAAGTGAAGAATCAATCTGGGATGGCAAGCTTTGGCAGAGAAAAAAGAAGATCCTAATAATCCTAAAAAGAAGAGTATACAACCAATGCATCCTCCTGATAGTCACCTATGGAGCTGAAACATGGAACTTGACCAAGAGACAAACCCGCCAACTCAAAACCGTGCAACGTGCACATGAAAGAATCATGCTCAACCTCACATGGAGAAATCGCAAGACAGCACAATATATCAGGGAGAAAACAGGAGTCAGAGACATCATGGAATCCACTAGAAAACTCAAATGGCAATGGGCTGGTCATGTTGCAAGAATGGCAGACAACTGATGGACATCGCAACTCACAATGTGGATCCTCAGGGATCACATGTGAAACTGGGGCTAACAAAATATAAGAATGTGCCAAACTAGATAAATTCAGAAAATATTGGCTCTGTGATGCCCACAATAGAGAGTTGTGGTGAATCCTGGGGAAAATCTATGTCCAACGATGGACAATGAAAGACGATGATGAAAATTCAGTAATCTTCATTGGATAAAACTAAATAAAGAAACAGTGATATCGTTTCCGCCCTGGGGGTCACCGTGACAAAGATTCTATGTTTATACTTGTGGCCAGAAGATGAATTAAGTAGACAGTCAAAATAAGAGAATCACCAGATGTGAAGTCAGATTTTTCAGGAATATTTAACAGTTGAATACTTTCTGATGTGGTGAAACAAAAGAGAAACAGTTGGCAAAGGAAATTCTCATGACTGATGACTAGCAAGATGGAATGCTCACAATGGCTGGGGTTTGGGAAGGAAGATAAGTGGGGCCAGACGTGTACGTCAAATTGTAAGCATTCAATAACTATCATGTTGAATTTGATAAAATTGTTGTTAGTAACATGAATTCATGTCATGTAATATGATTCTGTTGTTGTTTACTGTTTGTTTGTAATGAAAACATGTAAAGATCATAGTTATTTGTCAGTTATGTAAATGGACTCTCCCCTTCTTATAATAATGAATATTCATCAAATGATTATCTGAAACTCTGATGCTGTGTTGGAACTTTCTTTCCTTTACTTGATTTTTGTTTTGGACTTTTTATTTTCTATATATTAATTCTTCTCGCAGTAAAACATAAATAAGATAGCTCTACTTTTTATGCCAGCCATACCTGCCAATCCTGCCAGTGAGCATTGATACATGATGAGAATAAGCATCAAAAATTCATATAAGAATGTTTGTAGTAAGAAGTATTTATACCATTCATAAGAAGAGTGGATGGAGGAATTTTTTTATCTAAAAATCATTTTTCTTTTTGTCTTTGAAAGAGAAGACACCTTTGTTTTTTTTACCCAAAATTTTTTTTTTTCTAGAAATGATCTAAAACATGTTTTAATTGCTAAAAGCTATATGTATTTTTTTCTTTTTTTTTTACAATTGATAAGGCTATTTCTTGTATCTGAATCCCGAATTAAAACTTCAAGTATATTTTCATATTATTGCTTTCTTGGGAATACCTATCTTTATATTAATAACAAATCTCAAAATTATTGTCCGATTCAAAGTTGTGATAGAAGCAACAGAACAATTAGGATGAAGGTAAAAACTTGTCAAAATTGATAATAGTGTTGCAATACTTCATCCATAAATGAAAATTTTAAAAATTAATAATACTTTTACCAAAAGGTCTGATAATTGAGAAATTCGTAAGGAAATTTATATTTTATTCAAACTACACACCTGGAAAAATTCCAATTGAATAGAAATAGTCACTATATGGACATCTAACAGGCAATTTTTGATTCAGGTAACAATAAAATCTTTAACTTCATAACTATTGTAGTTTGAATTAAATAAAATTTCCTTGCAATATATGAACAGATAGTGAAACTTTAATCATCTCATGTTCATCAGTAATTTTAAGGTTTCATTCTGTCTCAGTAGACGATGGAATGGCACTGAAGTGAACTCTCCTGACCACAAGCCTGGACCAAGTGCATGGAAATCCAAGGGTGCCAAGTTAGCAGAACACCCCTCTCAGCCTCGTTGATTTAGTGCAAAGGAAAATAGAGTGATACATCTGGTATCAACTTGGCTACAAGAGTTGTCAGAAGGCAGTCAAAATTGGCATCTAACTATTTTAAAGGGTCTCCACTCCCTGGTTTGAAAACAGTATTATCCATCCCCTAAACTGGTTGTCAACCATAGCTAGAAAGTCCAGTCTGTCCTACCACATACCTCAAAGCTGGAGAAGAAAAAAAGATGGATTCATTCCTTTTCCAAGGGTATTAGTGCGAAGTACACACAAACTGAGCCATAGTCAAACTTACTTTGTTAATTTCATTCTCTGAGCTGATAACGATTATGCCACCTGCCCCTTTAATTTCTTCTAAAACAAAAATTCACTCAATTGCTCACTTTATTTTTTCCATCAGTCAAGGCATTAAAATAATCAGTTTCATTTATTTTATTTTATGCAACCTTTAAAAATGTTGTCTTTCAATAGCATACAGCTTCTGTTCTTTGGTCATTGGTTAGTTCTTGTAATGAAAACGTTTAAAGATGATAATTATTTGTCAGTAATGTAAACGGACTCTTAACTTGTTATAATAATGAATCTGCAATATTCATCAAATTATGATCTGAAACTCTGCTGCCGCCCTCAAGCAGGATCAGCAGTCACATAAAAAAATTGGAGCATAATTCGCTTAATAATTAGGAATCGTGGGAGCAACATGAAAAATTATGGGTTACAAAAGAGCTGCACTTAAATATGCATAATGCTGCCCAAGAAAATGTCTGGCATCTATTGGCTTTCCAGCCTGTTATTTTCTCATCCTCATTAACCCTTTCTTTACCTGTCCGCATTTTTTATTCAACTCTCTTTGACTTTTACTGTCCCTCCTGTCTGACAACTGTTGTTTCTGCATGATTTTATTCCTCTTTATACCTATGATTTGGGTCAGCTATTGAAATAGAATATTTTTATCTTGACTCATGATTGGGGCCACGAATAAGATAATCATCCACTTACTGCACAAGTATAAATTCAGAAGCAGTACATCTTTCCTTTCATAATTTATCAGTTACTTATCTATTCTACAAACAATTTAGAAGCATTGAACAGTTGGAGGTTATCATGAAACTGAGAGCCTACCAAATTTCTATTATAATGACATGATATCTGTATGTTTATTTGTTGGTTTGGATGTTGTTTTTTTTTCACAGCAAAAAAGGCACATCATAGTATGATTTTTGTTGGTGCTGTACCATTAAAATGCTGTAACTTGAGAAATGAAGCAATTTCCAGTTTGATAGTTGAATTTTTCTATTGATCCTATTTCAGCCATTTTTTCAAAAAAACAAAAAACAGTTTTCCCTATTCATTGAGCACAAAATTTCAAGTTCCTACTACGAACGGTTAATGTTGTATAAGTGAGACATTCATAGATAGGAAAAAATGCAACTATTTCAGCCAAAAGGCTGAGTCTTCAAAATATTTCCTTTTTAAATCTTCTAGTGGGGTTGAAATAAGGTTATATGCCCAATTTCAGCCTCTCCAGTAACCTTGAAGGGTTCTAATTTTGGTGAGAGTCATTGTTGTCATTGTTATTACTATTGTTACCAGAGTTTGATAATATCAAAAACTTTCACCAATGCAACTTCTAAACAAATATTCATAGAAACAACAATGTAACACTCCTATTTGTACATATTGATAAAGTCTTTCTTGTCAAGGTATATAATTTTACTCATTTTTATTTATTTCACCTAATTTCTAGTATCCTCATCCTGGTTGTTTTTGTTATCACAATTTAAGTAATGTGCTCTTTGGCCTTATTCAGATGTATATAGCATCCGGTAATCCATTAAGATTTTTTTTACATTACAGCGACTTCCTAGAAAGGAAAATTCATATATCTGTCTGGCAATGGGCAAAAGTGAATTACAGCTATGCAGTCATCTCCAAAACCCATAAATCTATACCATAAAACTTTTGATAAACAAACCCTAAGTTGTAAATGTAGAAATGAATAAACACAGTAAAGCATACAATCGAAATTCTAAAACCTGACTTCTTTGCATGGTAAGTCAGGTCAGAAGTAGTCCAAGTATTTTCTATAGGTATCTACATTTCATAACTCACTTAAAGGCCGATATATCCGTCAATTATGACAGGTTCAATATATTTTTCAGTAATCACAGCCTTAATCTATTCAGAAATCTTCTGTGAGTACTTTTTCTTTATCTAACGACTTAATGCTATTTTCCTAGTTATAACCAAAAAACTTTCTAAGAAGATATTTAATTATTGCAATAAATTTTGAAAGAGTGTTAAAAAGAGTGCATGGGAGATGCTAATAAAAAAGATGAAATAGCAAAAACCATGAATTTCAATTTAATATTTTTGTTGCTTTTTTCAAAGTTGTGATGAAAAGCAACAAGATGAAGATAAATAGCAGCATAAAAATGAAAAAAAATGTTAATAATATACAATACTTCATCTACTAAAAAATAAATTTATTCATAGAACAGTGAATTAGGTAAAACTTTTATGTCTAAAATACCATTCAATTAATCAATTCGTGAGTGTGAACATTAAACAAGTTCAAGTTTTCAACCACAATAAGTTTTCAACAGGGTTTATATTGTCAATGTATATAACTCTAGTTGATAATTTTCTACAATCTTTCTTCTCATCAATAATACAAAGATTATTACAATACATTCAAGATTTTCTGAACTTTCCATGTTTTGTTTATACAGTACAGCATATTTTCTATGCGTTTTTTTTGCTGTACACCATAAAACTCTCCAAAATATTCCCATTAAATTATTCAAAACTGAATTGCAAACTGAATTGGAGAACCCACAAAAGGCATGGAATAACTGTAATTTGTTTTTGTTTGTAAAAGAAATTTCTTGATATTTATTAAGCTTGGCTTGGTTTGGTATAGCACAAAGTAAGAATTAGAGGAAATGAAAATAGACATTAAGCCAATCTTTGGGGCAGGGAGAAGTTTCATGCCTAAAAAATTAGCATTTGGAATCTTAGATTTGAACACTTACTTCAGATGAGGAGAATTTCTTTGATATTTATTAAGTTCACTTTTACAGTACAAGGCCAAATGGAGGAGAAAGATATTGTTACATTAAAAAAGTGGTTTGGTCCTCCTACCGAGAAAATCAGCATTGGCTTCTAGCAACATGGGAAATTACCTAAATCATATTGGAAAAAAAATCAAACTATACGAACTAAAACCTATCACATGCTAATGTTGGTGTAAATGAACAAAATCTTCTTCCAAGAGCTACACAGACTATTAAACTCATTCTTTCTGTTGCTTTTCTCGCTACTGTAACATTTCAACAAAGCTATTCTGCAGCTGTCTTCAGGTGTACAACCCATAAGGAAAGAGAGGGGTCACTTTTTTCACATAAAATGCAGGCTAACAGAAAAGATGTGGTGGCTAATATACTGATTGACTAAGTTCATTCCCAGTAACATGGAGCATATTCATTGACTTGTCAAAATCATTATCAGTCAATCATGCGATTTTTCAATTTCTAATTCTTAAAATTTATCTTATTGGATTAAATAAGGATTCATAACTGGAAAGTGTCTGCTGTTTACAACAGGGTGTATGAAGGATGACATCTATCTTTCACCCAGG
This sequence comes from Thysanoteuthis rhombus, assembly GCA_963457665.1. Classification (NCBI taxonomy): domain Eukaryota; kingdom Metazoa; phylum Mollusca; class Cephalopoda; order Oegopsida; family Thysanoteuthidae; genus Thysanoteuthis; species Thysanoteuthis major. Next base: position 32,885,647 of record OY735205.1, read on the forward strand.
TCTTATTTTAAGCTCAAACAAATCACTATTTACCTTTGTCTTTTGCCAGATAGTTACAATACCCTGCTAATAAGTATTCTTTGTAGTAGAAATTGAACCACAAAAACTAACAGACATGATATCAACAATTAAGCTATTAAATGATTACAGGAAATATTTGAGATACATCACTTTTGTCTATTTCACTCTGGAAAAAATCAACTTTGTTTACAAAGTTTTTGTCTAATGCTGAAAATGTATAATTTATCTTTGGTATGATCAGAGTTTTGTCTACGTCTTTTTTTGTAGAAATCCATTTGCAAGCCTTGTTTGTGACAACAAATCCCAAAGTCTAAAAACTTTATTAGCAAAATCGAGGCCTGTGTCTTCCATTAAATAAAAATCTTTGTTGACTAATCAAAGGCATGAACCCTTCTCCTCACAAAGAAATAATTAGGAAGATCTCTCAAAAATTAATTTAACACAAGTATGCTTTTTAAACCAAATTGATTTTTACAAAAAAAGATAGAGACAAAACTGATTATACCAAATACAAATTATACATTTTCAACATTGGACAAAAATGTTGTGGACAAAGTTAATTTTTGCTAGAGTTGGATAGACGAGTCTACCTATACTTGAATATTCATATGAATAGACTAAATGAAGTAGATAAAATGTTGACCTAAAATGTTTTTTGCTGTAACAGGTGTAATTTACAAGTTTTGTAAAATAACAAAAAAGGTATCTTTATAAATAATTAAATCCATTTAATCTATTGTTTCTTTGAGAAAATGAAAATACAAAAATTGTTCCATTCAGTATTGTCCCATCAACAGCATTAATATCTCTATTAGAAAAAATGATAAAGTTTTTTAATCAAAATTATTTTCAAATGATAAATTATTTAGTTTAACCATAAACTCTGTGCACAGCTTAGAAGAATTCGAAAAACATTTTCTAACCAATCAGAAAAGAGAAAAATATTGCTCTCCAATCAATGATCATTTATCAGTCTTTTTTGGCATGAAATTTTGGCGAAGGAGGTTTATAGAAGGAGGTGACAGTGTTCTCCAAGATTTGTTAGAATAGTGCACTATTGCAGATGACTATTGTAAGAATCATATCTAGTATCAAAGGCTTAACCACATGGTAGACCACATATTTGATCTTCACATGGTCGGCTGTGAAAGATTGTAATGACAGTGTAATACAACCTTAGGAAAGTGAATTAATTTATTCATTCAACAAAGGAAAATACATATTTTATTTATGTCTTTCAGAGTTTGTGCATTTAAGAATAATAGGGTGTACCTGAATGGTGAAAGTTTAGGAGTGTGTGTAAAATAAAATCTAATATTGTTTGAGTGAATGCAAAGTATAATTGAATGAGGTTACATACATTTTGTGTGAACAAGGCTCTGACTCTTTAAACCACATATCATTTTAAGGGCCATGCCAAGGAGTAGAAAAGGAAACCTCTTACCAGATCAGCTTCTGGTAGGAAAGACGGAGAATTCAAAGATGGTGCTAACCTGCTCCTGATTAGGATCTTGGGTCATGAGAAGACATCTAGGATTCTTAATTGGATAGGTCTTATTTAATTTTGACTAATGAGCTCAGGGCTTGTCTGTCACTCCTGAACTGTTTTGCAAGGGGAAGTGAATAGTAGAAAAGCAGTGAAGGATATTACTTTAAATTAATTCTTATCTACTTGTTTGTTTATTTCATTAATTTTTTTAATTATATATATCACCACAAATTCAGTTTTATAAAAGTCAGGTTTCAATTTCATTTTTCATTCAATTGGTTGTTTTCTTTCATTGCTATACTTCATATACTTAAATTGATTTATTCACATTGTTCACTTCCAGCATTCCTACATTCCTACCAAAACGAATATTCAACTCAACACCATTAAGCAACCTTTTGGCGCATATTTGCCAATCGCTGACCATGTGATCGGCATTTTTTCCTAGCTTAACACAATTGTTGCTACTGAACTGTTTCAGTGAATTATCTTTTCCATTCAATGTCAACTTTTCTGCTGCTGATAACTTTTCCACAAACACATATAATGATAGTGAAAGTCTTGAGATGCATCATTATTATGAACAGGTTTTGACCTCCATCAAGGTTTATTATTGGTATCTGTATTTCAAGACCTAAACTTATTAAACCAACACTGAACAGATCACACTGTAGGCATCATCATCGGCCTTTTATCGTTCGTCGTTGGATATAGACCTTGTCCAGGATACGCCAAATTTCTCTATCATGGGCGTTGAGGAGCCAGTATTTTCTAAATTTGTCTAGTTCATCTCTCCATTTTGCATGTGATCTCTGGGGATCCATGTTGTGAGTCATGATGTCTATTGGTTATCTGCCATTCTCGCAACATGACCTGCCCATTGCCATTTAAGTTTTCTAATAGATTCTTTGATGTCTCGGACTCCAGTTTTCTTCCTTATAAACTGTGCTGTCTAATGATCTCTCCATGAGAGGTTGAGCATTACATTTTGTTTTACTGAAATTCATGTGAATATTATCAACAACTGAAGCAGCATTATGTCCTAATTTGATATTGTACTTGAGAATTAGTTTAACTTCTTGTTTATGGCTCAAAAACCTCTGATAATGATAAATCATATCTCTATTTACATTGGATCTGCAATTACATAAGTAAATGTTGTATGCATAACAATCTGATAGTAAGTAATGAGACCTGTTTACTTTAAGAATTTCTGCGGAAAAAGTTTTCTGGATCAAATGTTGAACCCGGACCAAAAATTGATTTGAGTGAAATTTTCAGTCAATACTGAATATGACATCATGTGTCATGTGTTGCATTGGGTGTTAATATTGATAGATTATTTACAGGTTTTTTTCATGCAGAATATATATATAGTTTTAATTTACCAATCAAAATTTAATTCAATTTTATGATAAAAAGGATCTCCTACATCCAAACATCGATTCAATAAGACTTTTTTGATGATTCCATTAGCTCTCAATTGTTTCTATGTGCACTTTGATATTTCTGTCAACAAAATAAAGCAAATTTCTACTCTTTGAATAATTCTTAAGTTTTTATCCTCACAACTGAATCTCTATAATACAAGCATAACTCTCTCCATTTCGAAGTTTGCTTTGTCATATGGCTTCATAACAAACTATTTATAGAGAAAATGATTGTTTTGTAAGTATTAACTAAACATCTAGTTTAGATCTTTCCAGAGAGATGCTGCTTTTAGTGATGGAAATCTTTTTTGTGTGGCAAAATAGTTCTATTTGATGGTACAGATAATGATGAGTGCATTTTATATATTCAAAATATTGAAACTCTTAACATTTTGCAAAAACCTTATCAGGTAAAAAGCTATACAAAACTATCTGTAGTTAAATACTGATTGTGGCAAGTGTATTCATCTGCTTTCATAATACACTATGTGTAGGTCTATATTTTTTGTTTGTAACATTTATCAATGGAGTCAACTATTAAATGCTAATTATAGTGAAGTCTTCCTCACTTATTGTCAAACCCATACAATTGAGTTGTGACTTTTTTTTGTACGTAAAAACAATGTTGAATAAGGAATGACTAGATCAGACCAGTGACATCATGCATGAATAACAGTGATACAGTGACATATGTCAAAACTGATGAATTCACTCCCACCTCAAAAGCCCAACACATGTTTTGCTAAAATCTGCAAATTCCATTTATAGGAAATACTAATAAAGGAGTTGAAATGGGACAAGTAGTTTCGGAATAATACTGTACGGAGAAATGAATTCTGTTCTATTTACATTAAGATTTTAATGATATAAGCTTGCTTGTTAATTTATTTTTGTTGTGATAAGGAAAAAATGTGGGTTCATCCTGATTGAATATAGACAAGAAAATGCAGAGCAAGATAATGCTTTTGATATCTCAAAGTACAATGCAACTGAAAAACCATTTAAATTCTGCCATTAGTTTCTGATGACATGGGTTAACTAGTTTTAAAATAAATCACCAACTTCTCAATTTCTAAGTTCTGTTTATCAGAAGAGTCTTTTATCTGTAACATCTTTCAAGTACATTGTAGTTTTTCAATATCTCGCCACAAGGGTAGAATGTGATAAAAGCTTGATGTTCATGTGGACGCCCACACACACATTGTATATCATCTCTTAGATATCAGATCAGTGGTTTGTGTAAAAGGTTAGTATCCAAGCTGTGATAAGCAGGAAAAACACTTTCTACGTCATACTCTTAAAAGCAATCATAATCAGGTTATGCACATAACAAGAAAAAGAACAGACTCTGTTCAAAACCTGCAATGTTGTTTACACTATTTTTGATAGCATTTGGAAACATTTGTTTCTTTAATAAAACTATTTGTTTCCAATAAATTAAAAGAAAAGATTAATGCAAAGCTATGAAGAGATTTAAATAAAGACTCAGAAAATGGACACTGATTGGTTTTCTCAAGCCTTGCAACATTTCTGTTTGTATCCAAGAAGTCTGTATTTATTTACGTTCCCCATAAGTTATAGGTGATAACTCTACATTTGCAATTTGAGATGTTAAAAAAATTTTGTAGCACTTTATTTTCTTGCGTTACATATTTTTTTATTTCAAGAACAGATTCAGAAAAAGAATCGCATGACATGTGACGTAAAAAGAAAAAATTCCTTTCTTCACCAACACTATCCTTCCTTACTTATTGATCTATTCAAATTTATTATGAATGAAAAACTTTTTGGCATTCAAAGCACACGTGACTTTCATCATAGTTAACAAGTGAACTTGAGAAAAAGTATAGTCCTCAGAAGTGATATATTTTTAAAAATCAATTGAATTGGCTTTTATTAAAATCAAAGTAACAGTATATCTCCGCCTACAAAGTTGGAAGAGGTATATTTATTTACTCATGTCTATCTGTATGTTTCTCCACACAATATATCTGAAAGTTCTCAATGCATTTCAATTAAATTTTCTGGTAGGAGAAGTGGTGCGGGTAGTTGCTACAGAAAAAAGGAATTTTTGAGGTGTATTCAGGAATTATTTTTTTCGATTGAGAGATATTTTTGTTATTCTACAGAAAAAGAGGTCAAAAGGGAATAGTTGATAAAAAGGGTAGATTTAGATTTTGAAAAAACTAACCTCAAAATTTGTTCATTTCAAGTTCTCTCCCTTGTTTATTTTGAATTTTTATTTGGTTTTCAGTTGATTTATGGCATTGACATTGTTCTCTGAGTACTTTTTAGTTGATAATGAATTAAAACATGAAATCAAATTACTCATTTCAAATTATAGTTTAAAAGTAAACAAATGACAAGTAGCATCCTGTGTTGGGGGTGATCAATTAAGAGACTTAAAAAGGGGATGATCAATGGGTAATTCACTCCTCTCACCTTTTGTTGGGCTGTGATTATTGAAAAAGTTTAAATTTTCAAAAAACAAGTGTGAATGTTGCAATTCTGACAGTTTCATGTTGGTTCCAGAGGTTTCTGTTAAGGCTATATACATTCATTTTGCATTACTACTCTTGGGAGGAGCATGACTCCACTAGAGGGCTTAAAAAAACTTATTTTTTGTCTTTTGAAAATTTTCCCCCTGCAATAGGTTTTTTTGTGGGTTGATAACTCACACAAGTAAAAAGTATAGAATTAGAAAACAGGTCTGGTTAGTCTCTCAATAGAAACTGTCACATGACCAACATTTTCTGGCAGCATGTTGTGGGTGATCAATTCAAAAATAGGAAAAAAAAGCATTATCAATGAATAAATTACTTTGTTCACATTTGGTTAGCCAGTGATCACTAAAATAGTCTGAATTTCCAAAAACAGGCGAGATTGTTGCCAGACACAAACTAAAGGGTCAATTTAGGATAAATTTACATAAATTATACAAATTGAATCCCTAACTAAAAACCTATTTGGGGCGGGAGTTTTTTCTAGCCATAATAAGGAGTAAGTGTTTAAATTTTCAGCCATCTAGCTCTACTAGTGCAGTCTGTACATATGATTCATGCATACATAGCCAGCCAAACTAACTTGGAAACTGAAAAAACATACGTAGGCAGTTCTGTTTGATAGTTTCTAACTATGACAAATTGTGAACAAAGAACTTCTCTATAAAATGATATAAGTAAGAGGATATGATGTCCAACAAACATATAAGTTAAATAATAATGGTAGTATATTTTTCAAATATTCCATTCTATTGATAAGTTTCAACTACTTTGATATTGATGGTAGTCAAAACTAGTCAGAATAAATTATTTGAAAAATACTTCTGTTTTTTGATTTATAAAATGGTACATAACATCCGAGTTGTAGTAAACAATGTTATTTTTTTGAGGTGTAAGAGTCAGGGTAAGCAAAAAAAACGTCCTTACTTTCCGGACAACCTAATAGCATGAATTTGTAAGCTTGAGCCAGTTACTGAGAATGGTTGGTTGTAGTGGTCATCTATTCATTGGCTTAATTGCCATAGTTTGGACAATGTCCAGAATAATTGTGACTGAATGGCAGAAATCACAATGTATGTGATGAGCTGATCAGTCCAATTTGTGGCTTTTAGTAGATTTACTGGCAAGAAAATCTATCTTCTTTGGCAATTTCTGTGATATTTGATTGTTTCCGGAAACTTCGATGGTGTGGAGTGGAACAGTGATTTGAATTTGGTGGCCATGTGGGTATGAAAAAAAATTTGGTGGGAAATTGCCACCTGAGCAAAAAACAAAAAACAAATGTGTTTAAAAAATGCCCCAGGTGTAGATCTCTAGATATCAGTCAACTTTAATCTAAATTGCATGTAGAAATGTAAGATATATTTTAGAAGTGGATATACAGAAAAAGCTGAGGTATATCAATGATTACTTTGTGTTCATAATTTTTATGTAATATTCTTCAGGTATCAATAGATCTATTTTCCTTTGCCTTTTCTACTAATCTTCCCATTTTTGCCCCACAGTATAGTAAACTTGTGTTGCAAGACTAGCACACTATCATAGAAAAGTCCAGTAAGCCTGAGCTAGATCTATACCGATGTAAGTTGTACCAGTATCAGCAATACAGTCTACGCATTATTTTGCAATTTTCTTTACTTCAAGCCTCACTGATCCAGAAAACCTACTACTCCAGCACCTATCATATTTCAAACTTGGTGGATTAGTCAGGTTCAGCCATTAATAACAAAAAATTTTTCAGATATCCTTCTAATGTAAAGCTACAAGATACAGTTTATTTAGCTTTAATGAAAACTAGCTTAATGGTCTCCAGTTTGGGAAACTATACACATGGACATTTTTTTTTAATGTTGTTTATGCAGTAAACTGTAGAGATTTAAGAGTTGAAAATTCACAATTGGCTTGAACTATATTGTATTCATCAGCTTAAATTGAACAATTCACCAATTATCTACCAGTTCAATGCTCTAGTCAATGAGCTATAACTAAGGATAGAAATGATCAGAGATCAGGAAAAAGACACAGGGGAATAAGCTACAACTTTGGCTTCTTGCTTGGAAAAAGGTCACAAGAAAATTAATCACATTTAATTCATTGTAATTATAGTGATAAAATAAGTAATATTTGAATAAATTGAATGTTGATGATATAAGTCACATTTAATTCATAGTATTAAAATGAAACATTTTTCAACTGACAATACATGTCTTGTACACACTGACAACATGACTAATACATGACATTATATGTTTGTGAAAAAAATCACATTTCATTCGGTATCTTTATACAAAATAAGGTGATAAAACAATGACATTTTTCAGTTATTTGTTTGCAATATGTTGACATACACTTAGATAACAACTTACACAATGTCATGACATCACATTTACGTCAAAACTGTGTCCATAGGCGTATAAGTCAGGGGGGCAACCCAAAATTCATATCAAATTTCGGGCAAATCAGTGTATTTGGGCAGAACTGTGGAAAATTCAGTTTTTTCCCCTTTTGTAGAAAGAGTTCCCATATATGTGTATGTATCTGCATGTATGGTTGGTATTAGTTTTAGAGTGAGAAGTCACGGAAAAAAGTCAAAACTTTGGCTACGAAATGAGTCATATTTAATCTATAGTAATAAAATCTTATATTTTGGTAAATGAATTAGAAACTGTCAAACTAAGACCATCATCATAGGTTTCTTCAGTTTTTGTGCTGGTCTGGCTGGCTGGCTATGTATGTATAAATAACATCAATTGAGCCACAGGGCTGGTAATTTAGACATTTATTCCTTATCATGTCAAGAAAAGAACAAGTGAGGTAACTTATCCATTGATCACCCCTTCTTCCAATTCTTTAATTCATTACCCCCAACATGGCTTGCTGCCCCAAAATATTGGTCATTTGATGAATTCTATTATATGACTAACCAGACCTATCATTATTAATTTTTTGATTGTCTATAATTATCAGAAGAGTAATTAACATTCCAAGCTTTGTTCAGCTGAAATGTGGTAACAACTAACAGTAATGAATAAGGAATCCAATTTGTACTAACAAAGCTATAAATTAATAATTTCATTTTAATGTAAACCACCTTCAGTCACATTAAGGTTTGTCCAATGGTGTGCATAATTCAATCAAATTTATACTGTTAGATTAGATGGACCCAAACAATTTTTTAAATCTGTGACATCCTATTCTAAAATGAAATAAAAATTACATCCGAAAAATGATAATACATGATTTTCAGTTAATATTTATTTTTAATAAACAACCTTTTTAAAACACAAATTATGTATTAAAATGGGATCTTGAAGACTTGGAAGATTCCAGGTGTCCTTCTAATCTGACAGTGAAAAATCTTAATACATGATTTTCAGTTAATATCTATTTTCAATAAACAATTAATTTTAGTTGGGACACTTTTTTCTATTATCCCACTTACTCGCTATTTACCAGGGCCATTATTACCATGCATCCAACCAACTATTTGGCCAGGGGACCATCAACGTTGGCTTGCATGTTATGCAAATGACTCCACAGAAATTGAACTAGGTTACAAAACTTTATCTCATCCAGCTTACTCAATAGACCCACTCCCACTTTTTCAAGCATTTCAATCACTTCCTACAAGGGAAAGTCTTCAGAAACCAAGCAGCAGCTCAGAACTTTATGCTTACAGAATAAATGGATATTTTTAGTTGGCAAAAATGTGAAGATTCTGAAGGTTCTTATTTCGATTATTAACTTTTATTCTGAGGAGATTTACTGCTTTAAAATTGATGTTGAAAAATTGCAATTATTTTTGTTCCAACCTAATACATTGTGACTTTTGTTCTGGCTTTTATTCAGCTGAAAAAAAAAAGTCATAACTTTGGTTTCAGGCCAAGAGAAAAAAGTAATTAGAAAAAATATTTCAGTAAAAATAAGTAATATTTCGATTTATTGAATTTATAGAAATAGAATAAGTGATATTTTTAATATCAATAATACTTATTTTATTGCTATAAATTCATCAAATTAGAAGATTACTTATTCTATTTAAGGAAATGTTTTCCTATTATATTTTTCCAAGCCAGAAACCAAAGTTATGACAATTGTCTTACAACCGTTTACCCTGTTGTTAATTAATAAAGAAAGAAGTATTTAAAAAAAATGATAAGTCAGCACTTTTTGAAAACGCAATGTCTCGCAACAAATTTCATGTTTGTTGAAATAAGTAATGATCGTTGAACTTTAAATTTTACAGCAGAAAGTGGTCTGAGATGGTTATTAAAAGAAAAAAAAATTCCTCAGTACACATCATGACGAAATGTACAGAAGTAATAAATCCACGTGTTGTTGGGTTTCCGTTTTACAATATAATAATTGCATAAAATGTACATCTGGAAATACTAAGAGAAGTACTCGATCTCCGATTAAAAAAAGAACACCAAAAACTGGTGCATTCTCTGAGTGAGATAATTAACAAACTGGGCAGTGCATGAGTTAAAAAAGCACAGATAACTCCCGTTGCATTCTAAGAATAATCTGATGCAGCCGGGCGCGGGTCATAGTGTACACTAGCAACGCATGAAATGTGATCTCTCTACTACCGGGATATTGAAATAAATTAAAATCTACACAAAAAGATCCGGAAAATATAAGCACATCATTCGTTATACTTTGATTTGTTTTCTTGTGAAGAATTTCAAATCAAATGGGGAAATAAAAACAAATAATTGCTAAGCAAAAGGTTCTTGACCGAGGGAGGGATGAGTTTGCCTTCCACGGTGAAGGGCAATGATGAATAGTCAGTTGCAATAATATCCGCCGATTTGTGGCTGTGTAGTCTTTAGTAAACTCTTTTTCCTGGAATTTATGCCTTAGATTCTTATCATTGGCTTCTAGTTACATACAATAAAGGATAGGTACAAAGACCGAATGAATTAAGGAAAGACACCGAACAAGAAATCATACACCCGCCCGGACTACCGACACAGTGGCCTTCACGTAGTTCTGAAGGTCAATAATCCCACTCATTCGGCTGCAGCATGGCGACGACGAACGTGCTGGTAAGTCGTACGGAGTCTTAATTTCTTATTTTTTTACCTGTTCTAATTAAAGTGCATTTATTCTTCTTTGTCTAAATAACTAAATAAGAGTCTATAGAGTTCAGATTTTCTTTATCGTTTGCTTTACTCATTAACATCACTTTATTGTACAGTAGTCGCGCACCTTTTTATTTTTACTACAATTCTGTTAGGCTTTAACCGTAATGAGCCTTTTCTTTTTGTATCTAATTTATTTCTTACGTTCGATTCATAACTTTATTCACAGTGAATTTATTCTTCTGTTTTAAGGAATGCATCTAAAGCCAATACAATTAATCTTTCAACTGATTTTGGTCTTTTTATTTAAATGATTAAATAAATGAGCATAATACTATACTACAACTTAACTACTACTACTTATCACGCATTCACCTTGTCTTAACTGCCTCTTTTTTCTGATTTTAATAGCATTTCCCTCATTCTATCTTTGATGTTTTTGAATTTTATTTTAGGGAGAACGAAAGATCTTTTCGGGAAGCTGGCCTATGGGCATAACAAAAGCTGAATGTGAAGCTCGAAAGGTATGGGTTTTGTGTTGAAAGTTGTGGAGAAACCGTTCAAGAGTAGATTGTCAATTTTCTTCAGGCAAGCAACCGACTGACTACAATATCAATCTATCTACTTTTATTCAGAAAAATCTACTTTTTTCCCTCAAAAAATTTCTTATCAAAAGATCGATCAATGACGTTCTTATTGATGTTTTTGAATGTTTTGTTTGTGAAAAGTAATCGCAGTTTGATGTTTTGTTTATTTTAGTTTCTTCTACTGTACCCCAGAAAGTGTCAGAGGTGTTCAAAAACATAGCCTCATCATTGCTATTATTTTTCCACGTAATTCTACACATTTTCTTGCGTATTTACTTCTTTTGGTCCATCTGGTTTAGTGGCAAAGATTAAATTTCACGGGAAGTGTTTAACGCTTATAATGGTAAATAAAATGAAAAATTGAGATTCTCTTATCTTTTTGTACATTGAGTAACTTCTTGGTCGCAAGGAACTCAAATTATCATTTTGTTGATAATTACACTGAAAACACTTTAAAATAGAAAGTATTATGTTTTGGAAACGTAAAAAAAGGCTGCTAACAACTACCTTACGTCCACAATATTGAAAATTAACTAAGGAACATAAGTGTAGTAGTCACACTCCTAACAGGCTTCTTTTATTTAAAATTTGCTTAGTTTGATATTTTACTGGTATTTCTTCTATCTTAATTTCTGTGGCTTCTTATCGCATCCCCAGATCGTCATTCATTGCACTTTCGAATTATTCCGATTTTTAAGAAGTGATTATCTCAATTCTTATATATCACTTGACTAAATTAAGAGAATTTGAAAGGTGATCAACACTAAAATACATCATTTTGTGGATGATATTTTACCAGCTGAAATATTGTAACCCATTATTATTAATTTTGACTTCTATTCACCTTCGTCCCCTAAATTATAATCTGGCAAGAATGACGTACGTTCGAATTTCACCGGGAATTTACTCCCTACGGTAGAGTAACGGCCCATGTTGAGTTGAAAAAAAAATGAAAAATCAAGATGAAGGTAAATAGTTGTCATACTTAATAATGGGACATATTTTCCACTTAAAAGTCTAATAAGCATTAAAATTGATAAGTGGAAGAATTTGGAAGAAGCCAGATTCTGGAAACAACTATGTCGCTTCTTTTTACATAGGAGAAAAAAAGAGAAAATCATTTATACTTTTTTAACAAATAAAAGTGTAATCATTTTTGTAGGTACATTAAACAATTCCAAAAAAAAAAGGAAGTGAACCAGAAAAACTCGTTTTTCGTGGTACACTGCAAAAGAATCATCAATTTTTATATTTTAGTTGATAGTAAGTTAGTTTCCAAGTTGGATCTTTTTACACACTTGATATAAAGACAAACATTTTTATACAACCTTTACCTTTTTCTCCTTGGACCAACCCCAAGTTACCTTGACTCCAACTGACAAGACTATTTTTATTTCCATATTTTCGTAGTTGGATTAATGCTTTCTTTGTTATTGTTTTCTTAACCGGCCTCTTCTACCTTATGACCTTGACTTATAGATTTTTTTTCAACTATTTTTCCTACATTACATTATCCAGTTAAAAATATCATTGGTTGTTTTTTTTTTCTATTGCATTTTTTTCTGCACTTTCCTCTCCTAAAATATTTTTGATGACTTTTCACTTAACATATCGTTTGCTTTAATTGTTAATACACATTTATCATCTAAACAAAAACCGTATCTTTTGTCGTTTTAATTAACATTTTCTTTCTAATTTTCATTATTTTTTTACTATAGTTTATTGACATTTGACATATGTCTTTACCCCCCCTCGATGACCTCCAGTGAAATGTCCTTTGTTAAGGTTGTTAAATGTTTTGATAGGATCCTCCTTATCCATCTGTCTTTACTTCTGCCTCGATAAATTTGTTTATTCTGTCTAAAAGAAAAGATTCTTCTTAATGGTTTTAAAAGATTCTTCTTAATGGTTTTATTTCGTAATAATTACATTTTCTGCCAGTTTTACGTTATTTCTTACTCCGTTCGGCGTATCTTCACAGACACCTGCTGCTAATTTGGGAAATTGGTCTGTGGTCTTTCTCTGGCTTTGAGTGACAGACATTCAACTTCGAATTTCGTTTTTGGTTATTTATTTATAATTAATATCATCATTACTACTTTATTGAAAGCTACCCTCGGTGTTTGTAAAGCTCGATGTCAAGTCATTTTCTTCGTATTATAGTAGGCACCTCTCAAAAAAGTGATATGTGACAAAAAACGAAAAAAAAAAAAAGTCCAAAATAATGTAAATATGCACACGCATCCGTTAACCAAGTCGAAATTGGGTTTTTCACCAGTACTTCTGTATTTTTTAATCCATTTGAACGTAAAAATCTTCTTGGTATTTGTTGGTTCTTCGAAAAAAAATATTCTAGGTTTTACGCAGCTTTTAGAAAAAATTTTTTTTAACGATATTACGAGGTGTATGTGTGTTGAGGGGCTCTATTTACAATGTGACTGTAATGGTAAACTGGACTTATACTTTCTGTCCGTTAGATGGAAGTGACGTTGCAAAGTATCCAGATCACTTCACTTACCTTGTGAGGAATCTTTGAAAATGATATTTTCTGTGCTTTCATTTAGGTTTTTAGGGGGTACGCGAGGTTGCCTAAGGGTGCGCGTGGACCCGCTCGGAAGTGTCCTGGGGACACGTTTGGGACGGGCATACCCCCTTAAAAACCTTAATGAGAGTGAAAAAAATGTCACTTTCAAAGAATCCTTGAGATAACTACGTCGACAAGGGAAGTAACAACATACTTCAAAACCTTACTTACGTACAACGAACAGAAAGTATCGTCCAGTTAACCATTGTTGTTACATTATGAATATATACCCTCGTGAAAGCTTTAAAAAAATTGACGAATTCCGTGAATATTGTTAGGATCTAATGGATTAAACATCAAAAACTGACGAAAAAATCTTTATTTGACTTTGCAAAACAGATGTGAATCTCAACATGAATGTCTTTGAAGTTTTTTTTATTCAAGATTTAGCTACAAGAATAGCCTTTAAGTTATTCGTAAAAAAAAGAGAAATATCTTTTTATGTAATTATAGTACGTTTTAGACCGTTAGAATTCTATTTCCCAGGAGTTTTACACCGTTATTCATCTGACAAATTTGAAATCTGCAATTAAAATCATTTCGAAAATAAAATAATCGTCATTTAGGTAATTTATTAGAGGAATTAGTTACTTCAAGAATTACTTGACTCATTTATGGAAAAATATCTCTTACTTTTTACCTAAAATATGAAAAATCAATTCATCCACACCAGTGTTATCATTCTATGTAAATTGTAAAAAGAAAACAAAATAGCTACTGGAACTTTCTGCTCCTTCAGGGTTGTTATGGACGTCCAGTAGAGAAAAAAAAAAGGAAGGTTTTTAAAGAAAAAAAAATATATGTATATTTTTAACTGGAAAAAAATGTATTAATTTCATTTTCATTGTCAGGTTGGATAGTGTAATTGTTAGCACGTCCGTCTCAAGTACAGAGAGTCCCAGATTCGTTTCCTGGTATTAGTGAAGAGATTGGAAAACTCATAATTAGGACTCATTTCCCTGTGCTATCGGCAGCTAATTGATTACTTTCTTGTTTAGTGATTAGGGTGGCGGTGTCCCTTCCATAGATATTCATTGGTAATGCTCCCAGATCAGGATACTGCTCAAGCACTACCTCACCCAAATAGTGGAGAAAAGTTGACTTGATTGTTTTTGCAAGAAAAAAGTAGGGAATCTTAATACATAGGTATTTGGACAAATTATTTTTCCAGATAGGTAATAAAAATAAAACTATTTCTTATCCCTTCTCATACATTTTCTCATTACTTTGCATATGTAAAGAATTAATTGGTTGATTAGGTTTTCCTAAATTTTACAATTCTCAATCAATAAAACATTTTTATTTGAGAAACTCAGTTTCATGATTACTCTCAGAAAACAAAGATTTAAAAAAACTTTTAAAAACATTTGTCCATAAAATAAGCTTTTGAAAAAAATTATTTTAAGAATTATATTCTATATTATATATATATATATATATATATATATATATATACTTTTTTTTTCACACAATGTTAATGTCTACAATAGTTTCAATTGGAAAAAAGAAGCAACTACAAATGTCTTAAACCAAAAAATGTTTTACTTTTATGGAATTTTATTCTTCCCCGATTCATGTCATAGTTTTAACAGATTCAATTTTTCCTGGGTCTTATCTTCAGTGTTATTGATGATTTTTTTTATTCATGGAATATTCAATAGAGATTTTATGAAATCAAATGAGGTTGACTTTTTAAAAAATTTACTCAGATTTTCCTTAAAAAATACCCATTCCAAAATTGAATGAGTATTGAATTGAAATCTGCATATATCTTACAAAAAAATTTTATATAATGTTAATTATTACCTCCCATTGTTTACACTAAGTAAACAACTTTTTCAAAGATAAATCCTTAGTTCTAAACATGGAAAACAAATAATTTTAGATTAAAAAAATCCTTCATTTATTCTTCTTTCAAATGGAATAAAGATTTCTTACTATAAAATTTATTCTTTCACAAGTTTTGAACGTTTTTTTTCTTGCCATGTATTGCTTTTTTATCAAAAGTTTTGGGATGTCTATTGTATCTAATTTGTATTATAATCATCATCCGATGAATAAATAGATGGAACAATTATCAATTTTTCCTAAAAAGGAAAAAACATTTCCCCTCATATTTGACCCCCCAAAGAGGAAAAAAGGCATTCTTTTGGAACATGGCTAGCCAAACCAACCATTGACAAAATCAACTACTGTAGGGTGGAAATGCTGAAATACACTTTAATTCATGAGGATGGAAAGCATACAGAAAATATTGACTTGAATTAAATATTAGAGGCAAGACTAAATAAAATATCAGAGACTTGGACACCTTTGGATTGATGTATTTATTTATATATATTCATTTATAGTTTTTATTAATCAACAACTACTATCACCAAAAAAGTAAGAACAAAACTAGAGAGTGCATACCCCTGCAAATTCTACTGTCAGGGGGAGTAATTGAGCAGGCACCCACCCCAAAATTCAAAAACTTTTTCCCTTACCTATTGTCTACACTTCCACAAAATATTATTGAAATTCATTGAGAACTTCTGGACATAGTGTGTAGACAAACATGAAATTTGGCAATATTATGTGGTTTGGACATAAAACTTCAATATAGAGAAGATAATTGTAGATAGATCCACTTCCAAATTCAATCAGTCTATTTTTCACATTTCTATAGAATGTCCTTGAAATTTATTGATAATTTTTGGAGATATCATGTGAACAGTCTCGAGCATATACATTGATATGAAAAAAAAAAAAAACAGAAAAATATCTACCTGAAAAAAATTCCTGGATGTATCTCTTTCCCACCTCATTGTCCATCCTTCCACAAAATTTGGAAATCATCCATTACTTTCAGAGATATGATGTGGGCAGACATGAAATTTGGGTGATATCCTGTAGTTTAGACTTGAAATAACGCTGTAGGAGAGATATTCGCTCTATATCTAATCAGTTCTTATGTGATTACACAACAGTATGGCTGCTACTACAACTGAAGTCAACTCATCTACCGTTTTTTTTTTTTTTTTTTTTTTTTTTTTTTTTTGGAAAAGACTTGCTTACTTGAGTATTAATGTACAGTGTGCAAGCTAAGGGACCTAATACTAAGCCAAAAGTAATATCAAGAAGTACTCTCACTTACATTATAGAACCACAACTATTTGGAATTTTGTAATTCTGCTATATGAAGTGGAATTAGGATTGTATTAGAATTATTCATTGTCCAAATTGCAATCACTGTGTTTACACTTTAGAGAGATGTAATGTTGACATTCTCACAGTGGATTACTTCTGTCCATGTGATATCTCCTAAAGTGCTCAATGGATTCTGTGAAAGGATGGGATAAGGGAAAGGTGGTTAAATTTTGAGGCAAATTCATGAATTTTGAGAAATATTTTTTCCGTTTTGCATACATTTATGTATAGACTTGTCTGTCCACATGATATCTCTAGAAGTCCTTGAATTTCAATGAAATTTGACGAGAGATTATTGAATTTTAGGATTGATCCATGCAATATGTCCATACCACAATATATTGCCAAAATTTGACGACTGTCCACATGATAGCTCAACAAGTTCTCAATAAATTACCATGAAAATTCTTGGAAGAGTGGGCAATTAGCCATCGAAGATGTGATTAAAATTTTGAGCAAATCCATGCACCATCACTCTCTCAGAAAATATTGTTGACAGGTATGTGCTTGCTGAGTATTTTTTAGACCTTTCATGTGCCTATCTTTTGCTCACGAATGTTTGAAAGTTCTAAAAATGGGGCACAGTGGATCAGAAGAAAAATGCCCATAGCTGCTAACTTAGAGATATTACTTTTTTTTAAAAATCTTTATATAACTTATTTCACAGCTAACAGAGTTGATAATATATTATATGATATAGCCCTGTCTCTTCAATTTTTTCAATTTCTTTTGAATCATGTGTTGAGATTAGAATGACAGTTTTCTGATGAACAGCATTAGACCCTTGAAATTCTTTTACATTCTAGTGGTTAACTGATTTGTTCTAAAACTATAATTTCCTAACTTTGAATCATTCATTTGTAGACACATGGATGCAAAATATGGTTGTAGATTTCCATGTTTCAGGAATTTTGGTTTAGTAAATATCTATACTAGAGCTAATAGAAATAAGTATCAGCTTCAACTAGTAAGATGGCTGACTTCAGCTAAAAACTACATTGATTGTAAAACTAAGGATTTCATTAATTACTGAAATGTTCAGATATTTCACAAAATCATTATAGATGTCATAAAAACTCTAGTTTCACAATCTTCCTGTAAGATATCCACTCAATTCAAAAATGCGTTGGGTTAGAACTGTTATAATTGTTGGTTTCTGTGGCGACAAGGAACATAATACTTCATACAAAAACGAAAAAGTATTATTCTAATATTTGCTTGACCTTATTTGAAGAATTACTGTTATATCTCTGTATTTTAACTGCTTACATTTTCCTTCAAAGCTGTACTTTTCTAATTAGAACTGGATATTTAGAAAATCCCTGTACTCAAGGTCAAAAATACTCAAGTTATTCACATACATAATTATATATAGAGACAGGTAGACATTCAATAATAATGAATACACAGCAAAATCTTATAATTGAGACTTTATTAAATTTACCTGTTTACATATATAAATAAAAAATTAAATGATTGCTTGATTTTCCATGAAACTGAAATTTTTGAACAATCAATTACTCGATAGAAGTTGATATACATATGAGTATATGTGGTGATAATCTTTTTTGAAGAAGTAGAATGTTATATTTGATGTGCAGTTATTCAAATAAATAGGTTGAAAGTATTTTTCTTTTTACAGTATTAAACAAACTAGCTGAAATTCCTGCTCAATGGTTGGGATTTCCAGCTAATTCCTGTGGAAGGCCCTAACAGGACCTTTGACCAAAAGAAGAGACCCAAACTATTTTTTTAGGGATGCCTCTGACTACAATGCACAGTTTTGGCTACTTGGAGTTCACATACAGATAAACAGAATCAAACTTCTAATATTATACGAATGGACAGGTACATAGAAATCAGATCATTATCATCAGAGTGCATGTGCAGATCTGGCATTTTTCAATGACTAAGACGTAGAAAACACGCTCTGGTGTCCTAAAAGTAACCACAAAAATTTGTTGGCCGTAGCTTTCCTTGAGTTACACTATCATGTATGGACAGATATTTCGTGAATTTAGGTAATAGTTAAATTTTAGATGGGCGTGAATACGTCTGGTTGCAAAATGAGGCACCAATCAAGCATTATACATCCATCTTAAATTGAACCAACTGAAAACTTGAAAAGTGTTGGAATTTTCCATAATTAACATGCAGTAAATTCCATGGTGATATGTTGTGTGGATCCTGAGTTTTGCTAATACAAAATTTGGTGAATTATGGTAAGATGATATCAGCTGCTGATTTGTATGCCGTCTGACTTTCTTTGCTATTTTCTTTAAATGCTCCCTCAATAGTGGATCATATTTACTAACAGAAGTGTAAATAGTGGGGGGGGGGGCATGCAGGGGTATGGTGTATATCTATTTCTCAATTTCAGTGTAGGTTATATGGTCTCAAAATGGTCCCAAAATTGGCCATCACAGTTTACTTAGTAGCCTGAGAAATTCCAGAAAATTCCGTGAATCATTAACGGGCATACAGAATGAGGTGTGCAGGGGGCACCACATGCCCCTGCCCAATAAATTTCTTCTAGGGATGCCAAATTAGCCATTTTTGGCAAAAACTCACAAGGTTATGACTGAATTTTTATCATATAGACATCAAACTATATCACTACTAAAAGGCTCTTCTATGATGTTATGAATAGAAAAAATTGGAAGAAACTTTACAAATAGAAAATGGCTGACAAAAACCAATGCTAAATAGTCCTACCTTTAGGGCTGTTTATCACTCTACCTTAAGAAAACTCCTATTAAATTCTACCTGTGTCCTTACCCACGGATGTGGCTGGAGATTTGGGGCCAGAGGGACTTTCCTCCTTGATGATTACCCTTGTTCAACATTTGATCGTTGCTTCCAACCTGTGAATTACCAACATATGAGGATCCAAAAAAGTATTACTGAGGGTTTTGTTGGAATATCTTTCAGAAGTCTGGTATCCATAAGCTTGTTGGGTTGGCAGTCCTTTCAAAAGCAATGATGTAGCTACAGATTTGAGGGATCCAGGCAAAGACTAAGAATTCATATCACCCCCTCCCTCAACTTTAGGGACTGGGGAGGCTATTTAGTGCAGTGGTTCCCAATCTGAAGGGCTACAGACATTTCATAATGTTAGTGGAAATGCAGTTGGTGAACTATTTGTGAAACTCTTAGGGAGTCTCCCTCCATAGTTTAGACTGAAGAAGTGGAATAATTGCATATTAAAAAATGAAACCAAAACAGTGTAGAAGCAAATTATTAAAATAATCAAGAAATGCCAAATAGCCCTGCTTAACAATAATATTAATAATAATAAAAACTAGTTAACATAAAATTTCTTGATTTTTACTGAATACTCCCAAGGGGTATGGTCATAACATCAACATTATATATGTTTATATCCAGTAGTTTCACAGACTTAAGCTTGGGAAAAGTAACAGAAAACAATTTTTTTCCTCAGATATTAATTGCAAATGAATGCAATAACTACCACTCAAAATATAACCTATGTCACCGCAATGCATTAGCCTATTTATCAAAAATTACTCCCCCTCTCTCCCCCTCTCTCCCCTCTCTCGTTCTCTCTACCCTCTCCCCTTCTCTCTCCCCTCTCTCGTTCTCTCTCCCCTCTCCCCTCCTCTCTCCCCTCTCTTGTTCTCTCGTTCTCTCTCCCCTCTCTCCCCTCTCTCGTTCTCTCTACCCTCTCCCCTCCTCTCTCCCCTCTCTCGTTCTCTCTCCCCTCTCCCCTCCCCTCTCCCCTCTCTTGTTCTCTCGTTCTCTCTCCCCTCTCTTGTTCTCTCGTTCTCTCTCCCCTCTCTTGTTCTCTCGTTCTCTCTCCCCTCTCTCGTTCTCTCTCCCCTCTCTCGTTCTCTCTCGTTCTCTCTCCCCTCTCTCGTTCTCTCTCGTTCTCTCTCCCCTCTCTCGTTCTCTCTACCCTCTCCCCTCCTCTCTCCCCTCTCTCGTTCTCTCTACCCTCTCCCCTCCTCTCTCCCCTCTCTCGTTCTCTCTACCCTCTCCCCTCCTCTCTCCCCTCTCTTGTTCTCTCGTTCTCTCTCCCCTCTCTCGTTCTCTCTCCCCTCTCTCGTTCCCTCTCCCCTCTCTCGTTCTCCCTACCCTCCCTTCCCCCTTTTGCCCTCTCCTCTCTCCCCTCTCTCGTTCTCTCTACCCTCCCTCTCCCCCTTTTGCCTTCTTCCCCTCGCTCTCTCTCCCCTCTCTCTCCTCTCTTGCTCTCTCTCTCCTCCCTCGCTCTTTCTCTCTATCTCTCCCTTCCCTCAATCATTTACCCTCTTTCCCCCTCTCTCATCCTCCCTCTTTCTCCCCTCCCTTGCTCTTTCTCTCTTTTCCTCTTTCTCTTTCTTTTCTCTCGCTCTTTCCTTCCCCTTTTTGTCACTGATCCTTCTCCTCTTTTCTCTCTGTCTATTCTAACTTGACACTGCAATGTCCATTGCACGCACCAACACATATGGTGAATTTCTCTGTGTAAACATATTAACACACACAGATTTCTCAACTTTGAGTGAAATAACTATTAACGCTATTCCTCTCAGATATACTTTTTAATGAAAATGTGGTGGTCTTAAATGCAATTGCAAAATGAATGCTCTCTTATCTACTCCTGTCTAGGCCAAAAGATCAGCATCTTTTCCTTTTGTAATCAAACTTTTTTGCTGAAATTGTAGCTTCAGTGGCTGTGACTCCCCTTGTGAGTTTCATCTTTATCTCCTTGTGCTGCAGAACTATCATGTACTTGAGAGCCTCTAGTTAATGTGCCTTGAGTTTCACTTCCTACTTCATGGTGCTGAAAATGAACTGGTGGCATTAACTTTGAATATCTTGGTCAGCTTGAAACACTTATCTACTCGTAAGAGAAATACCTGCTTTTTGTTCCCACCCAGATATTCTTCCTATCTTCCCCATCTACAACCGGTTAAATCAAATACTTGGTAATTTTGTTTCTATCAAAAATTCTATGGTTGGTGAACAAAATTAGTCAACCGCAGATTTTGCTTAAATAAAATCTTCTTGCAGACAGTTGATAGAGAACAAATTTTTTTTCATAAAAACTTATGAAGTTTAACTGTTTTACATTTGATTTCAATAATTATTTCATAGAAACTTTAGAATATTTTGAAAAATGTAGGCTGTTCATGCCCTGATATACATCTGAATAGGTTCCACCTGGTAGATTACATTCAGGGTTTGATAAAAAGAATAGCATGATCAGGTGCGAGGCTATTTCACATCATTCCAAGATGGCTTATCTAGGTTAGGTTAGGTTAGGCTGTTGAAGCTAAAAATCAACATAAAAACAGCTCCTAAACATTTTGTCAATGGGGCTTTTCAGCAATGGATGATTCATTAGATGTTTGGTTGAACAGAATCTTGGTCAATAACCTTTTCAAAGGCCAACTGAAATAAATTACTTTTTTTCCAATGGCATTTGATGAACCAAAGGTGTTAAAAATCTTATTCCAATTTTCAGTTTCTCAGTATATCCTCATATATGATGCCATGAAAGCAAAAGATCTGTATTTGTATTTGTTTACATAACAAATTATATTTGCCTGTAATTATGTTGTTGTGCATCACTCTTAACAGGAATGCAATGGGTTTTGGATTGACTATTTTCCCATGGACTATAAACTGGGCAAAGCGTAGGTGGAGAAAAGTGAACTTTTAGCCCTCCCAAACTCTGGCGAGATTATCTGAGCAAGTGTAGTACTACCATTAATAGGTTTTGTTATTGTATATCACAAAACATGATACCTGCTCATGGGCAGACTAAATTGCTGGCCAAAAAAGAAATAGATGGATAAATGGAAATCTGAAAGCATTCGATTCAATTTTTTTTTCAAAATTGATTTAATATCACTCCTGCATTGTTAGAAAAGGCGGGGGGGGGGGTTGACATTGAAGAAGTAGGGTGCTAATATAAACAAAGGATGTCTGGCTTGTGTCAAAAAACGAATGGGCCAATATGAAAAAGGGAAACTAATGTAAAAAAAGTGGTTAAAATTAAGGAGAGGTATAATGTTGAGGAAAAGGAGAGAGAAAAGGTTAAGGTAAATGGGGCAGTTGTTAAAAAGGTGGGGCTAACATTCAAAAATTGGGCAAATAGTAAAAAAGGGTGCTGAGAGTTGGAAGGAGGGTGGTTAATGTGAAAGAAGAGAAGAGTTCCATTTTTATTTTGAGTCCCTAAAATGAAAGTGAACATTCCTTCTCGATTTGACTCATTTCTAAAAATGAAAAAAATGTTCTCTCTTGATTTTGATGATTGAGAGGGAACATCTATTTCCTCTATAAGAAAAAACATCTCCATCCTCAGTTTTGAAACCAAAAAAAGAAAAAAAAAAATTTTGACCTCTAAGAATAAAAAAATTATCCCCCGTAGATTTTGTGTCCAAATGTGGGGAAAAATTCCCTAGGATTCTTTTCCCAGAAAAGTGGAAAAATTTCAACCTCTAAAAGTAAAACAAAAAATATCCCTCGATTTTGCGCCCTTGAAGTTGAAAATCTTCCCCTCAATTTAACTCCTAAATGAAGAAAAAAAAAATTGCTTTTGATTTTGATTCCTAAGGGGGGGGGGTCTGCTCAATTTTCATCCCTAAAAGAGGAAAAAAAAAAGTTCTTCCTTAATTTTGACCGCTATGAGTAAACAGAATCTTCATGCTAGATTTCAAAATGAAAAAAAAATCCCTTGGACTCTAACCTCTAAAATAGAAAAAATTCTTCCTCTATGATTTCAAACCCTGTAAGTAAAGAATAAAATACTCTCCAATTTCAACCCCTAAAAGTAAAATATGTAAGTCCACTTTCAATTTTTTGCCCAAAAATGGAAAAAAAAATCTCCCCCCTCAACTTTGTCCTCTAAAAGCAAAAAAAATCTTCCCTCCCCTTACTTTGCCACTTTTTTAAGTGAAAAAATCCTTAGATTTGACCACCGAAAATGGAAAAAAATCACCTCTCAATTTGGATCACTAAAAGTGGAAAAAAATTCCCTCCCAATTTAGTCCAGTAAAACTGGTAGAGAACCCCTCTCCCTCAATTATGACAAAAGTAAAACTCCCCCACCCCCTCATTTCAACCCCTAAAAGTAAAAAAAAATATTCCCTTGTATTTTGCCCTGTAAAAGTGAAAAAAAAATCTATCCTCAATTTTGACAACTAAAAGAGACCCCCTCTATTTTGACCACTTGAAGTAAGAAAAAATACTCTTTGATTTTGACCCAGAAAAGTAAAAATAGAAATTCTTCTTGATTTTGACCTCTAAAAGTGGGGAAAAAAATCCTCAGATTTTACTTCACAAAATTACCCATCAATTTTTACCTCTAGTAGTGAAGGAAAAGTTTTCTTGCCTCAATTTTGATCCTTAGAAGGAAAAAGAATCCCTGGGATTCCGTCTGCTAATACTGAAAAAAAATCTTCCCCCTCAATCTTGACCCAGGATTGTGAAATGAAATTCCCCTCGATTTTGACCTTTAAAAGTGGGGAAATCCCTCTTTCAATCAATTTTGACCCTAGAAAATGAAAAAAAACTCCTCCACCCATTTTGAAGCCCTTCAATTTTTTCCCTAGAATAGAAAAATCTGCCTTCTTGACTTTGACCCTAGATGGAAAAATTTCTTTTTGATTTTAAGCCTGAGAAGTTGGGAAAAAAATTACCCTTCTTTGATTTTGAGGTGAAAAAAGTGATCCCCTCCACCTATTTGTTTCCAATAAGTAAGAGGAAAAATTCTTAGTTTTCAACCCCTAAAGTGGAAAAAATCATCCTCTTGATTTTGAAACCTATAAATATCTACCCACTCCAAGTTTAATCCATAAAAGTGGAAAGAAAATTCACTTGCATTTTGAACCCAAGAAATCATCTCTAACTAAATCACAAAAACACTAGATGAAAACCTACTACAGGAGTAAGCTGGCTTTAGAAGAAGCTATTTGACTTTCTCCATGTATTTATCGACTTCAAGAAAACCTTCAACATGGTGGGAATCCCCATGGTCATTAAGGCTGTCACTTAACAAGATGTACACCCTGTAAACATCAGAGTACTGCAACATATATGAAAATTATTTAGCAATACATTTTATAAATTGAATGATTCTCTTTTCTGATAGGTCAACTCAACTCGCCATTAAAATAAAAAAATATTTGATACGAATTCATCATTATTTGAATTATCCATATGAGAAATATAATCTGTCTCCCTGTGTGACTTCCATTCTCTCTCTCTCTGACTTCGCTTGTGTGATTGTGTGTGTGTGTGTGTGAGACTACCCTTCTCCGAGTGTGTGTGTGTGTGTGAGACTACCCTTCTCCGAGTGTGTGTGTGTGTGAGACTACCCTTCTCCGAGTGTGTGTGTGTGTGAGACTACCCTTCTCCGAGTGTGTGTGTGTGTGTGAGACTACCCTTCTCCGAGTGTGTGTGTGTGTGAGACTACCCTTCTCCGAGTGTGTGTGTGTGTGTGAGACTACCCTTCTCCGAGTGTGTGTGTGTGTGTGAGACTACCCTTCTCCGAGTGTGTGTGTGTGTGTGAGACTACCCTTCTCCGAGTGTGTGTGTGTGTGTGAGACTACCCTTCTCCGAGTGTGTGTGTGTGTGTGTGAGACTACCCTTCTCCGAGTGTGTGTGTGTGAGACTACCCTTCTCCAAGTGTGTGTGTGTGTGTGTGAGACTACCCTTCTCCGAGTGTGTGTGTGTGTGTGTGAGACTACCCTTCTCCGAGTGTGTGTGTGTGTGTGTGAGACTACCCTTCTCCGAGTGTGTGTGTGTGTGTGTGAGACTGCCCTTCTCCGAGTGTGTGTGTGTGTGTGTGAGACTACCCTTCTCCGAGTGTGTGTGTGTGTGTGTGAGACTACCCTTCTCCGAGTGTGTGTGTGTGTGTGTGAGACTACCCTTCTCCGAGTGTGTGTGTGTGTGTGTGAGACTACCCTTCTCCGAGTGTGTGTGTGTGTGTGAGACTACCCTTCTCCGAGTGTGTGTGTGTGTGTGTGTGAGACTACCCTTCTCCGAGTGTGGGTGTGTGTGAGACTACCCTTCTCCGAGTGTGTGTGTGTGAGACTGCCCTTCTCCGAGTGTGTGTGTGTGAGACTGCCCTTCTCCGAGTGTGTGTGTGTGTGTGAGACTGCCCTTCTCCGAGTGTGTGTGTGTGAGACTGCCCTTCTCCGAGTGTGTGTGTGTGAGACTGCCCTTCTCCGAGTGTGTGTGTGTGAGACTACCCTTCTCCGAGTGTGTGTGTGTGTGTGTGTGTGAGACTACCCTTCTCCGAGTGTGTGTGTGTGTGTGTGTGTGAGACTACCCTTCTCCGAGTGTGTGTGTGTGAGTGTGAGACTACCGTTCTAAGTGTGTGTGTGTGAGTGTGAGACTACCGTTCTAAGTGTGTGTATGTGTGTGTGTGAGACTACCGTTCTAAGTGTGCGTTTGTGCGACTTCCCTTCTCCATGTCTGTGTATGTGCGTTTGTGTGTGTGTGTGTGGGACTTCTCTTCTCCGTGTATGTGTGTTTGTGTGTGTGTGGGACTTCTCTTCTCCATGTCTGTGTGTGTGTGTGTGTGAGACTTCCCTTTTCCATGTGTGTGTGTGTGTGAGACTTCCCTTTTCCATATATGTGTGTGTGTGTGTGTATGTGTGTTAGACTCCCCTTCTCCATGTGTGTGTGTGTGTTAGACTCCCCTTCTCCATGTGTGTGTGTGTGTTAGACTTCCCTTTTCCATGTGTGTGTGTGTGTGTGTTAGACTTCCCTTCTCCATGTGTGTGTGAGACTTCCCTTCTCCATTTGCGTGTGTTTGTGTGTGCGTGCATGCGTGTGTGTGTGTGTGTGTGTGTGTGTGTTAGACTTCCCTTCTCCGTGTGTGTGTGTGTGTGTTAGACTTCCCTTCTCCGTGTGTGTGTGTGTGTGTGAGACTTCTCTTCTCCATGTGTGTGTGTGTGTGTGACTTCCCTTCTCTCTCACTGTCTCTCTTCCCTTCTCTCTCTCTGAGACTACCCCTCTCTCTTTCTTTCTTTCACTTTCTTCTCGATTTTCACCTTTAAAAGTGGTCAAAAATTCCCTCAACAAAATAAAGGGAAAGAAATTCTCCCTCTCTGATTTTGCCACTAAGAAAAGAAAAATGGTAGTTCCTTATTGATTTTGCCCCTTGAAAGTGAAAAATGAAAGTTCCCTTCATGTGATCAACAAAACCTCTGATCCCCAAATTTCACGTCTTAGAAAAATGTATCTTAACCATACTACATCAAAACATGCACTAATGGAAACACCACTATTAAAGGTATCCATGAACAACCAATTAACAATGCAATATGAGATATTGTTAAAAAGTTTTTGCTTCTTTCTTAATAAAGAATGGAGAAAAGAGAATAAGAATATATATTTTTACTATGTCCTCAAATAGTATTTTATCATTGATGAATAATCATATTAATACCCCCACCCCCACCCCGATTTGAAACACCCAAATAACATATTTTGGGGGAGGTGGTTTTCAAAAATTAATTTGCTAAAAACACTTCTTGGGGATCAAATCCATAAACCACAGAAAATTTTATGGACTTATATCAAGTAGCTTTTGTGGTTGGTGAGTACAGATAAATAGACTTTTAGCACATTATAAAAGGATTATTTTAATGCGTTGTATATTCCTCGTATTTATTTCTGGTTGGTAATCCTGGGAGTGTAAATATTTATTTACACTTATCGCATTCTGTCT
Source organism: Thysanoteuthis rhombus (assembly GCA_963457665.1). Lineage (NCBI taxonomy): Eukaryota > Metazoa > Mollusca > Cephalopoda > Oegopsida > Thysanoteuthidae > Thysanoteuthis > Thysanoteuthis major. Next base: position 32,913,219 of record OY735205.1, read on the forward strand.
GCAATTGGAATTATTATTAAAAATCATTTTGTATCGAAATTTGTATAATATTATTCTATGTTGTTTTGAAATAATTGTTATTGCAATGTTTACCTTTCTTGGTCAGTTCCCAGATACTACAAAACAAAAACATTATTCCAACACTTGTAGTCCCATTATTTTCAAGTGTTACCTTTTTAAAAAAAATATTTTTGCAACTAATTTTTTGTGCTTTCACTTCGTAAGACATTCCACTTTTTAGGGAATCTGTCAGTTTTGAAAAAAGTCAATTTTTGGAAAAAATCGACTTCAGGATTATTATCATCAGAATTATTTTTGAAACAGGCTGCTATGTTGTACGTTGTGACAACTTACTCAGGAATGATAAATCATATCATACTGAGTTGGATATTGATTTTTACAGATCAATTTTGGTAACAAAGAAATAGGATGTAAAGTAAAAATTCCTACTGAAATTTGTTTCAATTAACATTTTAAGTAATATTTTTAGATGCATCCATGCATCTCTATAAGACACTTTTCAGTCAGTCCCTAATGTTAGATATCTTATGTTGGATTGATGTGAAACTTGGTCCAGAACTTCTCGTGAACTCTCCCCTTCTTCATCTTACTTCTACCATGGATTGTGAATGCATTGTTATATGTTTCTTGTTTTAAAATCCAGTCAAGAAATATTAGTTAATTCGATGATTGATTGAGTCAAATTTTCATGAGGCATATTTTATTTTGGGAAGATTTTTAAGAACAATGGTTAATTTTTCTGTTGAGGCACATCAATCATGCTGTAATCAAAGTAATTTATTGACAGAAATGTAAACCCTCTAGAACCTACTTTAAGTATACAAAAGTTTTTTTTTCTTTTTTTTTCACGACTAACTTTTATGCTATTTTCTTGCAATTAAAACCAGAGTTAAAACTTAGAAGATAATATTCAAATTATTGCAATACAGTTTAAAATTTAAAAAAAAAGAGTGACAGAGATCCATTAAGAAGAGCTGTTCTCAACTATATATCATAAAAAAATTCTGGGTGGTAGGGGCTGGAAAATTGGAATTTTGTCTTGCAGTGTTTTGCATTCATGTTTCTTTTCATCATTTTCATTTAGATTCTGAATTAATCTCTTTAAAATTAGAAAAAAATTTAAACATTGAAGTGCCCTAAAGTCTATTTAATAACTCCTATTGATAAAAAAAAGCAGTCTTCTACTTTTTTTAATGGAATAAAATAAAATTGAAATTTCATTTTTTTGTTCTGATAAATCAAATTTATTTATTTATTCATTTATATTTTTTTTACAATATGAAATATAAATATTTTGAGACAGATTTATTTGTGAAATCCAAAATGAAAAAATAGCATTAAAATTACTTTCAACAAAGTGCCCACTTGGCAAAAATCCTGATGAAATATTGTTCCTGCAAAAAGGTTGTCAATGAAATATCAAATGAACAATAACATCTGTTGGTTAATTAAAAAAAAAAAGATTTTGGCCAAAAAGTGTCTCGACTAAAAGCCCAATGTGACAAAACATCTGTCGATGGAAAACCCTGTCAAAGAAACATCCTTTCAACCAAAAGGTTGTTGACGAAACATCTGTTAATAAAATGTCCATAGACAAAACAACCCTCTCTTTCCCCCAGCAGCCTGATTTCACAGTTATTATAGTTAGTGGAAATATTAGAAAAAAATGCAATTCTGAGCTTATCAGAATATAACACCATTGCTATATTGTCTGAAATAGATTTGGACGTATCATAAATATCTAGAATTAATTTTTGGCAGCTGTGATTTTTAAGGCTCAATTTGTCCAATTCAACCTTTATTCTAAGAGTGTCTATTGTATTTTCTAACAAACTGGACTATTTTTTTTTTTTTTTTTTTCATTTTCATAATTTGACCCTAAAGTTATTGAGAATTAGTAGGAAATTATAACCTTTTAATTTGTCATTACTTGATTTCTTTCTTTACATTTATTTAAAAAAATTCATTCTTACATTAATTAAAATTGTCATGTTTTGATACCCTAGTAGTCATGACTTAGTGATAATAATCTGTGGATTGCCTGCTTGAAGTGGTAAAAAATCAAGTTTGATGATGATGGTTTAATTTTGAAATAATTGAAAAATTCCATTTCTATGTGACAATGACACCATACAAATGGTAAAAAAAGTAACTTTGCCTGTTCCTAAAATAAAAATTTCATGCATAAACCAACTTACATGGATTTAGAATACTTTTAGATGGGATTATTCATTTTTTAGGAAGCATCAATGACTATCACTTATGAATTTATTCAGTCCTTATGCAATCAATGATTTGCTTTTTGATCTCTTGAAGAACATTTTTGTGTGAATTTTCTTTACTTCTGCCAATGAAGCTAGAAGAGTTATATGTATTTACTCATGTTTTTCTGTCTGTTCACACAATATCTTTGAAATTTCTAAATTCTAAAACATCTTTATGGAAGGTTGGGCCATGTGTTAAGGGAGAATTGATCAAATTTATGGCTGATCACAGATTCTTTTTCGATTGAGAAATATATTTTCATTAGTTGTGACAATTGTCCAAAATATGGAAAATCAAAACTTGCACAATTACTTCCCTTACGTGGTAGCCATGTATGAATTGATTTTCATTCATTTTGAGTTTTTGCATACAGTTGCCTGGGGTATGCACTCAGAGTGCTCTCTAGTTGTTCATTGTATTAGTTTGATTAGAGAGGCATTTGGTTCTTACAATTCATTTTTCAAAATTTTATTCTCTTATTCTCTGGAAAAGTGATTTATTATTAATTTATATCTTTTAGTTCAATTATAGTGTTCTTTTTTTTATACAGATTGAAGTCTTCAAGAGAGCTGATACCGAGAAATTAAGAGATATATTTCTCAAGGTAAGTGATTCATATCCATTTTGGAAAAAGATGGTTCAAAAGAAGAAATGAACACTTGATTTATATTTTCTTTTTGATAAGATCAATTCTGCTAACCTTGCAGAATGGCAAAAGGAATATATATGGTCTTGTATGTAAAATAAAAACATAGTAGAATTTATGAAAAAGGGATGTTACAGAACGAACTCTTTTGAGATGAAGAAAGTAACTACAAGATACGTTGCAGTACTGTTCAAGTTGCTCTTTCATGTTCCATCGAATTAAAAAGAATTCTAATGTATATTCCATCCATGAATTAAGACTTGTTGAATTAGATGTTTCATATTCAGAAGATTATAGCATATGCTTAAGTTAACTGCAGATATACTTCTAAGGTGTTTTATTCTATGATTAGAAGTCAAATGAGTTCAATTTTGTAATTAAAGCTCATTTCTCAGTGTCCAGCAACTATAAAAACACTAGTGAATTTGATGTTTTTCTTTAATCGTAAAGCTGAAGAGCTTTCTAAAAGATTCTCTGGAAATGCGGAAAAGTTCCTTACTTGTGTCAGAAAAAAAAGCTTTCTTACTTTGAGCTAATTGGGTGATTGTACTCCAAGATCCCTTCAGATCTCAATCTATGACTGATCTGCAACTTTTTGAGGAATCCTGACACTTATGGTGAAGCACTGAAACGAGCTGGCCAGAAAATGAAAATTATTGAGCGGACTTGGTGAATTGCAACAGATGGTATAGAAAATGCACCAGAAGGTGTTTGGAAAATTGTGGAAACAGTAAGCCGTGTGCAACAAGTATCGCTATCTACTGTTCATAACATCTTGGCGAGTAACTTATGAAGTACTAGTGTTAGCTAAACCAAAACCATGTTCGGGTAAACACCACAAAGAAGTCAGATATCAGTGGGTAGATATGATCCTCAAATAGTACCTTGATCTGCAGAGAGTGATCTGGACTGATAAAAAATGCTTTAATCTTGATAGGCTTGACTACTACAGCTTTTTTGGCATGATGTATGATGAAAAACACCAAAATAGGTTGATCGTAGTTTTGGTGATGAAGGAATTATGGCCTGGCATGGCTTTACTGGCCATAGACTATGCTGTCTAGTTATTGTTAACAGAACTTTTGACAGCACTTGAGTACTAAGAGATACTAGGACACAGCTTGATCCCAAAGCTGCCAATGTATAGAAGAGAAGGGGAAAAGTTAATCTTTCAGCAAGACAATGTGAGTTGCCATTGTGCAAACTGTTTTGTTCCTCAATGATCACTATCCATCTGTTATGAAGGGGCTTGCCTTGTCTCTGAACCTCAATCCCATAGAAAATGTTCAAGGAGTGATTGCAAGAGATGTGTATTTTGAAACACCCAATATTCCTCAGTTGACAAGCTAAAACAGCCTTTCATGGATGAATGGGAGAAAATCCCCAAATCTATGCTCTCTAAATTGGCAAACTTAATAACAGATCATGCCATTCAGGTTTTGAAGGTAAAAGATGCAGCTGTAAAGTATTAACTTTTTGCTAAATAATGTTTTGTTTAAGAAAGTTATTGACTTCTGTACAGTTTTTATTATTACTTGACATCAGTTTTTTCAAAGTCTCCTGAAATGAAGAATAAAAATAAGATTGTGTAGAAAATACTTGGAAACATTTTATAAAATTTTGGACTAGCTTTTAAACAAATTCCACTGAAATTTTAAAAATACACATTGTTTTTCTAATTTGAGAACAATGTATTTATGCACATTATGGTATTATGGAAGTAAATTATAGACTTTCAATTTAGCTGTAACAATGCATGCGGCATTGATCAATTTATTTTATAAAATTCCTTATACAAAATATTTTACTGCCTAATGAAAAAAAATATTATTTGGATTGTTTAATTTTATTTTTACTGGTGTAACATTTTACTTAGATTTCAATATTTTCTGAATACAAAAGATACTGGTCTGGTTAGTCACTCAATAGAAACCATCATGTCACCAACATCTCTTGGCAGGATGCCATTTTGGGCATGATCAATTAGAGAAAGGGGTGATCAATGAATAAGTAACTTCTCTTGCCTTTTGTTGGGCAGTGATCATAAAAGTCTGAATTTTCAAAAAATAAACATGAATACTGCCGGACACATACTATGGGATCAATTTAACATAAACTTTCATTGGAAATGAATCCCTCCTAAAAACCTAGCTAGACCAACTTGAAAACTGAAGAAACCTATGTTGACAGTTTTAGTTGACGGTTCCTTATATTGGTTGACTCCATCTGTAAAGGAAAAAATTTATCCCTCACTTATCTAAAGAAAAAAATGTTCATTTCATTTTGCTCTTTCAAAAAGAACCTTTAATTTTTCTTTCAGTATGCCAGCCAAAAAATACAGGATGAGTATTTCATGACGTATGTCGATTTTGTCGTACACTATCTGCAGATTTTGAAGGCAGACCAATTTAATCAATACACTCTACAATTGTTTGCTGCTTCTGCTGATACTTCACGAGACAGGTGAGTTATTATTGAAGCCTCATGAACTCAAGGCAATAATATAAGTATTTACTGATATTCAATGATTAATTACTTCAACTGTTAAGTCCATTTTCACTGTTCATTATAATACTTTTCTGTATATCAGTCAATAAAGTACTAAATTCCAGTTAATTGATTTTGACTTGACAAAGATGAAAGTTTCTTTCTGAACTCACAATTCAATATGAATGATGACTATTTCTTTTTGCAATTGGTTATTAACTCACATCCCATCTGATGTCTTTTTACAAACTCAGTCAATACTTAATTGTCATTCTTCTATTGACTTATTGTTTGGTTTTGTAGTCCTCTTGGGGATGTCAGTGGAAATTTTGAAGGAGGATAGGAGAATGATAGCTGCCATTTCAGCATAGAGAATACGAGCGCCAAGTATAAGTTCGGATGCATATGAAGGATTGTAAAGGAGACACATATGAGTATTTTGATGAATAAATAAACATACATTAAATGCATAGACATTTATACCAATACAAAAGTGAAAAGGGGATACATGTGAGGAAACAATGATACAATCATGGGAGATAGCTTCTAAGTGAAAGATAGGAGCTCTGTGCTGAGTAATAGTAGCAATCGTGTTAATGAAGCAGAGGTGATTGAAATGCTATGAATCCATAAAGCTTAGAGCGGACCAGGGAATGGTCTGGAGACTGGGTATCAGTGTATATGCCTAACTGTCAAATTGTGGGTGATGTACTTGTGATTGCATATGATCAACTTGGGGGGGGGATTTTCAGACTCTGAAGCCAGAGAAAACACATGGGGTTTTGCCCATGTGTACTTCCTGAGGTTCGGAGAATTAGAAGACAGATAATCCTACTGTTGTGTAGTAAATGCGTTGCCATTTCATTCACTAGAGATAGAGGTGTATATTCATCTAGTGGTGAGGACACGATTGAGTAGCTCAACGTATGAGAGATGCTTTGACATCTGTGGTTTAAAATGGGCAACGTTCAGAACAGTGATTAGTCACTGGAAAAAATTGAAGTTTGGCTAAATGATATTGATTCTACAAAGCAGGAAAGTGAGAGAGTAACCGGTGAACAGTCGGGGCTAATGAGCGAACAAATATGTGTGTTCAGAGCTTTTATGGGGGGAGTTGTTGGAAGTGATGTTTGTACTTGATTTTTATTAATAGTAAAGGGGCAGCCTCAAATGTGATGAAATACAATGAATATAGCTTAGCATGCATTTTATTTAGATGAAATCCTTGTTTTACCCTGGGACATTTCTATTCAATTTAAAATTTGTCTGTTGAGTTCAAAAGTTGGAGGATTTAGTGCAATAATTTCATTACAGTTGTAATATTTTATTCTGTGCCCTCTTTTCCCCTTTGCCTTGTCTGTAGCTATTTACAGAATGACAAAAAGGTATGTTTTACTGCATAGTTTTGTTAACTTGGATGTTAACTGTTTGTAAAAATATTATAGCCTTTGAATTATCTGATATTTATGTCTTATCTCTGAGGCCAATTTTACTCTGTTGTAAGCCACTATTGTGATAGAATAGAGAAAAACTGGTTTCTTTCAAATGCTGAATATGATAAAGGAATACTTTTCTTTGGGGCCTCACTTTTTATTTATTTAACCCAGCAAAAGAATGAAGGGATTGGTAAATAGAGATTATGACTAACAAAATGGTAATTAATGTTATACCTCCATATAAAGTTCAGGTATGTGGCCTGTTAGTGGTCTTTCAGGTCTTTTGTCTTCATTGAAAGAGAAATGCAGATCAGCAGAACCTTTGTTCATTTCATTGAAATATATATGTCTGTATGAAAGGTTTTTTTTGTTTTTCAAGTAGTAAGCATTAACCTATTTGGTTTGATGGGCCAAAAAACTGAACTACCTTTAATTTTAAAATGTAATCTTTTACTTTCAAAAATATCCTTTATACTTGCTCTTTGCAAAGGTACATAAAAATTTATATGAATGTCCAAAGTAAGATAGATCATATCATAAAAATGTGTTTAAAAGAAGGTAGTATATTTAGACCCTTATTTGAAAACTTGTTCAAAACTGTATTTGATACCTCTAAAGAAAAATGGATGAAGTTCTGTAGAAACATCCAAGTGCATAAATGCTTGAGGTATTATTCGCCTGTATTTAATTCTTTGTTCCTGGCTGGTATCATTTACGTATATTATTGATGACAAACTGATTTAGGATAAAACTTTCTTTTTTTCCAGATTGATCTCATTTCATGAATTTCAAGCTTTTGAAGCTTTGCTCTGCCTGCCAGATGCCCTCTATGCCTTGGCTTTTACCATTTTTGACCAAAATGGCAATGGCTACATTACCTGTGGTGATTATTTTTATTTTTTATTAGTTAGAATACTTGACTTTGTTCATGATAAAATGGTTCTTGGATTATCCTTGCATATTAGATATTATTTTCACACATCAACTTTCAACAGAAGAAAATGAAAGTCATCGAGGAAGTGAGGGAAACATGATACATTTACGTCTATTTTTATTTATAGTATGCATTTGAAAGTACATATTAAAGCTGCCATTTACTGTATTTTCTGGCATTGAAGACATTTTTTCTCTCCAGAATAAATCTAAAAAAATTCACCATGCATCCTACAAGCCGAAGGTTACTTTTTACATCGTCCTATCCTAACCCCAGTGGAAAGTAATCTATGATACACAGTAATCTGAACTCCTGTGTATGAAAGGAATGTATGAATTATTAAAATCAATTAATTTGAAAAACACCAAAAAAAAAACTAAAGTATTTTAAAAATCAATGATCTGAAAAAACTATAAAAATCAATATGTTCTACATGATGAATACACAACAATGCATTAAGACAGAGTGGAGTGCACGCCAAAATAAAGCAATCAACTTGTGGTAATGGTGTCACCAACATGAAGGATCTGCATGAATATTGTGCTTTTTATTCCAAACACAAATATCATTAGTCATGATTCAGATATTCGAATGGAAATAAAAACCACTACTTGGCTGAAGACTGAATTATGGGACTGGAGTATTGTAGCTTGTAGGTGCAGCTCTACTTTTGGTATCTACTGGTAGGCTAGGTGTAAACTTACCATGTCTCCATATTGCATGAGAAAGAAAAATGCAAATTATAAGAGGTCAAGAGGACCTATATGTTGCTAAGCTACTGACAAAATGTCTTCATAAGATAGGTGAAAGTGCTGAGACCTTAGTTTCTTCTTTTTTTTTTCTTTTTTTTCCCCCCAAATCTTGCAAGTCAAAATTAGAGTGCATTCTTGAAGTAGGCGTCCTTGATGCTGAGAAGCATTTTTGAGAAGGCATTTTTTTCTCCAACATTCTTGTTTGCAAACCATTATAGATGTGATTTTCATAATTTTTGATTATAACACTAATAATAATATAAGTCAAATATGATATTCTTAAAAGTGCATATAATTATACCTAAACAATGCTCAATTTGAGGATATAAGAGCTATTCCAGGATAAATACTTGAAGTAAAAAAAATTAGAAAGACAAGAAAATTAAAGATTTGAATATTTTGATGGTTATTAGTACAAAAATATAAAGCATTAAATCTAAATGTGTTTTTTTTTTTAAAAATATTTTTTACCAATTTTGGTTTCCTATAAACACATTCCTCTATAACTTTTGTTTTGTGCAAGTTTATTCACAAATACATGTCTATTCAGACCTGTCTTTCATTATGTCACAAGGGTTTTGATTAACATGTTCTTTTTGTATGATTACCCATACTAATTGTGAGTTATGAGAACTGCTCTGAGATTAAATACCATATATACTTGTGTAAAAGTCCCCCCCTAGTATTTTCTTCATGTATCTCACGTAAAAGTTGGCCTTAGTTCTTTGCGGACAACAGATCAAAGTTTATGAATCAAAGTATTATCCTGAACATGAATGTTTCGCCAAGGATATTAATTTTTCCGTGCAATTATGTTCTTATGTACATATCAAAACACATGTCCCACCAAATATTTTACTGTGAAATTATAACTAAGGCCATGTTGTTATTATGAATACCAGTAGTTATATCTAATATTGACCTGCATTATTTAGATAAACCATTGCTATTAAATCCAATGGTGATGTGTATTTCTTAGGAAATGTTTCATTTCTGCTTCGTCTGCTTGCCAGTCGTGTAAACAGTCATGGCAGCCAAGTTAAAATTCATTAAAATCATATTATCACTCGGTCAGTGTATCATACAATCATTTCTTCTATAAGCTAGACTGATATTTATTTACCAGTTGTTCACTGTAATTACTATAATTACTATAACTCTGAATTGGTACTTACAGTAATTATAGTATATTTTGGTAACTTGAAATCATGATAACCCAAGTCTGCCTATCGTTTGCAGGTGTAAACATAGCTAGGTAGAAATACAGTAATGATATATTATTACTATCAGTTTCATATTGTCAAAATTTTCGATAAAATACTGCTAATCTTTTCTTTTTCTTTTCAATAATGCTTCACTCTTGTCTCACGGCAGGACATAATTTTTATTCCTTCCTGCAAGAGTTGAATGGACATACAGCTGTTGATGATTTCTCTCAGCTGCAGTGATCAGTGAGACTGCGTAACAGTCAAATGTCTGATAACTTTTTATTAGAAAAAATACCACTAGTTCAAAGTGTTAGTTTAAGCATTAAAACAATAGGTAAGAGAGAAAAAAAAAGAGAAATAGAAGAATTTGGCACAAAAATCTTCAAAATTTATGAAAGCTATGCAGCCTTATTTATGTGTCTTTTTCTTAGGATGTGTGTTTTGATGTGTATTATTATTGTAATTTATTGTCTCTGATTTTCATTCATTTAGAGACCATTTGGGCTTCTGCTAATTGATACAGTATTTTGGTGTATAGTGTAAATTTCAGCCACTCGAAAGTTGTATTCATGTAAATTCACCCTCAGAAAATAGTCTAAAAAATTAGACTTTTACATAAATATGTACCGTAAGAACAAATATTGCATCAAGAATTTTGATATCTGGAAAACTACTGTTTGCCCATGGAGTGTCAATTGTTTATATGAATAAAACAATTACATAAGTAAATTGTGTGAATGTTCAAAATATTTAGTATGGTATGATATTCTCTTGTAATGGATATAAAAGGTGTATGTCTTCAATGAGTTGTCAACAGTTGATAACTAGAAAGCTCTTGCAGAGTGCATCAAAAACCATTGTCACTAAAAACTGAACACTCACGTTACAGATCCCAGACTATGCTATGACAAAAGCTTGTAATAATTATTCATCAGAGACATATCATCAATAGTTTGAAAAACAGCTATCCTGTTGGTTATCATACTTATTTATGCTGTCTCTGTGAGGAAATCATAATGGTGTTGTTACTTCCCAAAAGCTGAAATGTCCTATCTCTGAGTGTCAATGAAACCACAAAATATTCCTGGATCTGTCCCGGAATACTTGTGCTGTAGGTTTGAAGCCCTGATATGAGTGCTTCTTAATAGCTCTTTTTTATGATTAAGTGTAAAGTAACTTTATTATTTGTTTGCAGAATCAAAAAATTGCTTTGATCTAACCCTTAGTGCTCTACATTCTTTTTCAAGGCCACCAAAATGTTGTGCACTTAGTAACTTTGAAAGCCTGTAAGTTGTGTGTCTTTTCATATGTGACTGAAATAGATATGACAACAAAATTAAGAAATTCAAACACACTATCAATAATCGAAGTTGCCTGCAGTGGCAGGACAAATTCACTGATTGTTGAACAAAATGCCTACAAAGCCCTAATGGTTAAAAATATTTTGTACCATTATGTCATTTCATTGTATATTTTTACAAAACCTTAAAAATGTTGAACGAATCTAAAAGCTTTGATCTTTTATCAACAGTAATGAGAAAAAGTGAAGTGAGGACCTCATTATTTCAGAATAATTCTTAATTATTCTTTTCTGCTTGTTACTTCAGTAATTTGGTATTATAATCTTCACTTATTTATCATATTCATAGTGTGCTAACTACTGACATCTTTTCTCCAGAGAGACTATTTGGTCCATGTAGTATAAGTTTCTACCATATAAAGTTTTAGATTGACTATTCATGATTTGGGGTCACCAAGATGGATTTAAGAAGGTGTATATCATATTGTCTCATTTGATGTAATAATCCAGAGTATTCTACTGTTGTACCTTTTAGATGGCCTATTCATCATGAACTTGTTTTTTTTTTCACCTTTTAAAATATGCTATCTGTGAAACAAGTATGACTGCTGCCAAGCAAAGAGAAATGTTGTATTTGTAGAATGAACTACTAACAAGTGAACAATATGATAGTGGTTTCAGAAATCTTACTCCAGAAATGAGAATATAAAAACAAGCCTCAAGGAAGAGCCATGAACATTTTTGACAACTAGTAATTAATAGAAATTATGGAAGATTACCAGAGAATAATGATTCCAGCTCTCTCAGTAAACATTGAAATTTATCTAATGACCTTTTTGTCATTTGACTGCAATAAGAAAGGTGAAATGAATTGGATAATCAATTCTTCATGAACTGACAAAAAATCAGAAACTTCACTGTTTTGAGGTTTGATCATTGCTGTTTACTAAGAAAAGTTATCACCTACTACTGAATTGTGTCATATGTAATCTAAAATACGTCCCTTACATTAATTGTAAATGCATATTTTGATTGAATGAACATTTTTTGCTTTAAAATATTGGATTTTACTTTTCCCTATCATAATGCAATATAACAACAAGACATTTATGGTCTGACCTAATATATTTCCCCCATTTTTAATTTGTAACTGTTTATTTTTTCTTAGAGGAAATTGAAAAAAAATCAAATTAAACAAATCTTCATTTACATATGATTTTCATATCAAAATAATCTTGCCCATATCAATTCATTTACAAGTTTAAGGTTCTGCTATTGGTAGCCAGGTGGAATTATCGACTAGCTCTTTCGATGTTTCCACATATATATCTTTCATTTTAAATAACTGTAGAAAAATTGTTTCCTACCGTTTCTTCTCTTTATCCAATTCAAGTAAATATTTTTTATAGGTAGGTACTATCTACATATATTCAGTTTCTGAAACTTTGTCAATAAGATTCAATGATTCATGATATTAATTTGTATTTTTCAGATGAGTTTGTTAATATTATCAAACATACAACATTGCACAATAAAATTCCTTTCGATTTTGATGGGAATTTTCTACAGCTACATTTTGGGAAGGATAAGAACAGAAAAGTTTCTTATGCTGAGTTCACCCAGCTTATACATGTAAGTATTGTCAGTTTTTATATAGTTTCCTAGTTTTATTTACCAAGTTCCAATTGAAAAATGTGGTTCTGTATTTAAAAATACGTTTTAAACCTGTGTGTATGCTTGTTTACCTCTGAATTACCAGAACCAGTAATTTATTAACATTTTATTGTGGTTTTATAGACTATTGCGAGCAAGGTGACCTGGAATAATCTGAAGAAAATGGCTTTTATTTTTGGAAGTTTCTCATCCAAAATTATGATGAATTATTATTGAGCATCAATGTATCGATAAAAATTATGGGATTATTTACATATGGAAAAAAATTATTCATATCTACATTTTTGTATAAGTATATTTATTCCACACAGAAAAACACATATCACGATCACGAGATCACAATTTATTTTTATATCTCTCCTTATTTTTTCTGTTTTTTAATGGCAACAGAATTGGGTAAAAAACGAAATTGAGACAGTGGCAGCCAAAGCTGTGTCTGTGTGTTCATTGTACCCCAATTCTCTCTTTCTGTTCGCTTCAGCATGATAGAAAACCAATTAACAAAGTGACAATGGCATTTATATCATGAGATTAGTTATTCATGATAATATGCATACAGCTTTTTTGAAAGTTGAAAATATTTAGAATATGAAATACATAAGCAGCGACTATCCAAATGTTATCATAAGAAACAGCCAGTTTTATAATTTTGCAAATATTATATTTTTGATGGCCATAAGTTTTGAATCTAATTTTGTCTCTAAGATATTTTTTTCATAGCTTATCTAAATGAATACTTGTGAACAATAATCTTATAAACAAATGAGATGAATTAGAAATGATATTGTCATTCAATAACTTCGTAAAGTACAAAAGGTTCAAAATTATAAAGTTATTCCAAATCTAGGATTTTCTTTGTCTCATTCTTCTTTAATTTTTAGAAAAAAATCCCGAGCCTCTTACAGTATGTACACTCAAAGGACAAATTATTGGAGCATTGTCCTAACTCTGAAATTTTATTTGGTCTTTTTGTACAAATCCTATAAAAATGTACATATTCTTTGTGTGTGTGATAGTGATAGATTTGCTTTCAACTTTGTTTTAGCTTTTTAAAGAGCATACTGAACACAGCTGGTATTCTGTTATCTATATGCCACTTGTTAACATCTTCCAATCCATTTTACTGATCCTCACATCTCTTCTGCCTCTTGTGTGTTAACTCCTCAAGCTGCTGTTTGTTACTATTGAAGTGTAGAAACAATCCTTCAGTGGCATACTCTTTAATAGTATTAAGAAACATTACCAAGGTGTACATCCCTAAAGGATCCACCATCTATTCAGATTGCAGGTGGGGTTACTCCAAGGAGTTGAATGCAGCACGTTTTCATTACTTCATAGTAAACCATCAAGATATTTTTTGACAACATCACTACAGAAGTTGACATACTAAAAGCAGAATGATAGTGGAACAAAATGCTATGAGTGGTGTACATATAATAATGAAGTGCTCAAAATTCTATTAGTTGAAACAATTGGTTTGGTCATTAAGAACTGAATAATTTTTAAAATTTTACTTCCATGAATGAAAGACGTATGTATCATGGAGCATTATCTTGCTTACTTTCTCAGTTATCTACTTAAATTTTTTTTTTTACTCTGTTTTTTCTTGTGATGTTTATAGTGTTCTGAATTTCAGAGCCAATATCCAGCATGATGGGAATTTCATTAGCATTCTGGAAGACTAGAAAAAAAGGTTATTGCTTTGCTTGCTAGTGTTCCTTATATGACACCTTATTTGTTGTATGTGTACAAGCAACTCTCTAGAATTGCAAACAGAAGTGAGCAGTGTTTGATCGTTGTCATATTGTGAAGCATCTTTTTATGATTTCTATAACATTCTTCACTTTAAAAAATATATATAAAAGATTGAAATTGATTCTTTCAACTCTTACGAACATACAAAAATTTTTTGCTCAACTGAAAGAGATGATTTTATCTACAATAGCCTTCAAAATTGCCTGTTGGATTCTTTAATCCAATAGGTGTTGTTGGTTGCTGAAAATAACTTTTCTTTTACCAAAATGTTCAAATATTTATTCTTAATTCTTGGTATTAACTCTGATTCTGTTCTGTGGTTATTTGTTTTTCACTCTCAAGGGAGCATCTGGCATTGCTTAACTTTTAATAAAAATCTTGTAATATCTGATTTCTAGTATAATGACATTCAACTTAGTGATCTTGCCTTATTGTCTCATTATACTATAATAGCTTCTGAGTGGTGAGGGAGTTAGTTTTTTATTTTTTCCCCCCATGATATAAACAAGTACTAGCAGGAATACCTGGCGTTGCCTGAAAAAAAATAGAACTTCAAATTAATGGAAAATGTTTTATTCCTTCTAACCCAATCCTACGCAACAAATGGAAAAACTATTATTTACAGAGATAAATCTTTACATCCAATATATGCTATTTACTTACTGTTGTAGAATGATGGCTTTACTGAAGTAGTGATCAAAGAAATCAACAAAATATCAAGATGAACCTAAATAGTAGTCAAAAATTAGTAATAATGGTTTACAATGCATCCCTCATTCAAAAATAGAATAATCACTTTCAAGTTTATCCTAGAAAAAGGACTGAATTAGCTTCACCCCTGTGCCACGTTGTCTTCACTATGAACTAAATTATGTTGAATTTTTATCAATGAGAAGAGGTGTTAGAGAGAAGTTTCCCTTCACTATGAACTGAATTATGTTGGAATTTTGTCAATGGGACTGCGTAATGGGAGAAACAAACCTCCGTGGACTTGGCAGCAATAAGACTGACATGATTTATCACTGTTGCATTGCCAAAGAAAATGGTATCTGACTAACATCAGTATTTGTTTAAGAACTGATTTTATTGTAAGAAATATGTGTGCCATTCATATGTGTGCCATTCATATCAGAAATCTTAGTATAAAAATCAACTTTTTCTGATATTTAGAACCAAAGATTGGGTAGAGAATGATCACTGGTGACCTCAGAGATTAACCTATATTGGAAGTTGATTTCTATTGATTCTCCATGCCAAATATCAGGTCAATCGACCTTGTAGTTTTTGCAGAGAAGAGGCTTGAAGAAACAAAAGATCCAAATATCAGTATAGATGTGTGTAGATCTTGTTCACACTTTAAAAGTTTAAAAACAAATAATTGTAACAAATTTAGAAAATGGTAGTTTTAAGCTCTGATCTACAAATTTTGAAATGTATGAATTTTTAATCTAGCGTATGTACCTTTTCTGGGTCCACATACTCTACTGAAGACCAAATTTCACCCTTTGTGAAAAGTGGACAACAAATAAAAACTTTACTAGGTTACGTAATCTTCTTAACTCTATGGCATCATTCAAACATTAACCCTATAAACTCTGAAAAAACCAAGCACCTTTCCATCGTAGCTTGGTCAATTGTTAGTTTTACTATATCATTATTATTATTAGTTATGTCTTCATACATCTGCTAATGTGATAAAAAAAATCATATCCTATAGATATTGTCCTTGTTTGTGTAGAGGTGATTGGGGAAAAAATTTAGTATTATTGATTTTCGGCAGAATTCATATGAATACCTGTATTTCTTGGCCTTTCTATCCTTTCAAACAGGTGATGTCTATCACTTGTACCTGAACCAAAGATTTTGGGTTGTTCTTGCTGGACACTATAATCCTTTAGGAATGAAGAATTTAAATATTTGATCAAATAAGGCTAGATAGAATGTATGGATGTTTAATTTCACGATAATTTGTTCATTTACACGTCAATTAATTGGCAATGGGTGTTTTTACTCTCATGCTAAGGGATGCAACTGATGTAATAAAATAGAATTTCATGTTCTGATGACGTAGTAAAAATGCTGAATTTAAAGAATAATAAAAAAAAACATGTATAAAAAGTTTTTAAAAAAATGAAATTATTAATAAAAATTGTACATCTACTCTTATTAAGATTTATAGATTTTTATTGGCTAAATTGAGAAAAAAAATCAGCAACCCTGGCAACCCTGTTTTATGGCAGTGTGTTTGTAAGTAAGAGTTATTCGTTTATCTGCTGTTTTTAACATGGAGACTTTGTGTAGTTCGAAAGCAATATTCAGAATCTGAAAAAAACATTCTCGTTATATTTAAAATCTATCTTTTTGGTAAATTTTATAAATATCCAAATAATACATGAATGCAAGACTATTCTTCGAAACCAGTACAGTATATATTTTAACTACATATTTGATGGCTATTCAAATCAAATAATTCACTTTATTGTATTCTATGTACCATATTGCCAAAAGATTTGTAGTATGATTTTTAGATGTTTTAATATTGCTTAAAGTACATGCAAAATAATCATGCTGGCCAAAATTCAATGTATTCAAAAATTAGGTTGTAAAGTTTTATCAAGAATTGGAATGGCCTGTTTATGGCTGCATACACAATTCACCTAAAATTTAGTTATTTGGGTATATGCATGATGTTCACCACTTGTGCACTTATTTCTTTATCATCTCTCTCATTTATTGCCATAAATTGGTTCTATTGTTACTGTAGTCCACACACACACACATATATATATATATATATATATATATATATATATATGTATATGTATTCAATGTAATCTGTTGTGTTCTAGTCTTGCATGCAATTTGTCTTCCAGTGCTCAGTAAATGTGGCGTTGTGCTTAGTCCAGACTTTTTTTTTTTTTTTTGTTATTCAAAGTAATTCAAAGTATAACTATTTTTGTAGTTGAATTTTGGCTTTGGTGGTTATATCATGTCTTTTAGAACATCTTAAATCTAATGTTATAAAAAATAATATTTTGAGAAAATATCAACTTTCATGGAAAATGACGTTTTAGCTTCTGATTTTAAGATATAAATTGTTTATCATTGAAAAAAAATCATTTGTTTGAATTGTAACTGCAAGCTAATTTTTTTAATCAATGCATATACAATACAGGTAAATGTAAGAATTCATATACTATAAACCCTCTTATTAACGGACTACTGGGAGTGAACAGGTGTCCAATTTAATGCTGATTGTCTGGTATTACCAAACATAAAAATAGCAAAAATGCATACTACACAGTACATAGCTATAATTAACATTGTAAGAGAATATAAAATAATGATAAGGGAAGTAGACTAATTTTATTTTCAGATAACACCACACATTTCTTGGTAATACTAGTAACACCTCTTCATTTGGAAGCCATTTTAAGTGCTAATGTTAGAAAGCACAGTAAATCCAGGGGGCATAAAGGGAGTGAATTAGTAAATACTGTTTTCACCAAAAGTGTAAATAAAGCCGGGGGGGGGGTGAAAATCATGAGGCAATGCCATGTCTGCCAACAGGGTTGCCAGATATGTCTTATCTAAATCAATTGGGCATATCTGAATTAAGGCCCCACATAAGTTCAGATTGATAATTCCAAAACCAAAAGCTTTGTACACTAAGTATCCTTCAGAAAACTATAGGTTTATTAATTTTATTTAATTGTTAAGTAGAAAGGAAGAAAAGTCGATATATTAAAATTACCAGTCACTTAGCACACTGACAGACAAGACCTGCACTTTGAAATATTGGCAGAAGAAATATTCGCAATGAACAGATTTCTTCAGATATTTCCAAAATCCAGTGATAAGAGGTCTGTTGATAAGAAAGTTAACTGTACTTCGATTAATATTTGCTAAGCAATATTTTTCTAATTTTTAATCTGACTATTAATGCTGTGTATTTTATTAAGCTTCAAGATATACAAATTGACTTGATAAAACCAAGTATATATAGTCATTTTGTGTCTGAGATCATCATTCATTCTAAACAAAAGGCTTTAATTATAGCTAACAGTGTTAGTATTTTGTGATATCAGAAAACACAAAATACCTTATAAGTTATTAAAAAGCAAAGGAGCCTAATCTAAAAATTGTCCCAATGCAAACTGTCTCTATAAAGCATTATTGTACAAAACACACTTCTCCATGGACAAGATTTTTGGTGTTACAAAATCCTCATAAGCTATATTAAAGATAGACAGGAAAATAATTTTTAATATTGTTTTCAAATACAAGTACCTCTGTCTTTGTGTAAATAAAGCTGTATTATGATACTAGTCTTACCCTAGAAATCCATTGCTCAGGTTTGAAGGATATTCTGCTCACAAGCCCCACCACTGTGGATATCACCCCCCAAACAATCTTCGTTTGCGAAGCTAAGCTATTCATTCATGATAACTGTGTTCAAAATTTATGACCTATTCAAAAGTTATCCTTTAATCCCCGCCTAAGACTTTAATTCATTTATTTACTTGCTGATACTGTGTATTTGTGTTGAAGGTTTTTGCTTCAGATATTCTTTTTATTATTCATGTCTAAAATATGTATTAAAAAGTTTGAATCAATAGTTTTATTATTCTTGAAGTAAGAATGAACAAATATGATAAACAGGGATTGAGTTATTTTTACTTATTCTTCTTTGTCTAGTTTCTGATTAGTAATACAAAGAACAGGTATATCATTGTTTTACAGCTGGATTTTTTCTAGTTTTCTATCTATTTATTTTTTCATTCCAAAAAAGGATTGTCTCAGTTCGAATTCTGTAGTATAGCATATAAAATTTGATATATGCAAGCTTTTGGTAGAAATTTGAACAATCCTATATAGGATCTTATGAGACTTATTTGATTTCTCATTCTGTATGCTACATTCACTTGTATTTCAACCTACAAAAATGACTTTTATCCTTTTACAGAAAAAGTCTTCTATCATTCTGTTAAAGTAAAAACTAGGTTCAACTTGTAAAAGAATGTAAAATGGCTATGATACGCTCAATTCATATGAGTGTAGATTTTTATTAAATAGTAAAAAGAATTTGACTTATGGAACACTATTGAAGTGGTGCATGTACAGTTTTGTTGACATTTCTATTGCTTATATCGTATTTTTAGAATTATTATTATTAGACATTTTTTCTCATTTCAGGACTTCCATGAAGAACATGCTCTGCAAGCCTTTAGACGGCTTGATGATGATAAAACTGGTTACATTTCTGCCATCGATTTTGAGAACATCATGGCCTCTCTTAAAAGTTACTTGTTAACACCTTTTGTTAAAGAAAATTTAGTTACAGTGAGTTTGATTTTAAAATCATAATGTTCCTTTTTCAAGAAATTAGTTTTTGTTTTGATCATTTTCTCATTGAATTTTGTAGTATTTATCCTGATTGAATGAAATTCATGATTATAAGATAAATTCTTCAATTGTAAAAGTGACTTTATAAAGGTAAATGATATTTTTTTATCAGCAAAAATGTGTGGGTCATTAAGTTCAAGAAATGTTGAGAATAAATGATCGTTTTTCAGAGTTAGTTTTATCCCTTGTTTGATGGAATAAATTTGATTAAATTTTGTTTGAACTTTTTTCTTTTATCTTTGATTTGTGTTTTTTATTATTTTCTATTTAAGGTTACTTTGGGTGGTGAACGTCATCGTCAAGTCAGCTACACATACTTCATTGCCTTCATATCTTTACTCAACAACATGGAGCTAGTCAAGAAGATCTACATGGCTGCTTCGCAGAGAGACACCAACAGAGAAGTTACCAAAGGTTGACTTATGTATTTCCTCTCCAAATTCATTTTGATTTTTCTGTGAAAAATCTGTTTGTGTGTATATGTGTAAAATACCTGTATTGATTTTGAAGTTACTTTAGTTTATAAACTGCGCATTACTTAAATTACCTGAATGATATCAAAACCAGATTTTGGAAAAGTAAATGTACAATCAAGATTTTAGACATTAAACCATACACAAAGAAAAATTAAGGTATCATAAATCAATTGTTATATCAGGTTTTGCCTTTCATGGATTTTTTGTTCAAATCTCTCTGAAACCATCATATGTAAGCAATTATGATTTTTCTAAATTCCTTAATTGAAGAAAATTGGGAATTTTCTTGATAAAATGTATCTTTAGATACCTCTACAGATCATTGGGACACATTTGGTTACAAATGAACACAGAGATATCTATTCAAGAATTTTTTTTTGTGTCTTCATCTAAATTAAACAGATATCATTCTGTTGTACATGCTTTTTTGTGCTATGTAATTGATTCTTTTTAAACTTGTACAATTTTAAGAATTAATTGAAAATATACTCTCCAATTTTTTTTTTTTTTCAATGTCTTAAATTTAATTTCGAATAGGGAAATTGAAATACTGTTTTTTTTCTTCATTCCAGAGGAGATATTATACCAAGCCCAGGATT
Organism: Thysanoteuthis rhombus; assembly: GCA_963457665.1. Lineage (NCBI taxonomy): Eukaryota > Metazoa > Mollusca > Cephalopoda > Oegopsida > Thysanoteuthidae > Thysanoteuthis > Thysanoteuthis major. Next base: position 32,934,178 of record OY735205.1, read on the forward strand.
TTGCTGCACAAATCACTCCAATGGAAGTTGATATTCTCTTTCAGCTGGCTGGTCTTCGGCAACAAACTGGGTAAGTAAGTGACTGGAAGTCCGATTGAACTAATGGATATAGAGTTCGCAACCATTTCTTCTAGAGCACGGAATACTATTTAAACTAGCTTTGATGCTGCAACAGGCCGATAGCCAAGAGATAATGCAAGGAAATTAATGACTAAAGAAAAAGATTTTTTTCATTACAATCTAATTGTTTTTCATCTCATTTTTTGAAACTTTTTTTGCAATCTTGAAAACAGAATGGTTTGTTTCAAACAGTTAGCTTATTTAGCTTATGTAGTCAAATTTTTTCTGAAATTTACCATGTAAGGAAATTTTTAGGAAATAGATGAATTTTTCTTTAAGGAGTATATGCCTGAAGAATGCAGTAAATGGACTGGCCAAAACATGGTGGTAACTAAATTATCAATACAAAGGAGTTCAGTTATCAGAACAGACTTTGGAATCTTTTGTAACACTAACAATTCGTTTATAATATAGTTGGTTAAATTTTAGACTAATTACTTAACTGGTAATTTTGAAACTAAATCAGCATTTATAAAACTGTTCACTTGTACCAGCCTTGTGTCTAAGGTAGTTGAATATTTACTACCCATGCCAGTGATTGATGTTCAAATCTAGATAAAAACCAGAATTCTGATTTTCAAAGCTAGCAAGCCCCATTTAGAACAATGGTACAACGCAGTATTTCTATTCTGTTTCCCCCCATTTGATATTGGGTCATACTAAGCCAAGTTTAGTAAGTATTAAGAAGGAAGTTACTGATTTTGTTTCAATTTTATGTTCTTTGAGATGATTAACTTGTTCTAGTATCTCTAACATAAACCAGCAATGTAACTCCTGTTATGTAGTTATAATCCTTTAAATTAGTTAATTGCTATGGTTATTGGAAATAATGGTTTTAGATCATGAAGACCTTATTGAAAAGAATATTTTTCCAAGTACTGACCAATAATAACTAAATTGATTTTCTGCTTATGAAAATGACAAGTCTTCTCTTCTTTTTACATTCATTTTATCCCATTTCTATATTCATCCCAAACAGAGACCTGATTTGGAGTTCAGTTAAAATATTAGAAACAAAATGGCTGTTAATAGGAATTGAAGGGCTTGTTCATTCCAGTGTTCCTGTCCGTGATTCATAAACAATAAGAAAAACATATCCAATGACAAGGAATATGTATCATATGAAATGGTATAGAGAAATCGTTTTTGCTAACAATATTTCATCTTCCATCTCATCATATATCATTGTTGAAAATATATCATATTTTTTATCTGAATATTCAATATATCCTGGCAGACTCTTGGCTGTAGGCTTGTATTACAAGCAAAATAATTAGACAGTTTCATGTTAACCTGACACAAGCTAAATCTTGTTTGTTTGTTTTCTACTTCTTCTTTCAAGGTGGTGAGCTAATTACAAACACATATTTTACGGCTATGAAAAGTAACAAATAATTACATCTTATTATTCCCATTGTTGACAGAGAATAATTTTCCTAATGTTTTGTTGGTTCATATATCTAATCAGCATGTTTAGATATTAAACATGTTCAGTATTCTTTTTACTTTTTAACAAACCATGTTCATTTTTTATTAACAAAAATGTTCTGAATTTACAATGATCTAAAAAATTTTCTTCAGTTTTTTTTATATCTGTTACTTGTACTTATATATTGCTGTTACATAGGTGTCAACATGTTAAGCAGAAAAAAAATTAGGTATCTATATTTTCACTTATAGATGTTTCAAGACAAATCAACTGATAAATTATCCGAGTAGAAAATCTTTTTTCATTTAGTTGTTTTTGATAGCTTTTTAATCACTTATTTTTATAAATTTTGAGCAGAAAATAAATTTGAAATGATCCAGTTATTATAGAAAAATGAATTCAAATATCTCTTGAGTGTAGAGATGAAATATCAATAAGGAAAAAAATAGTTACAATTAGTTCATACATAGTTTTACTTCATATTCAAAATATAAATTTTCAGGGGTTTTTTTTTCATATTATTTGCTTATATGCATAAGTCATCAATATCAATCCTACAGCTTGCATCATTTCATGCCTGTAAGCAATGCTCAGTACTAACGCTTGAGAATAAGATATAAATTATCAGGTTTTCATTCGATAATCTGCAATAAATGAATATAGCTTGGTTCCGACCTTTTACAAAGAAAACGTAACTGGTTATAATTGTCTTGATCTGAAATTACTCTTTCATGGTAGCACTTAGATTGCACCAATTAGAAATACGCAACTGCTGCAGACTAGATCAAGAGAGAAATATTTTTGGCTTCCTAATTATTTATTCTGCTTTGAATGATTTTTTTTCTTCATATTCTGAATTTAAAAAAAATTTCTTTACCTATTGTGCTAATTTGTTTTTTCTTATGTTCATTTTTCCATTGACAAAAAATTAAATATTATATGTACAGTCAAAAGTACCATGCTCAGAACAGTAATATTTTATCACCTTATAAAAGATTTTTCCTCAATTATGCACTTATCCTCCATATTTTATGTTCATGGTACTTCAACGGGAATATTTTTGGATCATCATCAGGTGTTCTATCTTGAACTTTATTATGCTTCTTTTATTTTGTTGATTCTTTATAAATTGGTGGCTTATTAGTTTAACTGGAGGTGTGAGGTCAATTGCTTAATTCCTGCTACTAAATAAAGGATAATGTCTTTTCATAATTCAGGAAAATTTACTCATAAAATTAGAATAGCCTCTAATATTTCAAGGTTATTGGAACCACTGAATTTTCGAAGGGATTACACTTTCAATATTTTAAATAGTGTTCTCTATATGCTATAGCCTTAAAAATGGGGTATTATAGTATCTGTTGTAAAATTGTGATCTCTACCCATGCTAACTATGATCATACTTTAATCACACATGTATAACATGGCTCAATTTTTTTATGCTGGTCTAAATATGATTACTCAATTCGAAGTTGCCAGGTTTTTTTGTATACTCTCAAAATCAATAATATAAGTAGCACAAAATATAATCTTTTAATAGAAATGAGCTGCTAATTTTGGTTCTTTTATGACTAAACCACACAAAACCGTTCATTAGTATTGAAATCTAACTACATTAGAATAATCATTCTTGTGTGATTATCAAAGTTGATGAAATTTGTGCTTCATCAGCACTGTGTAACTATTTGTAAATTTTAGGTGTTTTGTGTAAAAAAAGAGGAAAACTTAAACTTCAAACTTAACTGATGGTGAAGACAAACCTCCACTTCAGAAATTACCTTAGACAATCATGATAATGTACAGTTGGGATCAGGTGGCAAAGAAACCTGTGCAGGACTATCATGAAAGTTTTAGAAGAACGTAATTATATTAGTATATCTCTGAATTTTTGAGATGAGGTATTATTATTATTTCTATTATTATTCGGACCATCTTCATCTTTCGTAGAGTACAACGGCCGAAATGTTGTATGAAAAACAACCAAGATGAAGATGGTCCTAATAATAATAGAAATAGTACTTATATTACTCTACAAATGTATGATTTTAGTTAACATATTTAAAGAAGTAATTGATTCACTCTACTTGACATGCTAGAAATCCTTGTTAAATAGATTATCTCAATTTCAAATTGAAGAAAAAAAGGGTTGAATTTTTATATTCCATACAACCTGATGATGATTTGAAATTATGCTAACATTATATCAAAGAAATTCAAATTCAGAATAAGGAAAAGCACATTTTTTTTTAATTACTCAAAATAAAAATTAATGAATTTTTCAGTCATTCTCACTGAATTTCTAAAATCAATCCTTGCCTGAAAACATGCAAATAAAAATCATTATTTCATGAAGACCAGTTGTTTCAATGTTTTCCCATTATAATGGATACATAATATATGAATTAATAAAACTAAATCACAGTCAATAATTGAACAACTGTAGTATCAAATTTTGAAGTCCTGTCTGTAGAAGAATGAATATGGTTGGAATAAATCCTATTTATGACATCACTGGCGTTTTCCGCTGGAAAACATCTAAAATAGAGTAAAATAAATTTCTAGATATAACTAGATTCTCCAGAATCTGGTTATTATTAATAAGGCCCCAAAAAGGTCAAGGAAGCTTCTTTTTTTTTTTTTTTTTTTTTTTTTGATTAAAATAAGTTTTTTTTAGAAGGGATCTAAGGGAGTACTGATACCAATTTTCAAGTCCGTTGACAAAACGCTATGGCCGGGAATACACAAACACACCTATAAAAAAAGGATAGAACCCTTCACTATCTTTGTGGTTGTCCAATTACAAGTGGCTGCATTCAACCGAATTCTATTCATGAATAATGTTTTCTCAACTCATTCACTCTGACTGATGTTTGAGGCTTACTTGTATGGATGTACATTGATGAAAAAAAAATTGTTTAATCAATGATACTTGTCAGTTAAGAAATAAAATTATTTTTAAAGATTCTTAATAAAAAAAACATTACAGGTCAGGTCATAGATTACTCCTTTACTGCTGGTAACATATAACTCAATACAGGCATCCCATGATATAATGCGGTTTGTTATGGCTTGGTTCATGAAATGAGGCGGATGAGTGTTAGACCCTAATGTTTTAACCCATGATATCTGCCTGCTCATTCAGAAAATCGTGAATAAAAACAGAATTTCCCTTTTGCCTAATATGATATTTTGGGCTGAGCACTATTTCACTACACCATGAGCCATTTTATGACAGAGGTGACATAGATCCTACTCCACCACCCACAAAGAAATATAGTTGACCTATGCAGGTAAACCAACTGTAAAAATGAAATTAATCATACAAGAACATTTCAGTATTTATTGCTAAAAATAGCTAAAGTCGGCTGAATTATTCAATCCCAAGCTAAGCTTATATTTGAAAATATATATGTATAAACTCATCCAATCAAATAGAATAACTATGTTCTGAAACTCTAGAACAAATTATTAATAAAAATTGTGCATTTTTTCTCATTAAACTTACATGATTTTTTAAATGACCAGAGTTTTGGCTACCGAAGATTTTTATCAGCTAAATTGGAAAAATCATCCAGATCTAGCCCCAAAATGGCTAATTTGGCAACACTGACTAAAATTTCAATGATTATGTCATTGATGTGAATATTTTGCTTTTTAATAGCAAAATTTTATATACTTTGTAGTATACTGTACCTAATTTGGTGGTATTTAAGAATGCCTTTGTTTATTTGTTCAAATTTCACTTGATTTCTATTCTATAGACAATGTTTGCCATCTTTCATCTATCACCCATCCTTGAATATTGCCCTCACTTACCCTACGTTTTATTGTGGCTCTGTTAAAATGTAGTTAACTTTCTTGGACCTCAATACTCACATTATAACGGGGGATGCTTGTACAACCTGCTGCATGTTACTTGAAAAAGGAATGAGTACCACCCTAACCTCCATAGCTCTAAGAAATGCCATGAAGAAACCAACATGGTACCTTCACAATCTACTAAGTCATGGAAAAATTTCACTTGATTCCCCGGGAAGGTAATTCTGTTGCTGGTAAATGTCTTACTGTATATATAATATATGTTTATGCATGATTGTAGACTAGCATTTTTATGTTGTAAAATCAAGGATTTTTTTTTTTTTGAGAGTGAGTGGCCTCTATCATTTTTCGCTTGATATTAATTTTCATTTCAGTTATGGGAAAATGAGAGGGTGAGAATCTCATTTTTATGCTCAAGTAGTGTCTTTATATAATTTGATTTCATTTTTTTTTTTTTTCCCACTTTGCCTCACTTAGTAAATATGCCTTATTCAAATTGTTTAACAGCATTAAAGGTCTATTTGAATATACTAAAGAATCCATAATAACTGGCAAATTTTAGTGAAACTGTCTTTTCTGGACTATTTCTTTCATTTCCAAAATAAGATGACTTTATGATCACTCGAACTAGACTATGTGGATAGAATATACAATTAAAGAAAATGGGGTTGCTGCAGGAATCGAACCTGTGACCGATAAGGTAGCCACTTCAAGGTAGCGTGGCTCTTACCATTGAGCCAAACTGCCGCTGGTAATGCAGAGGCCCAAATAACTGTTTTCAACCCTATTTCTCATTTCATTTTTCTCTGTCTATTCGTTTCTTTCCAAGATGAGAGTTATGTTTTGAGAAATGGATATATATATGACTCAAGAGAATGATTATAAATTGCAGTGTATAGAAACTCTTGTTTGAAATGATCTCCCATAATTACATGGTTAATGTATCACTCAAGCTAGACAACATAAATAGAATGAGAAATTATTCTCTAGTTTCTATATAATGTTTTATATGCAATTTATAATCATTCTGTCCTTCTGTTACAGACGTATGTGTGTGTGTATGTGTATATATATATATATATATATATATAACAAGCTTTTAATCGATAATTATTCTGCTTTTTCTACATAAATTTATTTTTAATGACCTTAAAAAGCCGTCAAATTTTTAGATAAGGTGTATTTATGATAGGAGGTAAGGTGAAATATAATCACTTTTTCATATCTTTATCACCCATATTTAGCCATCTATGAATTTTTCCCTTTTTATCATACCAAAATTTGTCTAACCAACCTTTTGTCAACTCATAAAAAGCTTGTCCCACCTGCTTTGCTTTCAGCTCTACTTTTTTCTTCCTGTGAAATAATGCAATTTGAATCTTAGCATCATTTTACTGTGTTTGCCGTTTTGATAGTGTGTTAGAGATCTGGGTGTGAAATGAAAAGCAAATGAATAAATTGAATTGTCTCTTTTTTGTGCATTAACAATGCCATTAGTAAAATTGTTTGTTTACCTCTGCCAACAAAGTTGGAAGAGGTATATGTATTCACTCATATTTGTTTGTCTACACAATATCTCTAAATATTCTTCACAAATTTCAATGACATCTTGTGGAAGGGAAGGCCATGGGCTGAGCATGAATTGATAAAATTTGGGGCCTACATCGTACCTATATATTTTCATTCAGTTAGTGTGTAGCGTTGGCAGAGGTATGCACTCTCTGAGTGCTCTCTAATTCTAAATTTAGAAGTGTAATTTTTTGAAAATTCCTGCATCTAAGTTAGGCATATAACAGACCTGTGCCATGTTTTTTGAAAATTTTGTAGTTTCATATAGATATTAACGTGAAGAGTTGGAATTTGATTTGAGTTTTATTTAAATCCACTCAGCTTGAAGCATTTGTGTGGTTTGATATTTTGCTTGTCTTTCATTTTATTATACATGGTATTTAATTTCTTCAAATCATATTTGCACAGGAATCACCACTCAGTGCTGAGTATGTGAACCTTGTCTGTCATAAATCAACTGAAAGATGATGATGTATGGATTCAAAATACTTTTACAACCAGTCTTGTATTCGTGATATCTATATTACCGAGTAGTAGGAATGTCTAAGTGTTCATTTCATTAATTTATTTTACCTGAAAAAGTACCGTGGAATTTGTTTCACAACTAGAATTAAGTTCCTTAATTTTGCATCTTATTTCATAGATTTTTTAAATATTTTATTGTTGAATTGAATGAGATTTTGGGGGATTAGTTTCCTCATCTTGGTTCTTATAGTCACAACAGCCATTTTTGTCTTTCTTCATCAGAGTTGGTAACCTTCTGAAAATTTTTAACTGAACCCTTTATTCAACTGAACCCTTATCTTCAATATAGATTATTTTATTCTACTGTCCATGCTAGAGGATATCTTGTAAGAGTTAATTCTTTGTGTTGCTTGTCTACCTTTTCCCTAAACCAGAGTTATTGATTTAAAAAAATTTTTTTTACTTGATTGAACTCTTGACCACCAATCAGATTGCTAGCTATGCTTAACCAATGCTTTTATCCATTAGGATACCCCGGTGGTGGAAACAAAATTATGCTTTCAAGTCATAAACATGTTTAACTTTCAGTGTTCCATAGGAGATTATGTAAATATAAGCTTTGATTGGTTGAAGAAAAGTACAGATGATACAGAAAATTAAAGATATAATTTTCTTTTAACATTGAAAATTTTTTATTTGCTAAAATTATTCAACTATTAATGGATCAAATGAATGAAGAGCTACTTTGAATCAGGATTTTTAAATTACTTTAGGTTAAATCATTATGATTGGACAAGTTTAATCTCACTCCAAATGAACTTTCTTAATTTTATTTTTGTGATACAAAGCACCCAAAATAACCTAATAACTTTTGGGTGTTCATTCTGATTCCATTGATACCACATGTCTAAAGATGGCTTAAGACACCAGAGTAAAATTTTCAAAATTTCATTTTGATTTATTGAAATGAATCCATAAGTAAGTATGAATAATATTTTTTGTTATAATGATTTATCATAAACTATTGTATGTTTTTTGTATAAAAGTGATAAGGATGATTTTATAGTGTTATATTAGCCATTGACTAACTTAGACAAATGAAGCCAACCTTTTTTTTTTTTTTGCCAGACTCTACTTGTTACTGTATAGAAAAATTCATCAAGCAAAAGACAGATTATGATGTAGTAGCTTCAATTGTCTAGATTTCTCTGAAGCATAAAAAATTATTAATTCCATTGAAAGCTTTACATGTATGTATTAACATACACTAATTTCAATTTATTTTTGTCACTCTTATTCTAATGCCTTTCCTTGCTTTGAATTTATGAAGGTGACTGGATTACTAATATTTACTTTGTAAATTTTCTTCTATCTATCATGTTGGAAAACAATCATTTAACAAATTACTCCAAGAAAAATATTGAGAAAACACAATCTGATCACTTAGAAAACTGATATGAATCTAGATGAGATTAACTTTTCACTAGTAATCAGAATTACTGCTGATTCCATTAGTGGTAAGATCATCATCATACACAAGTTTGCGGTTTATATTAGTGCATTTTTCTTTTTTAAAAATAATTAAAGCTTTCTGAATCATTTCATACCTGAAATGAGTCTATATTTAAAAAATATTTCATTATTTAAGAAATTGCTTGAATTCTGACAAATTAACCAGATTACTGAACATGTAATTACAATTCAATAGTGACACAAAAGATTGATGGTTGAATTTATATTTTATACTTAGTAGTAGTAGTGAAACTTGTGATTGACACTTCATTAGAAGGCCAATAATGACTTTAAACACTGGCAAAGGTGTTTGAACCATATCTAAGATCCACTTGATTAAGGCGTTGACTGGAAACATATCTTGAAGAACAACACATGAAAATAATGGTTTGAAAAATATATGGAATAAAGAATATATTTCATCTTGGAACTCCAGAAAACATCAAAACAGAACAAGTTCTTCCCTCATAACTTGTTTAAGGATTACTAATATATCAGTATAAATTCTTTAGTAACAACTTGAAATGTGTTGTGTATGCATAGAATATATGAAAATAAGATTAGATTAGTACCAAATAATAATATCTATTTATATCACTTAATGAGAAATTAAATGTTCTCTTGAATTTCTGCTCCTTTTTAGATAGTCCAGTAGCCTTTCATTCTTGTAGAATATTGTTATTCATTCTATAACTTCTAAATCAAATTTTTTCTTCAGAATTAGCATTAGTTGATTTGTGGCTTTGTTGTGCATAATATCACACATAATTTTCTCTCGTGTGTTGTCCCTTACCTGTACTCATTTATTCAGAAGTCATTTGGTGATTAGTTTCTTATTTAATGTTAGAAAAGTTATTTCAAAAAACACTTGCATTAATAGTGATAGTGACTGATACTCTAATGACACAGTTTTTTAAAACTCTCTCTTATCTCTAGAAGTGTCATTGTGCTTGATAATTGAGAAGGTAGAAAAGGACCACTTGAAAAAAGATTTTTGTTTTCTTCCATCCTCAGATTTAGAGTATGATTTTTTTTTTCAAATACTTAGGAACCAAAACATTACTTGGTCACTCTCAACCAGAAGGATTTCATACACAGCAGTGCATAAATACCAGCCATCAGTTGCGCTGATGTACTGGATATCTCAAAAGTAATGTCTGATTCATCCCCAAACAATTTTTATGGATGCAATAAACAAACTACAGATCTAATTAACATAGACACACAATGAGTTACATGTAAGGTTCAATGTGACTGCTGTCCATTTTCATGCATTTATTCATTCTGCAAGCTATTGATCTGCACACTTTCTGTTAAAGTTCAACATCAATGATGGCAACTTATTTTCAATTCTTGTATAGTGGCTGGTTTTGTACCATACACCATGTTCTTAAGGACTCCCTAGAGAAAAAGATATAGAAGAGTCAAATCAGGTGGTCTTGCTAGCCATTTGATAGCACCATGTTGTCCTAACCAGTTACTCTTCAGATTATCATTGTCAATCTTGCACAATGCAACTGTAATTTTGCTGGGAATTGTCTTGTTGATAATAACAGTGTTGATCATTCATGGCCACAAAATTTTGTTGGAGATCTGGATAATCTCCAGAGATCACATTGTCATCAAAGAAGTATGACCCTAAGACACCAATAGACAAAATTCTCGGATAAGTTACTTTTGGGGGCTCCCTGTATTCAATAAGTATTTCAAAGATAAAAATACACATATTGATCATCATCCATGTATATCACGCCTAAATGGCTAAACCTGCAACTTAATGTAAGTGCTTTTATGATGTGATTCTACAAACACAAAGCTGACATGGAAATAATTTATCAATTTTTGCTCATTTTAGCGTCTACATTTGTTATGTGTATTGTGACTAGGTTTACTAAGCTATTGATTTTTCATTTTAGTCGTATAAGGTTTGATGATTTGGAATGTGTTTCTCCAATGGAAGGCCGGGAAACCCCATACTCAATCCAAATGCAAATCGCAGAGGTAAGTTTTATTTGGCTAGTGTTCAAATCAAAGAATCTTGGGTTCTTTTGATGAAATGACTATTTAAGGTGTACCCTTCAAGTGGACTTCAGCCCACCATACTTTATTTGAAATTGATCAAAATGATAGCTTCTTTTGAATTCATTCTTAAGTTACTATAAATGTCTTCCTTTTTCTAAGAATTTCTTTATAGTTTCTTGGATTTTCATGTTAGATAAAAAGTAACTGAAAAAAATGATTGTTGGTAATCAACATCTGGTTGAACAAAATAACATGGTCAGTTTTGTTATTTATTCATATCATTTTCAGACCTAAGTAAAAAATCATCCCATGATAGCAAGTTTAGTACTCTCTGAATCTTCAATCTTTTTTTCGAATAAATATCTATTTCAAGAATATGCTCTTATAGATTATTATTTACTAATTTATCTCTGCCAAAGAAGTTGGGAAAGGTGTATGTATTCATTCATTTTTGTCTTTCTCCATGCAATATCTACAAAAGTTCTCAATGAACTTCAATGACGTTTTGAGGAAGGGTGGGATGGGCTAAGAGGGAATTGTCTAGTTTTCGGAGTGGATCCAGAATTTTTTTTCTATTACTTTCACTAAACCATAGCTATATATAAAATCATTTCTATTCAGTTTTTATTGACAATGGCTTTGTGTTACCTTTTCCTTCTGGTTCCTTTCCATATCATTTGATATCAGCTCTTTCCATATGGTCTTATAACCCATTCATTTACTAGTCTTATCCGACTTTAATAAGATAGATGATACAGGAAGTTCCTCTCTTTGAAATCTACTCTTGTATTTATTTCAGGAAAAGATTCGTCAAGCTCATGGTACTGAACGTAACCCTCTCATGATGGTTTTAGAGAGTGTATACCGGTTTGGTTTAGGTTCCATTGCAGGAGGTTTGTATTGTCCTGGTATTTTCAATTTTTAGGAATTATCTAATTTGCAGGATTCATTGATTATTTAGTTTTTTAAATACTGAGATTTGGTGTATTTTATGATATATCGTAATTATTTTGGTATTTTTTGATGAAAACAAACATTAAAGATGCCTTGGTTTATCTATTCAAAGTTTACTTAGATTTTTTACAATGTTTGCTATCTTTCTCCAATCGCTTGGCCTTGAATATCACCCATGTCTAACCCACCCATTCTGACAGGTATCACAGCCTGGTTATCATCGGTTGGCTTTCTTGGACCTCAATACTCACGCTATAATGGAACTGCTGTGTTATATATATTTGTGTATTGTCCACTTAGAAATAGGTATAATTCAAGTTTTCCCCACTATTAATGGTAACAAAATTAAAAAATAGTTGATTAAATTTATAGCATTTTAAAAGTAATAATTGATACCAATACTTTATTCTATAATCTATAAAAGGTATCTGTCATATATATATATATATATATATATATATATATATATATATATATATATATATATATATATATATGTGTGTGTGTGTGTATATGAATGAATGATAATAGTCTTTTGAGATATTATTTATTGGAAACTTTCCATCAAATTTTCTACTTTACTCTCATAGATTATATCCTGGGGAATGTCAGATTTTTCTTCTGCATGTGTTCATCATTGTTTCGATTGTTTTATTTTCCAGCTACTGGTGCAACTGCAGTGTATCCTATTGATCTTGTTAAGACACGTCTTCAAAATCAAAGGACAGGATCGTATGTTGGGGAGTTGATGTACAAAAATAGCTTTGATTGTTTCAAGAAAGTCATTCGACATGAAGGTTTTACTGGATTGTATCGAGGTCTTGCTCCTCAACTTGTTGGCGTTGCTCCAGAAAAGGCTATTAAATTGACGGTAAAAATGAATTTTTTTTTTTTTTGCTGCAAACTCTATTTAGAGCAATATAATATGCAAATTTTTATAATTGCTTTCCATAGTGATTCTCTTTTAAAATTGGAATAATTTATCTATTTTTACAGATTTATATTAAATATATATTATTTTTACAGTTAAATATTAAATAGCAAAAAATGTACTTGAAAATATACCCTCAAATTTTAAATTTGTCAAGTTTGTCCCTCCCCCTACTTTTTCTTGAAATTTCACATCATTTATGTTGAGATTTTTTCTACATGCTGATTAGAATTATCAGAGATTATTTTAGTTACTTTCCCAGCTAAAAAATATGATTGTGTCGATAGTTAGTTTGAAATGTTGATATTTTAATTGGTTTGATGCTATATTAATTACTCACTTTAGCACTTTAAGCTGATGTATGCAATAGAAATTTGGACTTTGTATCTGGCCTTCATAATCCAGAGGGAATTGTCACATAAGAGACGGGATCCTTAGCAGCCGATATGGTGTCAATTGAAGAAGAGTCCTAATGGAATCATCCAATCTCAACACTTAAAAAACTCTGATTGCTGATAATTAGATTTTCATGGCTATCAATTGTTAGTGATTATTTGCACTTTGAAGTGTGTTTTAAAAAATTACTGTTACTGTTGTTAACTTACCAAAAGAAACTAATGTAATCTTTTTTTGTACACAGATGAATGATTTTATGAGAGATAAGTTAATGAGAAAAGATGGCACTATACCCATCTATGCTGAGATGATGGCTGGCGGTTGTGTAAGTTTTTGTTTTTGATTTCAATTTATTTACCATTTGAAATGTGTGTTCTTACTATTAATATTTTTATTCATAGCTTACCACATGTCTACTGCACTAGCAATAATGAGTGCTGAACAAAACTTTATGCCATTCTTTTTATTTAGTGAAGTTTGAGTAAAGTATTATTTTTTCATATAGCATGGATTCATCTGGTTGAATACACAGGCATACTTTCAAAGGAAAAGTTAATCTGGACTGGCTTAATGAGAATAATCTGCCTCTGTAAATTGAATAAAGAGTTTTTCAAAATCCCCAGAAGGATACCTACTACATTATGACCATAATAATTGAGATGAGGACACTAGTCCATGTAAATCAGCGTATAATAATTATTAGTCCTCATCTTGAAAATTCAGACAAAGCTATCTTCAGATAAGTTGTACATTGGCTTTCTATGCCTGAAAAATTTAACCTCCAAACAGTTTCAAATTTGAAATAATATCTGGAAAACATAGATAAAATTGTAGCTTGGTTTTTGTTCAAAATGTCTTATAATGAAGTTTTGCTACAGAAATCTAGAATATGATGTAAATATTGGTGTTGTCAAAGTTATCTTGAAAAAATACATATTTTGAAAGAACATCATATATCTTGAAAGAACATCATATATCTTGAAAGAACATCATATATCTTGAAAGAACATCATATATCTTGAAAGAACATCATATATCTTGAAAGAACATCATATATCTTGAAAGAACATCATATATCTTGAAAGAACATCATATATCTTGAAAGAACATCATATATCTTGAAAGAACATCATAATGGAGATTAAAATGATAATAATTAGTAAATGTACAGAAAATCGCCTTTTTGTCTTTTACTTTTCTGTTGATGACTGTAAACAGGTTTGCTTTAACTATACAGTATTTCACCCTTTCAAGCCAGTTATAGGAACAACTGTTGTATTACTGATGTTATTTTTTCTCTTCACTCTTTATAATGATCTACTTGTTTTTTTTTTGTATTGCAATCACTTTAAAGTAATATATATCATTCAAGAAATTTTGATGTAATATATATATATATATATATATATATATATATATATATATATGTAATGAGTCAACATAAACTTAAAGTATCTTCAGTTAAGAGAATTTTAAAGGAGGAACATTCATCTTCAGGTACTTTAGGGATATGAAGAGATAAATACTGACATTGTATATTCATCTAGTTATACAGGACATGAAATGTAATTTAAAACAATTGTTTAAGAACATCATTTTCATTCACCTTTTATTTATACATAAGCTGAACCCAACCCTCTGGCAAGTATTTTTCTCAAAACAATCTACTTCAAATCATTGCCCTTAGACCATTGAGAATGCTTGCCAAATTTGGTTGAGCTGTGCTAATGTTCAATGTGCAATAAACAGAACCAGTTATTTTATAGATATATATATATATTCATACACGTGAATTTTTTTTTTCAGGCTGGTGCATCTCAGGTTGTTTTTACTAACCCATTAGAAATTGTTAAGATCCGGTTACAAGTTGCTGGTGAAATTGTTGGTAAAGGACGTATCAGTGCTTTATCTGTGATGAGAGAGTTAGGATTTTTTGGATTGTACAAGGTAAGAATATTTACATATTTTATTAATGATTTTTCTTTTTTATCAGCTTATGTTTTTGAATATGATTGCTTAGATATGGAAACACCTACTGTAAAAATCATTAAATCACCTATTGATATTTATCTGATGAATTCTTATTCTTTAAAAAACATTTTTGTAATTTGACCCTTCATCATTATAATTATTATTATTATGATGATGATGATTATTATTATTTGCAATCTCACTCCAGTTGCCTGGTGGTAACCGCTGGAGTTTGAGTGACAGCAAGTCTCCTCAAGTCTCCAGCCCTTCTCTCCTAGTTCTCATAGGCCACAGTGATACTGCGGTTTATAGTTTCACACTGGTTGCCCAGTGGTCATTGCTGAAGGCTGAGTGACAATAAGTCTCCTCAGGTCTTTAGCCATTGCCATCATCATCATCATCATCATCATCATCATTTTTTAATCCATCATCATCATTCACCCCCTTGGAAATTCAGACAAAAATCTTTAGTCTGTAGTCTTTTTTTTAAAATCTTTTTTGAAAATTCAGTTTGGTGGCTGAAATGGTTGCATTCATTGTGCAGCTTGACTCTGAAATAGCCAGTCTTGTTATAGTAGATTTCATTGGTGCAGCTCCTTTAACAGTCATGTTTGTTTCTTCACTGATTGGAATTTCTGTCAATTGAAGTTCAGCTGTAGAATCACAATCACTGAAATCTCTATCATCCATAGTAAATGGGTTTTAAGCTCTTATGAGGATGTATCTGCTATCGGAAGTTAGTTGGCATATCACTGTATGTTGTATTTATGGAACATTTTTTTGTATATAATTTTGAGGCAACTATGTATCTGAAAACTGTTCATATTGATTTTTTCTTTAATTATTCATCCTGAAAAACATCTTTTTATTGTATGCTAACTTTCTAATATGTTTGGGGATAAAAGTGATGGGTTTTGCTCATGATTTTTTGAGATCTATGATAAATGTTTATAATAAGGAATCTTGTGCATAAAAATTTCACTGGGTTTGGTGTATTTTGCATATGTTGCTAAACATTTTCTTTTTTTCATCTTCAGGGAGCCAAAGCTTGTTTTCTCCGTGATATTCCCTTTTCTGCCATATATTTCCCTCTCTATGCACACCTGAAAAAGAATTTTGCAGATCAAAATGGTTATAACTCACCTATTTCATTATTGTGTGCTGCAACT
Organism: Thysanoteuthis rhombus; assembly: GCA_963457665.1. Lineage (NCBI taxonomy): Eukaryota > Metazoa > Mollusca > Cephalopoda > Oegopsida > Thysanoteuthidae > Thysanoteuthis > Thysanoteuthis major. Next base: position 32,950,535 of record OY735205.1, read on the forward strand.
TTGGCCGGTGAGCATGTTTTTATTTTATTTTAGAATAACCACTTACCTCTTATATCAGTATCAATCTAAAAATGTTCAAAATTACACCTTTCATTTAGTTAAAACCAACCTCTATTCTTATCTGTTAATGTTCTTTGTTGGAACAACTGGTCTTTGGTCAGATTGCAGAAGCTATATATATATATATATATATATATATATATATGACTATTTATAGTTGAACTACATGCACAAGAATATACTAATACAATACAGGTATGAATAATATTGGTTCTTTTATGATATAACTAGTTATTTCCAACGGAGAAATCCATGGATACATTTGAATTTCTATTGTTGAAAAGACAATGTTGAAAGTGGATTTGTTGTTAAAAATGTAACCTATTCATTCCATTGACATATTTCATTGGGGTGGGGGTAGGGCTTCTCCGGAATGTAAAAAAAAACAAACATTGCAAGTGGGGAACCTATGTTGGCAAAAAATTCTCTAAATTTAAGCAAGTTATTGTGAGGGGAGAAAAAGGATGATTGAAATGAACTTCATTACACAATATTTTCAACTTGTTATATAAGAATATCTCTCCTTGTCAATAAAAGAAGTTTTAATAGCTATGTATTTTCCAAAATAGATGTAAACTTTGTCTGCAGATACTTTTAAATAATTGCTTACATTTTTTTTTCTTGCTGCACTATAGATGATTTGCACTTATCTCTAGATTGTATCCTACTAATGAAGGTATAGTTCATATCACTAGCTGCACTAATATTCACTTTGGATTTTTCCATGAAGAATGAAGTGATTTTTTAAAAATCCTGATAAAGTATCTTTACTCTCAACAATTAGGTTAGTACTTGTACAATTTTTATTCAGGTGTTGGATTATCAGTAATAAAATGGCAGTCTTTTTTATTTTGATGACAGTATTATTATTATTCTCAGTTTTTTTGTTAATATTCTGCACCTGTTTCAGTCTCTTTCTACTTGGGGATTACAGGGCAGATTTTTATGAAATTTGAAAAAAAAAATTTTTTTTTTAGTTATCAAGAACAAAGTTTTTAATGATTTATTAATCATATATTTTTGAATTCTCAATGTTCAAGTATTTCAATAAAAATTTTATACCACAGGAAAGAGGTTTTACTTTTTATGGCAGTTTTTAGAAAATATATTATCCAGGATCTATATAATACTAAGATTCTCATTCTGTTTATATCTGTATGTGACTTCTAATAGTTGAAAGAGTGCATTGTAGCTATATATCTCGAACTGTGCCCATGTTCATCCCAATTATAATGGATTGATTTGTCAACTGGAGAAATTACTATAATTAGCAAATTATTGTTATCTCGCTTATTTGTCTACAATTGTAATGTTCATTCTAATCACGTCAGATAGCATTTCTTTTCTCCCAAAGGGTGATCAAACAAAAATCTAATTTAGGTGAATTTATTTACTTCCCTGTTAAAATTGATACTAATCATAACTGTAGGAACATGGTAATATAGAATTGTAGCATTTTGTGAGTATCTTTTGCTTGCGTTTTGTAGGTATGCCAGCTGCATCAATTCCAACTCCTGCTGATGTGATCAAAACTCGACTGCAGGTGGCCGCCAGAAGTGGCCAAACAACGTACAATGGTGTCATTGACTGTGCAATGAAAATTTGGAAAGAGGAAGGAGGAAAAGCGTTCTGGAAAGGAACTCCTGGTAAATTTATGATTGATTTTGTTGTTTATTCCTATAGACTTTCTGTGGAGCAGAGGGCCACTTTGCGGTTGTAGTAGCCAGATGGCTTTACAGGGTGGTTTTGCTAACTCCATATTCAAGATATAGGTTGATTTTTTTTTGTTTTTTTTCTGTCAGTGTAACCTTTTCTTAGATGGACAGCCTTAAAGGACTAAAAGCTCCCACTGCCCTACTATTTACCCATAGATTAGAGCAGAAGTGGAGTCATGCTTTTCCCAAGGGTATTTGTGCAAAGTGGTTGCAAACAGCCTCAGTCAAAATTTGACTTGAGTTTGAGATTCTATCTTCTGTGCTGATAACTATTACACCTCTCCACGCATGATATCCTTGTAACATTTGAATTTTATATGTATAATTTTCAGACTGATTGTTTCTGTTGAATCTTATATTGCCTTCACACACATCCTTTGAAAATTATCAGTAACTTGTCCATTCTACTTAATCATTCAGTGAGTCATGAATTGAACTCGTTTATACAATTTTAATTTCCTCCCCTCCCCCAATCACTTGTGTAAATTCTACTTGTGCAAGAAAAATTCTAAAAATGTTGGCTTTTCTTTGATATTTTAAAAAAATGGAAAATGATAGTCATCCGAATCATGCTAATGTTTCTTTCCTTTTCTTAGCTCGTGTTTTCCGATCATCGCCACAGTTTGGTGTCACGCTGCTTACATATGAATTGCTGCAAAGATTCTTATACATCGACTTTGGTGGAAGGTAAGTTCATTTTGTATTTAATTATTTACTACAAGAGGTATATAATACCAAAAGGTGCCCAAGACTCACATGAAAGGATTCAAACTGTTTCCATGATATGGACGGTTTTAAATATTGATCATATTCTTGATTATAAAACATGCAGTTTTTCCTTATTTTTGTACATCATTGATGGGGAGAATACAAATTAGGCTTAAACCCTCACAAGTAGTACTCCCCTTTGTGGTTTCTCATAGAACGGTATCTTATCCCCAAAAATCTGGAATCAGCATTTTAATACTTGTATAGTAGCCAGCAAGTGCTGGTGGCATTCCCAGTGCAGACAATAAAATCAAATTGAGTGGGCAGTAATTCATGAGTGAGATGCAATGAAATATTTTTTGATGGTCTTTTTGAGACTATTTTTGCTTAAGTTCATCAGATCCGTTTTTGGAAAAACTTTTATGAAGTTGTCCAAAGCAAGTATTGTCCTATGTTTAATAGAATTTCTTCCATATCTTTCTATGTTAATATGTGTTAGAAATAAAGATCCTTTTGATGAATTTCTTAAGTATGGAGGCCAGTGACAAAGTTCTAGTACTGCTTGCATCAACTTACTGATCCTTGCAAGTCTCAAGTCTGGTTGAAACTGGGACAAGTTTTTATGACTGCCCCTTTAGCAGGATGCAAGTTCATAGAAGGGATACCTCTTCCGTAATCACACAGCCTAGAGTGTTCTCAATTAGCTGCTGAGTTCATAGAGAAATTTGTTGTAATGTAGAGTTTTCCACATTCTTTGCTCATACCAGGAATCTAACCCAGGACCTCTCTGGATGTGAGGCAGATGTGCTGATCATCAACACTATCAGAGTGGATGTTTGACTGGAGATATACCAAAAACTTGAAGATGATATCTGTAATGGATCTGTTTAGTGCAGTCAGAATTTAGCAGAATGGATTAGCTTCTCTATAAAGATTTTAAAGAAAATAAAAATTCTTTCAGAAAATTATTTTCAAAATTATTCTCATAAATTTTCATGTTTGTAAGCAGAAAGGAATTATTATTCATTTTGGATGTAATAAATCAAAAGATTTGTGGTGGTTAATAACTTTCACGGAAATGTGTATAATTAAAGTGGCTATGAAAGACATTTTGCATAAGTGTTTTTCAGATTTTTCAGAATCCTATTTTTGTTGAGAAAAAAATACTAACAGAGAAAAAATTGTTTGCAAATTTCAAGATATTTTTCTTATACTTTGTTGATTTACAATATAATAAACACTATAATGAACCATACTAAGTATAATTATGAAACTTACAATTATGGCAGGCAATGTATTTCAGGAAAATACAGTTTTGTTTGGGGTAAAAAGAAACCAATATTCTTGTTAACGGAAAAGAAAATAACTAAAATTTCATTCAATATTGAATCTATTATACTTTCTCTTCTTCTTCACATTGATAAAGGAATGTTCCATTTTTTCCACAGGTCTAATACAAGCTGGTTCAAGTAATTCCCCTCTCCACTTTTGTATTTTATTTAAAGTTTTAAAAAGAAGTTAAATCCCCAAATCAGTTTCATGCGGCCTATTGCTGTTGTTTATTGTAACCTGTTCAGTTTAAGTTCGGCTTCTATTTTTTTTGCCTTTTCATATTTTCATTTTAGCTGCTACCTTATCTTATTACCCTTTTCTATTCTTTCTGTTCCACATCTTTACTCTTTTACAACTTGTATTCCAATTTTGGCTAATGTATTTGTTAAGACTAAACTATACTCTTTTTTTTTCACCTCTGTCAATGAAGTTGTAAAGAGGTATATGTATTTGGTTGTCTTTCTATCTGTCTACTTAATCTCTGAAAGCACTGAATGGATTTCAATGAAAATTTATGGAAGGTTGGGCAAAGGGGTTAGAAAGGGTTGGTGAAATTTGGGGGTAGATCCAGGAATTTTTTTTTTTCAATTTAGAGATATTTTTCCATTTAGAAAAAAAAATTTTTTCTCCATTACATTAACATATATGCTCATGACTGTCTTCAAGATATCTCTTCTCAATGAATTACAAAAAAATTCTGTGAAAGCATGGACAATTGGCTACAGGAGATATGATTGAAATCTGGAGCGGATCCAGATACATATACCTTCCTAGCATCATAGTTACATGTCCAAACAGCATAATATTGCCAAAATTTCATGTCTGTCCTCAGTGAATTTCTATGACATTTTGGAGAAGGGTGGACGATATTTTAGGGCGGATCGATGCACAATGACTCCTAACAATGGTGTTGGCAGGGGTATGCGCTCTCTGAATGATTTCTAGTTTTTTCTATTTGATATAGCATGGTAGAACAACTCCACTTTGTTTATTAGTAACAAAACTTTACCCAAATGAAAAATTTTTTCCTTTAAATCTCTTTTTGGTCAATATTATAACATGGAGATTTTTGATGCTATGTTTGGCCGAGTTGTGTAAAACATGCAGAAACAGATGATCCTCATCAATAGTGAAACATAATTTCAAAATCACCTGATAATAAAAAGGTTACCTGTTGAACAGATCTACTTTAGATAACATGGTTACAGCCCCTTTCCTCCTCCACAGATAAAGATTAAAGGAGGGCATTAAAATCACCTGCCATACCAAGTATGCATTCGGTTATTATGTAGTCAATTACCTAAGTATTCTATTTGGCTTTTATATAAAGCCAGGAAAAATATCTATGTACCTTTGTATAAAGATCATATATTCATGACAAAAATGAATGCAATGAAGGTTAATTTATTTTTTTAGATACCTATTGACAAACTAATGCTTTTACACTTACTAGAATTATTTTGTTGATGTGTTATTTCTCATAAAATATCTGCACTTATAGTTCTTATCTAGCAGTGGAGCATGGTACTATAGGCAATATAGTATTTATCATTCAAACACTGGTGCCAGGTTAGTGAAATTCTATAACCATAAGTCACCTAATGGAAGGAAAACTGACTTCAAAAGCAAGACGTGTGGTTGTTTGCCCTGGGGTAGCACATACTCAACAGGAGGTGATCATATATTACTGCTGTGATATATTTTTGTAAATAAGTGATGACATAAAAATTGGATCATATGTAGAATAAGCATCCCAGATTTGAGCTAACTGAAAAGTTCAAATTCTGAGGTCAGATTGAATGATGTCACATTGTATGTCAATAATCTTTAAGAAAAGTGAACAAATTCATTGTGTTATTTTTTCTCAATCTAATTCTTTTTAGCTCTATCTCTTGTTCTTAAATAAATTTTTAAAAAGTAATTATAATTTGATTGAAATTTTATTTAATTGACTTTTTTTTTTATAAAATAAAATCTGTAGTTTTAATTTCTCATTAATTTTGTCCAAATTTAAGGGGATGATTTTTTTTTCCCCCCTATATTTATGAATTTTTGTTTTTGATGAAATTAACAAACGAGTTCCATTTTCTAACAAATCATTTTTGTTTATGATTTTTATCTTTTGCTTGTAATAGCAAAAACACAGACATAAATGAGCATAGAGAGGTATGCTAACTACTACTTACTGAAGGGAGATAACTGAACAGCATCATTTCAAGCCAAAGCTATGATATTAAAAATGAAGTGATTTAATCCTGTAGTTTTTCAATATCCAAGCTCACATTTTAGTCTCCTAGGCATTCCGTTTTTTTCTACTGAAAGCTTATATTTGTTCACTACATTTACAAGTTACGTATTGTCTTTGATGGATGTAAGTTGTCAGCTTGTTGATTGCTTTTAGATTCTGTATGAAAAAAAATCTCCTGTGGTTTTCATTTCCTACCTATCCTACCTGCATATATGATCTATACCACCTTTTAATCAATCACAAACTTATTTCATTAGTATGGGGTAGTTTTGATCAGTTTGGAAAAATCCATTGTACAAGATAAGAAGAAATGAAAAACAACTTATATTTAGTCCAAAAAATAATTCTGGATTTTCCTTTTACATGGATTAGATAATTTCTAAAATCCAATTCATTTGTTCTTGGGTAAACAAATCAATTATATTTGTGATATGTTACTGCATTATTTATTTTATCAATTCTTTCGTGTAATCTGTCTAAAAAGAAAAAAACACCTTGGATTATAACTTCTCATTAATTTTAATTAGACGATAATTTGTACATGAAATATAACTATAATATATTACCATACACCTTTCTCTTTCCCACAAGTTGTTTCCTTGCTACTTTCATTAGTTATAATTAGCAATCTTTAATGTCTGCAATGGAGCTCTTTTTTTCCTGCTACAATTTCTTGCTAGACAATTTTAAAAAATTCTATAAGGTCTTACCTACGTAAGCATTTGATAGTATCAGTATATCAATGTTTGTTTTCAATACCCAAATAGTATTTCTATGGCATGAGACAAATTATTTCAATCACAACTGAGAGCTTTTTAAAGAAATCTTTTCAAGATGACCTAATGCAAGCAAGATGGGTATAATTATGATTCTAACTCTTGCTGGTAGATTTTTGTCAGTTCTTGGAAAAAAGTGGGGCTGATAGCGGTGTGTTAATGTAAAAAAGATGTTTGGCTAATGTAGGGAGGGACCAGTTTTAAAAAAAAATCGGTTCATAATAAAAAAGGAGCCATAGGGGGCCCAAGTTAAAAAGGTGTTGATAGGACTTATCTCCAAAAATAGGGGTGTGTGGCTAATGTGAAAAAAAAAAAAAAGAAAAAGAGGAGTCTGATGTTGAAAAATGGTAGAAACTTTAAAAGAGGTAATATGTTAAAAATGTGGGTTAATGTTAAAGAAAAGTGGACTATTTTTCAAAAATTGGGCAAATAATTAAAAAAAAAAAGGCATAGAGGGGGAATGATTTTGATCAATAAAAGAGAGAAAAGTAAACCTTTGATTTTGACCTTTAAATAGTGAGAAAAAATGTTCCCCCCAATAGTTTGGATGTGATGTTTAAAAGGGGGTTGATGCTAAAAGGGGAAAAAGTTTACCCTCAATTTTTGACCTATAAAAGCGACAGTCTCCCCTTGATTTTGACTACTTGAAAAAACGAAAAAAGGAATTCACTCTAGATTTTGACCCTTTGAGTGAAGAAATTTATTATGACCTCAAAAAATGAAAGTAAACAATCCCTTTTGATTTTGATCCCTACAAATGAGAAATTTCCCCCCATGATTTTGAAAATTTCCACTTGATTTTGACTCCTGAAAATGAGAATAAATCTTCCCTCACAATTAAAGTTCCTTGTTGATTTCTTCCTCAAAATTTGAAAAAAAATCTCCCAAACAATTTTGACGCACTAAAAGTCTAAAAAAAAATTCCCTTGGATTTCGAAAAAAAAATTTATTTTGTAAAAAAAATTCCCCATCAATTTTACCCCTAAAATGAAAAAAAATTCCCCCATGATTTCCTCCCCTAATAGAGAAAAAAGCCTCATCCTTGATTTCAACCCCACTTAGTGAAAAATATTGCCCTTCAATGTTGGCACCATTAGTAAAAATGAAAGCTAACTCTCAATTTTTTGCCTCAAAATAGAAAAAAATCTTCTCCCTCAATTTTGATCCCAAGTAGAGGAAAAAAAATTACCTCTGATTATCCAAAGTGTGAAAAAAATTTTCTCTTCGATTTTTTTTTTTTTTTTTTTTTTTTTTTTTGTCTAAAAGTGAATAATCTGTCCCCCATTTTCACCCCTAAAACTGAAAAGAAGAAAGAAAAAATTCCTATGGATTTTGATTCCTAAGAATGGAAAAAAATATTCTTCTCAATTTTGACCCCTATAAGTGAAGGAAAAAAATCTCTCTCTTCATCTTCAACTCTTGAAAGTAAAAAGTAAATAAAGATTTCTCCTCAAAAAAAAATTTTTTTACCCCTAGAAATGGTTGAAAAAAATCACCTCTCAAAAGATTTTTACCTCAGATTTTGACCCCTCAAAGTGAAAAATGAGAAAAAAAAACTTCGATTTTGACCTCTAAAAGTGGGGGGAAAAATCTTCCCCTCGATTTCAATACCTAAAAGTGAACCCTCCCCTTCAATTTTGACCCTTAAAAGTGAGAAAAAATTCCTTTGGATTCCAACCTCTAGAAGTGAGAAAAAAGAGAAAGGGGGGAAAAAAAGAAATTTCCCCTCAATTTTGACTCTTAAAAGTGGAAAATTGAAGTTCCTTATTGATTTCAACCCCTAAAAGTGAAAAATAAGAGTTCCCTCCATATGATTGACATAACCTATGATCCAAAAATATCCTTTGACCATACTAAAAAAACATGCACTAATCAAAATACTACTATTTAATGTATACATATGCAACCCTTAAACATTGCAATATGAGATATGTTGAAAAATGTTTTTACTTCTTTCTGAAAAAAAAATATGACCGATGTCACATTTTTTATTTTTGAGAAAAAAAGAATTAAAAACAATCTTTTATTACATCACAAAAAGGATTTTTACCATTGATGAATAATCTTGTAAATTGAACCCACCCCTGGGGGGTTGGTTTCTGAAAACCAATTTTCTAAAAACACTTACCGGGGATTAAATTCGTACCCAAAGAGAATTTAATGAATTTATGTCAAGTAGTTTTTGTGGTCGGTGAGTACATACATACAGACAGACTTTTGGCAAATTATAAGATTACAAACATTTTTTTAAAACTCTAAGTATTTGCTAGTTAATTTCATCCTAATTGATGATAAATATATACAAATGCAGAGACAAAAAAAAATGCCTGAATAGTTCACAGTATTACAGTGTGGCAGTTCCATTTATTAATAACCATTCACACCAGATAAAAATACAATGATAATTTGATTTATATATGTTAATTCAGAGTATTGAATGATGTACTTGTAAGTGACAAGCAAGGAAAAATCTGTAAGAAGCAGTACCTGACACAAATCCTGATATTACTATGGCATAAAGTCGCTGGTTCCATGTCTTTGAATGATAGCTGCTTGACTTTTTTAAAGTACAGAATTAGAAAATTTACTGCCAATCTGTCAATAATGTTACAGCATAATTTCACTTTCTCCCACAACTGCTTGTCAGAATGAATGCACTTGTCATCAGTTTCAACTGCTGGCTTTGTGGTCAGTGCTCAGCTCTTTTATCTTGTTTTTTAAAATGGTATTTTCCCATTATGGCATATTTTGCGTGTGAAGAAGTAACTTTATCATAATTGCTGACAACTTACACCATTTATACAAAAATACAATATGGTATGATAGATAATTAAAGTAGATCATAGATATATTGTTTTAAAGACTCTCCAGAGATTAAAACTCATCTGACAATGCAGCTCAGATGTTTCACTCTTTGTAACATCCATCTGTTGGTTTCCAAGTGGTTAAAGCATAGGAATAGACAGAAATATCAAGGCCACTCTGTTGAACTGATGTTTGAATCTCATTTTGGATCACTCTTTTGTTTTGTTTTAACTTAATGTATTTGATTTTTGAAGTTATGAATTGGTAATAAGATTATACATTCATGCATTAGATCTATGAACAAATCCCCAAAAGTATTGATAAGATTTGCTTTATTATTTCAAAAGTCAATGTATGTTGAAAGAGAATCAAATTATGATATCATATTATCTAATTTGCAAAATTACTTACCAGAAACAATTAACAAAAAAAAGAAGATATTTAATGTATGTTTGTAGAAAGTTAATTTGTATTAATTCTTGTTAGATTCTTTTACAGGTTGTATCAATATATTTTTGATTTGTATTATTTAATCCTTCTAATATCTCCTCATTAATTTTGCTGAAAAACATTTTCATGATTCATGTTGTTCTTACACAGTTGTATTTTTGCATTATCCATTCCTGTGGGATAACTCAATTTATTTTATTAGAAATATTAATTTCAAATTTACTTGAACTGTTTTTGTTAATTGCATGCCAGTGATTATTGTTTATTTTTTGAACTGATAGATATTCAAACCATGGGCACAAATAAGTAGCATTTTTAAAAAATAGCCTATGTTATATAGATGAAATCAGTGTTTCTTAAACTAGTGAATAAAATTATTTTAGAGTTGAATGAAAATACAGGGGTAAATGAATCATTAGGGATGAAACAATTTACTCGATTATTCATATTTTTTTTATTCTTAAGTGTTTCTGAAAATCTAATTCCAAGTTTTAAGACAGTTGTGAAAGTTGAAAGTTTCTAATAGTTTTAAGGGTTAAGATTCACTCTAGTTAACCATCCCCTCCGCCTAAAAAAATTTTTTTTTTCCACTGTAACTTTTTATGCTTTTGATTGATTACATCCTGACACCTGGGGGTTTGTTAGTTTTCAGAGAAAAAAAAATTTCCCAAGAGGGTTCTAACTGTAATAGTAAACTGGACCATTATTTTTCATCAGTTATATGGAACTGAGGCTTTAAATTTTAATTTAAGTTGATGATTTGGGATTTAAATTCTTGGCTGTCAGAAAATTCATTTTCTGTATATCCCTTTATAAATACCTCTGCCATCAACTATTATTAAAGCCCTAATCAAACCATTACTTGTATCCTAGTTGTCAATATTTAAAATAGATCTTACGCAATTTAACTAACATTTACATTTAAAAAACCAACATTTTTTCAAGCTCTATTGCTTAAAATTGATTCTTTATACATTTGCAATATAGGTCCAAAGTTCAATTTTAATAGATAGGGTCATTTGTTTTATTATGAAAGAAACTTTTATCCCTCACAATTTTACATTAGGCTGTTTAGAAAGTAATATTACATTTAAGATATGCAAATCTGGAAGCAATGAACTAGTGTGAAGTCAAGATTGAATAGTAAACAATGATCCATAGATTCAGCTCAACACCTGTTCTCAGGATATACATTGCTTATTGTTTATGGTAATGTTCAACACTGTAGGAGGCAAAGATTTTAATGAGTATCATTGTTCTGTATGAATTTTGTAAATGCAATGAAGAATATTCATGCTATATACCCACAAACCATGAATATCTCAAGCAAATTGGGGTAAAAATCCAAGAATTCAGATCTCAATTAATTCTCACCAAAGAATTGAGCGCACTGTTCAACCATTTGAGTTAGTCTGCTGACTAGGAATTGAAACTTCCATTTTCTCCACTGGATTGTCACAAATGAGAAATGGGTATCGTTTGTTAAGAAAAAATACAAAAAGCAGTGATTATTAAACCTATTTTATCCATATAATGTTTTGCTATGCATCTAGTGAAACTTGACAGCTATAATCCACTCTAGGTTACCTGGGTCCTGGAGAAACCATTACCTCAGGCATTTGTCAACAACTTGTGCATGTCAATGGTGCATTCCTTTGAACAGAAGTATTCATTCTCCAGCATGGAAGAGCAAGGTTTCTCTCCGGAGAAAAAAAAGCATGGAAATATTACCTTATCCTCCATACTTATCAGACATCATTTGTTTCATTTGCTGAACATTTTCTTACTTTCTGTATGTCCTAATACAGAAATAAGGTAGATGTTGATTCAGATCTCACAGATTTTTTATCAATAACTTCCATATTTCATCAGTGAGGAAATGAAAGAAAATACTTTTAGTTGGGCTGTTGTTGATTATTCAGGTCAAGTTAATTACATTTGAATCCATTTATATCTCTTCGAAAATATGTCACCATTTTTCAAATAAACTGATATTTTCATTTTAGAAGTGATCACATGATAATGAACAACTGCCTCAAGAAGTATTGAGTTTTTAATTGCAAAATATAAAATGATAGCAATCTTGAAGTGACTATTTTCTTATCAACTGTTATTAATTTTAGTTGACTGTTCTTTATAATTCAAATCTGATACTGTTTTTATCTAAATGATTTTCTTCCTTTTACAGACGGCCAGAAGGATCAGAAGCCAGGCCAACACATCTTGAAGAGAAAATGTCCAGAAACCCTGATCACATTGGTGGCTATCGCCTTGCTTTGGCAACTTTTGATGGTCTTGAATCTAAATTTGGATTATGTCTTCCAAAATTCAAATCACCAGTTATTGTTTCCTCTCCTCCTCCAGCTCCTCCTTCTCCTCCAGCTCCTCCTTCAGCTCTTCCTTCTCCTCCTGATCTTCATGTTGTTGTTACTCCAGGAGTTCAGTAAATTCTAGATAACTGATTTGCTATGCTGGATATAAGTAGATAATTGTTATATAATGTTACATTTATATTATATACACTGTAATATAATGCTGTGTACAGAAAGCATAAAATTATAATGTAAAAAAAAAAGACACAGAAAAGTATTTAAAAAAAAAAAAAAAATGAAAGAAACGTTGACGATTTTTTATTTGTAAAAAAGAAATATACATTAAAAAAAATTTTGGAAATTAAAAGAAAAAGTTTTTTTTTTTTTCTTTTTTTTTTTTTCTCAAGAAAAAATAGAAAAGAGTCCCCTAGATCCATGTTTTTTAAATCTGTTTTTTTTTTAAATTTTTTTTATTTAACATATATAGTTTTTGAAAGAGTGAAGTCTAAACTGTTACTTCCTGTCCACTAATTTAACAATGTTTTCTAATGAGCGAATTGAAATCTTTGGAAGTTTTTGTTGCAATATTCTTAGTATCAACTATTGTTTTTTCAAATTTTAAACGGAAGTGCAAACAGATACTATTAATAAAGGCCAGAAGTTTTCCTAAATAATGGTAGAATAACATTCTGCTCTTTTATTTGATATTTTTTTATAGCCATCTTTGACCATGTTGTTAAAACACTGTTCTATATATGTAGACCTCAGCATCAACCGTGATTCTGAATCTCACTGGAGCCAATTTTATTGTTTGACGCCCAAATATTTTATATATCCGTTTAAGGATTTATTTTGCTAATCAATTTGTCCCTCACCTTCTCTCTTTCCCTCATAATTTAATTCAGTTAACTCTGAATACTGCACTTATTGTCTACCAGTTAGGCCTGAAAGTAAGGCACCTATATGAAGTGTGTTGCCTGCTCCCTGGGAAAAATATTAACCAACACATTAGCTGAAAATTAATCACTGGCACTGGCAGGCCCTGCCCCTCAGTATTCAGAGATGCTATTGACCGTGAACATTCTCTATCTTATACAAGTTTATGATTTTGCTTATATTTGACATTAATTTAAAAACATTTGCAAACTTTTTAATACTTCATCTTGACTTGAGGGAGGCTTTATATACTTTTTAAGTTTTTTTTTTTTTTTTGCTGGCATGCATGTGTGAAAGAAGAAAACAAGTGAAATTGGGTGAAAAAAATGAATAAAATTTTTATACAAATAAGACAATTTTCATTTTTCTTTAGAAATATACAAAAAATATCTTTTATGAATTCTTTCTTTCAAAGAAAAAGAAAAAAATGATCGTGATATTTTTACTTTTTGTACCCAAAGAACAATTTGACAAATTAGGCTGGATGATCCATTATCTTTTGCAGTTTGTGGGGGACACCAAAATCAGAACTGACTCGACTTCATCTTTCCAAGACCTCATCTTCAAATTATTTGTGATGAGATCTGATAATCTAGAATCTCCCTGTTTTTGTGCAACATAAAATATTGTTAGGTGTGCGTTTCATTTCTAAGCTTCTTGGGGAGCATAGTGTGTGTGTTTCATTTCTAAGCTCCTTGGGGAGCATAGCGTGTGTGTTTCATTTCTAAGCTCCTTGGGGAGCATAGGGCTGCAAGCAAATCACGCCTGCAGATTTGGTTCTGAGCACCCCTCCAGCCACCTTTGCCTTACTCTCAACTGATCTTCTCCATGTCCACTTTGGTCTCCCAACACTTCTTCCCCCCCCCCCCGTGGATTTCAGTCCATCACTTAATCTGAATTCCTGCTCTCCAACAGGGTTCTGATATTTCAAGTCCCTACCCTGGCTTTTTGCCTTTGTCATTAGAAGATTGTTTGGCAAACTGGATTTTCGTAGACCTTCACCAGCATGTTTCATGAGCCCTTCTGAAAAAAAAGTTTTCTGACCAGGCTCCCACTGTGGTGATGCTGCTGTGGTTTCAGTAGTAAGTACGTTTTACTGGGTAGAGTTGCTAGCCTCACGCTTAATCCTCCTCCTTTACCTGGGCTTGAAATCAACAAGATGACCCAAAAGGAAGATCTTGACTGAGTTCGAACATCTTGTTGGGTACAGTCAATTAAATCAAATCCTCCAAACAAGAATATTTTGTTTTTTATTTTTGTGTTACTGTTCTACTTTGCCCTTTAATTTTTCTTTTCCAGCTTAATGCTTTTTCTACATCCTTCTAAGTAGTCATGGCCTGACAGGAAGTTATTTATTTATTTTTTTTGGTTTGGTTTTGGTTTTCCTTCTGAAGAGATATTGCACATCTTACTTATACCTTCAATCTAAGTTTATAGATTTCAAGTATAATAAACTTAGCAAGCTCAATATTATTCTTCCTTCAATCTAAAATTTTGTGTTTTATGATTGGAGGTTATATTTTCATAATTATGTTAGCTAGGATAAAATGTATTATAAGATTTAATTCAAATGATATTGTTTTACAATCTCTTACTAAATTTACTAATTCTGACATGAGATCACTAGTGAAACAGTAAAAATCAAATGCACTTCTCCAGTGATGGTGAACCTTTTTAACCGAGCATGTCAAAATTTAAATCTTTTTGAGAATCCTTCAAATGTAAAAAATATTTCTTGTGAAATTAAAACAAATGTATAAATTGAAAAGGGGCTATTCTAAGGCTATTTTAATTTTGTATCTTTTCTTACACCCATTTAGATAAAAATCATTGACTTTTCATATTTCTCTTTATAAGGTAAACTGTGTGAGAAATGAAGAGATGAATCTTCCGTTATATTTGTAATTGCTTTAATTGAAACCAGAAAATCAGGTACAATTACCTGTTTTTGTTCCTACATGAAGGTCATCGATGTTGTGCTATTTTAAGATGTGAGAATCACACCGCAAAACTGGTGAATTTACATTTTGTTGCATTCTGTAAAGATGTTTTCAAAAACATTCAGGAAGAAAAAAAACAATTAATGCCACCCACTCTCAAAACAGAAATAGAATTATTGATGTATGTGCAATACTATATATTAATTCCCGTAAGACTATATATTATTTTTAAAGTCATGTATACATGCAATCGTAAACCGGGAGCTCTGGGCTGTTCTTTTTAATTTGAAGAGCGAGTTTTGGTATTTGGAAGCTTGATAATACTCACTGCTTTACTAACTTTGAAATAGTTTTATAAAACTTTGAATTATAGTAAATACATAAATCAAAGGAAACATTGGAAAGTAATGAGTGGTAAACTTTTGACTTCACTGATCAATCTTTCAAATACAACTTTTTTTAATTAAACGCTAGGATGGTACTCACAAACAATGGCTGGATAACCTATTTTATGATTGGAGAAATTTTGGATTGGTACAACATACTGTTTGCTCTATCATGACAGAAACCAACAAAAAGTCACAACAGGTTTTCTATAAGATTCTATGCAGGTAGAGACCTTTATAAACATCTTGTGGAAGATTGTCTTTGCTAGAGCAGAAGATCTCAATATTTTCATACAACTGAAAAAATAACTACAGATAAATCATGTTAAAGATTCTCGTTTATTTGACAAAGAATATGAATAGATGTGCTGAGATAACTGGTACTATGGGTCTTACTATGTATGCAAACAGCTGACATAAAGGATGATCTCAGTTCAAGAGAGTTTATCTATATAATGAACAGTGACTTTCTTATTTCTCTCCATAATGATAGACTTGTCTACTTAAAGGTAACAATTTTATTGATAAAAAACATTTCCTACCAGGCATTTGAAACAATGGATATTTCCACATAAACAAGTTCAGTCACATTTTACAAAAGTTCAGATCAAATCAATACGACATAAACATTCATTTACACTATTGACAGCCTTGAAGTTTTGAACTATTGAGTTTTAAAGTAAGAGAGGGGATTTTTTTCAGGGGAGAGGATGTTGAAGAATTTTGTGAACCCATTGGTTGGAGAGCATGCACCATCTCTTGAGTCATTGTTACCAACTAAAGTCCAGAATTAAGGGACACATGGTAGTGAGTGTGACTTTCTAAAGGAATTCTGTGTGACACATTTGGCAATAATACTTTTAAAAATGTATGTATTCATATGAGTGAACAATATCTTCAACTTAGTCAATAAAATTTAAAAAAAAAAGAAAGAGTGCAATGAGTGAATAAAATCCCTTTCAATAAAATAATGCATTTAAGAATTAATACATTCATAAGTGAACAATATCTTCAACTTGATACATTATCATCATTGGTCTTTTATCGTCTGTCATTGGACATAGACTTCCCCAAGGATTCTCATCTCTCATGGGCGTCGCGGAGCCAATATTTCCTGAACCTGTCTAGATCGTCTCACCATCTCATATTCTGCTGGCCTATTAGTGCATTTGATCTTTGAGGGTCCATGTTGTGAATCGTGATATCCATTGGTTGTCTGCTATACTTGCAACATGGCCAGCCCATTGCCATTTGAGTTTCCTGATGGATTCTATGATGTCTTGGACTTCTGTTTTTCTCCTAATATACTGTGCTGTCTTGTGGTCTCTCCATATGATGCTGAGTATGATTCTCTCATGTGCACATTGCATGGTTCTCAGTTTGCAGGTCAGTCTCTTGGTTAGGTTCTATGCTTCAGCTCCATCGGTGACTATCAGGAAGATGCATTGGTTCTATACTCTTCTTTTTAGGGACTTATGGGATTGTCTTAATAAAATAGATTAGTTCCCTCAACTTTCTCAAATACAATCGTTTACAATTAAATATGCTTCCCCTTTAGACTGTTTAGGAGAGTTTATAGAGAGGGTGTTCAAATGCCGACTCCAGGGGTCGTAGGATTCTGTCAATCTTATATATGATTTAATTTTGATACAGTCAATTCATTTTGCTTTCGTACCAAATTCCCTGGTATTGATGATTATGGTACTGATTATTTTGATAGTCAAGGTAGATTGGAACTTTTATCTTGCTCAAGGCATTAGAAGAAAACTATCCAAAAGAAAGTTTAATCAACTCAAACAGAGTTGAAACTTGCGAAGATCACTAAACTGATGTATATAGAGGAAGCCAGACCTTTGTTACCAGACATTTATACTCAAACAGGAGTAGTCTCATCTGAGACATGCGCTACCTTTTTTTCATACTCTCATGGCCTTCCTCTAACTGACTGTTATTTGTCTACAGCTTTAAAATGAGTTAATAACATACCAACTCCTTTTTGGACGATTTGAACCCTTCTTCTCATTTTTGATGTTATGATGTTCTGGCTGATTCATTTCTATAGCCCTCTCCAGATGTAGAATGTAATATCTGTAAGAAGAGAGAGTCTCTCCTATTAAGTCTCTTCTGGTGGTTAAAAGTAAATAAAAATATTACGTGTGAAAATGGCCATAGAAATGAATCATCCAAAATGTCTTGACCGCACTGAAGATGATAAGAAGAGTTCCAACAGAAGTTGGTATGACTATCATTTGATTAGAAGTTTGAAAAACCATTTTGATGGATAAAGACTCACTTCAAGAGAAAAGGTTAAAAATAAGTCAGTCTGGTATTTCAAGTCAAAATAGAAGGAATTTTACAAATTTGGTATCAAAAAACTTGTTAGATGGAATAAGGTAATTGAAAACAAAGGGAAGTATATTGATGATCAAGTATATCTTCAATCACCATTATGTAGATAAAGATAAATTCGGAATAAATTAAAACATTGAACAGAAAATTTGTTACAATCTGATGATTTATAGCTGCCTATCAAAAAAATCATTCCAAGGATTCCGCCTGGTTGAGAAATGTACTAGTGACATAAAGGCTGAATATAAATCCTGATCAAGTATCAATCCAGCAAATTAGAAAATGAAAGTAACCTTATTTGGACTAATAGGCTGTTTCAATTGACAACTAACCCTAAACACTAGACAACTACGACTACAACTGTTATAGCATGCAATAAGGTGCAAGTATGGCAGTTTCTTCATATTTTAAAATACTTAGCATTTGTGCTCATGTGGTATATTATGTGACATTATTCACTTGAAAAAAAACAAACTTTTCAATATTGTTTCATTCAAAATTACTACTTAACCAAAAGATGTTAGTAAAATGAACTTGATGTAAATACTATTTTCCATATTGTCCACATAGTAATAAAGCATAAGTAGCAATTTTGAGGGAATTTCTGATGGTCTGAATTTTTCAACTAAGAAGTGGAAAAAAGAGGAAAAAAAAACTAGGAAGCATTCAGAACATGCATACTCCAGCCAATACCATACACTATGTAAAAACTGAATGAAAATCAGTTCATATATAGCTACAATATAGGGAGATAACTGAAGGTTTTGATTTTCCATAATTGGAACTAATGTCTTAATTTATGAAAAAAAAATCTGGATCCAGCACAAAATTTAACAAATTCTTGCAGGGTGAAATGTCATTGAGAATAAAATGAAAAAAATTATCTTTTCATTGAAAAATTTTCTGGATCAGCCAGAGAATTCAATCAATTTTTCCTTGGCCTATGACCCATCCTTCCACAAAATGTCATCGAGAACTTTGGGGGGTATTGTGTGAACAAACATGAGTGAATACATAGACAAATTATGGGAAATCAGATTTCAGAATTAATAATTAATGGCTGGCCCAAGAATTGAATTATCAACTAACTACTCAAGCCCTTTTATATCTACATTATCTTGGATGGGGTGGTTGATATATAAGGTAAAGGACAAAAACTGATTCTTACTTTGCTAAAATATTTTTAATGTTCCAATAACTTAATCATAAATTGGTTGGTCTGTTGTGTTAAGGCCAAACAATCTCTACTTTGACCATCTTTTGTTATGTGTCCAGATAGTGTTGTCATGGCTGAAAATTAAAAAAAGACATTCTCAAGGACATCTTGTCCCTGCCTAACACCCTTTGGTGCCATGTAATCTTAAAGTAACTACAATAATTATTTTGTGGGCTTCTGAAGAATTTAAAATATTCCTCTCAGATGGAAATTTCAATGGTGGGCATATCCAAAATAATATGGCAACCCTACATCATGAACATTTTCTGTAATTGTTTTTTTTATATATATAATTTGTACAAGAAAAATACAATTATTGTTGATAAATACCAGAAAGGTTCAAATTTATCATGGATCCTCCTAATTCACCCTTGAAAATTAGAACTAAAGTAAATCGCTTACTAATAATCTTGAAGCAACCACAATAATTCCTAACTCATCTTTGAAAATTGGAACTATGTATAATCTTTCAGTTATGCATGCACATGAATCTCTCTCTCTCTAGCACTTATAATTCTTATTGAAGAATTTTGAGTTAAGATATCTGGTTAAAAGGTCTGTAAGTGAAGTATAAGAGTTGAATCTGTTGATGAGTGCTTATTGCTTGAATTCATTTGGCAAATCTTTCTTCAAGTTTGAGTCAGGTCTTAGTTGCATGATAAATGCTTTTGAATTGTGCATTGATGAATAGACAGATGAAAGGATGTGTTACAACATGGAGTAAAATTGTGAAGTGGGGAAAATATATTTATGAATGTCCAGATAACATGCAGTAAATCTGGTGAAATATCAATTTTGCAACTGGTTAGGTTGATTGGAGTCAATATGTGCTAAAATATAATTTTCAAATCAGTGAAAAATAAATAATTGAACTCTGACGCCAACTCTATAATGATATTGAGAGATGTTGTTTTGATTCCATATAAAGAACAAAACTACTTCCATCATTTGACTCCCGGTAACAAAACATTCATCATAATATACATAATATAGTATGCCAGAAATTGTTTTATGGACTCAAGTGTTCCCCAAATTAGTTGGTGTATGAAGTTGCTTGGTTAGCAGACATTCATAGAAACAGACTTGGTACAAAATAAGCATAAGCTTTAGTTTATAGGGGAAATTATTTCCATATATTAGGGTTGGGACTTGTTAGTAAAATCTTAGTAAAATTACTATCCTATGATAGGAAGAAATTTAGAAAATATTTAATAAAAATAACCCATATCCATCAAAATCATAGTTCCTGCAAAGCAACATGCATACATATTTTGTCCTATATCTTGAAAGTCCGATTCTATTCATAACTTTCGCAAGTGACTTTTTTCACAACTTTTCTGTTTGGGGAAATAAATGTTGATTTTTTATTTTGATTCTCATTTTTTTAATATAGCGAATTCAGAACAATTCCTGATACACAGTATGTAACTATACTTTTTGTTTGGGGAAATAAATGAATTTTTTTTTGCAGCAAATTCAGAATACAATG
Source organism: Thysanoteuthis rhombus (assembly GCA_963457665.1). Taxonomy (NCBI): domain Eukaryota; kingdom Metazoa; phylum Mollusca; class Cephalopoda; order Oegopsida; family Thysanoteuthidae; genus Thysanoteuthis; species Thysanoteuthis major. Next base: position 32,971,257 of record OY735205.1, read on the forward strand.
CCTGCCTGACACAGTATACTTTTGATGCAACTATCTTCAACAATTTTACTGATTTTTGTTTTCTCCTCCAGAATGAGGATGATTCACAAACTAGAAGACAATGAAATCCTAATGGCACTCTCTCTTCATCTGTTGTAGTCAAAATGATGAAATACTCATAATTCATCTCATATCTCAATCTTGGAATTTAAAGAAAAAAAATCAATCAATTCTAAAATAATTTTTTCCCCCTTTTCTTCCATAAAGTTTTGTGACTAGTTAAGAACATTGACCAAGCATTTGGAATAATATCAGATTGAATGACTTCACCTTGTAAACAGGCATTTAATGTTACTGCATTTTGTACGAGAGGTTTGTGGCAGAAGGTCATATTAGTGGAGCACTCAGAGACTAATGAGCTTGAGTGTCGCCGGTTTTAGTGTCTGAAACGAATTTCTGATCAAAAAACTGAATTAGCTCCCTTGTATTCATCTACCTAGCATCATACTGTAATGACATATTTGAAGTATCCAGTCAGAAGTCTTGCATCAGATTCTAAATCGGTTCTCCAAAGTCTGGCCATTTCTCATTTTTATCTATTGAAAAATGTGTGATTGGAATATGAGGTTAAGTAAAGAAATCCAACGGAGCTAATTTAGTCTTTTTGATCTGAAATTTGTTTCAAACGATAGAACCGATGATATGCAAGAACTTACAAGTAATATCTTTAAATTTCAGATTAGTTCAGATTTTTACCCCGGTTCCGAGGACTTGTCCTTTCCGTTGATAAGTGGAGAGAGTAATGTACAGACCATCACTTTCAACAAGATATGAGATGCTTTCTTCAAAGAGTCCTTCGGCTGAATGAACTCCTTGTGGTCTGTGTTCTTACCGATATTATTTGGCCGATCCATTCTATGGTCTTCTTCAAGCGTAAAATCCGAATGTGATGGTGTTCAGGGGCTTTCTCACCCAGTAGTAATCCCGTTTCTCGGCCAATATACAGACAAAATACGATTAATCATGATTAAATTTAATTTTAGGTAATAGGTTTAAGTAAAGTTAGGATTTTTTTTTCTCTAAGTCAATGGTAGCAACGCTTAACGTTGGATTTGGGTGATATATTTTGCTTTCTTCCATGTTAAGTATGTATTTTCATAGTTCAGCCAGGTGTGGCTTCTGGTACTCAACAGGGGAAAAGGTGTGTCAATCAGGGCCTAATAAGGATGAAAAAGAAATCACCAAAATAAATCCAACTTTGTATAAGCGTTACTGGCATTGGAGAAAAATTCACATTCGGATATTACACCTGAAGATGGCTGTAGAATGGATCGGCCAAAACATTGCAATAACAACACAAAGAACAAGGAGTTCAATCGTCCCCAAAACTCTTCGAATAACTTTTCTCAAAACTATAGATAGATGCTGTTCCGTATTAACATTGTCAGTTTCACTTTCGAATGTACGCCGGTCACGCACGGTGATACATTGGAAAAATATTTATGGCCGCCATTGCGTATTTATTTACGTTTTTGAATTTTTCTCCAAGTTATCCAATTTTCTGCCAAAGTTATTATTGAAAATAATTATAACAAAATGAAAATATTGTTTGCAAGTTGGGTAATGAAATAATTTTGTCATTACTATTTTAATTGCTACGAAACTAAAAAAAAAAAACAAACACAAAGTCCGAAATGTTCAAGCTAAAAAGCAGTGTATAGGAAATTTGAATTTTACCGTTCCTCGACTGCCATCATGTTGTTTGTTATTTTGTGTCTTTTTCTCGTCACTTCAGGCTGTAATTCTGAAGCCTTAAGCGATTGTATAAGCAACAAAAAATGTACGTCTCAAAAACAACCTTTTACATGTTTTGCTGATTTTTTTTTTGTCCGATTTAAACTTGTTGTTTGCATTACCAAAAACTTGGAGAACAAAGTTGTTGCTTTACAAATTTTCCTAATCTCCATTTTTTACTTACTATTTTTTCTTTCTTTAGTTAGTATTTTGAAATTTTAATGTAATTGAATCACCTCTTCGTTCTTTTTCTTTGACATTCTTTTAAACTTTCGTAAAATTGTACTTCTGTGTAGTTCTACTTTCAGTTATCAGTTTTGCACGTGTTCCCTTTTATTTATTTATTTTTTTTGTCCAGCTTTCATCGTAATATTTTGATACACAGAAACCGGCTCTTATTTCTATTATTCGCTTTTTAATTTGAAAAGTTGAACCTTTTCTTTCTTGTAAATCTTTTTTTTTTTTTCTCTTTTTTAAAAAATTCAAATCTTGGGCTATATTTATTTATGTTCCACTGACGTTTTTAAATAATATATTTCTGTTTTTATGAAATGGCTTGACATATTGGAATGTCAAGTTTGCCGAGTAATAATTCCATTGTCTAACCGCTTTGATGTTGACACGTGAAGTGACTAATGCTTTTTACGTAGTTACTATTTTTGTCCTAAACTCACTGCAGAAACCGGAAAATATTTTTTCTGGTGACATTTTAGGTAAATTTAGTGATGAGCCACTTCAGCTTCGTATGTAGAATACACGACAACTCTTCACCTTTTTATTCAGTATTAGACCTATATATCCTATCGACATTTTTAGCAGAAGTTTTGGTTGTTTTTATCTGATATTTTTCCATGACGAGACACTCACACTGATACTTATTTTAGTTTATTGCAGAGAGGAAAAAAAAAAAAAAAAGAATATGCCAACACTCTTGCATAACGTTAGAAAAGAAAGTTGATAATTGTTAGGGTGGTCATATGTCTGATGTTCCTTAGGTCTCGAAATCTAATGGAAGGAATTTTTCAAATTCTTCAAAAGCCTGTGTAATTAATTTTGCTGCTTCAGGGTTACATTCTTCCGAAGAGTAATGTCTATTGTGCGTTGGGATGCCTTCTCGTGAACGTCCAATTTAATTGAGTGTTCAGATATGACAGCCCTCCCCTATAAGTTAAGATAACTTTACTGTCTGGGTCTCACTCAGTAAGGCGAAGTTATGGTGTTCCACTTTGTTTTTGTTTTTCATTTCAAAATCTTTAGTCATTTTTCTCCAGCCTCCTTCCATATTTTTTTTTCTCAGGCCAAACATAATAACTGAATTATTTTGTTCTTGACGTTTTCTCTTCACATTGTCATTTAAAAAAATCTCTTGGACACTTAAAAAAAAAAAAAATAAATAAAAAGTTAATAGTTATAACATGTTTTTAAAATTGCTTTTGCGAATCAATCAGTAATTCAAAATTTATTTAAACCGCTTGTCTGACCTTATTTTTGTTTGTTTTTTTTTAATATTAACTATTGAAAATCACTTATTTTGACGTTTTTGTTCGAGGGGAACTCACGTTTGCAGTTCTTATTGAAACAACCTTTAAAAGTTTTAATGTTTTTGAAAAAAAATCATGGTCGTTCTAAAAAGCTAGTGTTTTCACATCAGTATTCTCTTCTATTGTCAAAAATAAAGATGTGGTATATCACGGAAGCTCATCTAAAGCCACCAAGAACCGCGTGAGGCCGCCTGGCTCTTCCAGCGTGTGTTAATGGAAGTCGTCCGTAGCAACACATTCTCCATAGTGACTACAGAAACAGTTTTCAGTTTAATAAGATAACATATTTTACTCCCATTTTGTTAAAATTACTTTATAACAGCGAAAAGTACTGTGGCATAGTAAATCGTTCATAACTCATCAGGTCAAATCAAGGATGGGATAAAGTCGTATTTTTTGTCTGACAAAACGTACTTTTGTTACATCGTGTAGAATATGAAGGTATCACGTTTTCATATTACTTGCTTCGTTATGGTTAATTTATTCAAAATATATTCCTAACTTGTTTGAAAATAGAATTATTACTAGTTAACTTCCTTGAATTCCAATTCTTCATATAATTACAATAGCACTTCTCTGGTGGAGATGAAGTAACCGTGATTTTTTTTTTTTTTTTTTTTTTTTGTACGTCTTCTCAAATGGTACAAATTAAGATAAAAATGAATTTTTATTTATGTCATGGGTATACTAAATTACCGAGTAAAATGAATGCATGGTTCATTCCTGTATGTTATTGACACAAGAGTGGGTCCGAAGTCGAAAAAAAAAAGTTATTCCCCTTGGATCATTTTGAAAACTTTTTGGCCGATCTTGGACGAAAAAAAATACTTGAGTAATTTTCATTTCGAAATCTCTTGATATGGGGAAGATGCCCTCGAAAACAATGTTACATATTACAGAAATGCGAATCTTGACAAACCATACACATTGTGTTTTTTTTAGAATTAAAATGAAATAACTGTTTCCATAATTTTCGGGTCTGAGCAACAGAACAGGGTTTAAAATGAAGATATTTTTCATTCAAATTTATTCCGTGAAGTATAATAAATCATTAATTTTCCTGACAACTTTTTACCTTCAGCTTAGTTTTTTTAGTTGCTTTATTTATTTATTTATTCATTTTTTCAACCAGCCCGAATAAAAGTTAAGATAAAACTCCCCTTCCACGGATTTTGCGCAAGACGTTATTATAGAATTGTTTTTCTTTTTTCAAAATAAAAGTAAAAAAATTCTTCTGTGCATACAAACATACACTTTTTCCGTTCCCGTTTGAAGCTTTCGAAATTTACTTGGGTAATGATTTTAATGCACAGGAGATTCTTTTTTCATTTGAAACAAACATGGAATTTCTATTTACGTACTTTTATTGTATTTTTTATTCAGTCGGGTTGGGAAAAAAATCAAAGAAGTAACTAAAAAAATTAAGCCGAAAGTAAAAAAGCAGTCACAAAAATTAATAATTGAATACTCCATCAAATAAAATTAAATGAAAAAAATATATTCATTTGATACCAAGTTATTTGCTCCGACCCGGAAATAATCCAGTTTTTTTATTTTATCTTAATTTTAAAACTAAACAAACACATTGAGATATAGGGTACATATGGATCTATATCTCTGCAATACGGACCATTGTTTTCGTTTGCATCTTCCTCCGTATCAAGATTTGAAGATGAATATTCCGTCAGCGGCCTCAGAAATTTGAAAAAAAAATGATCCAAGGGGAATAACTTTTTTCTTAGTCTATGGACCCCACTTTTGTGTCGGTACTTATAGGTCATTATTATTCTAAGATTTCATAACTACGTTTTCCCTTCATCTTGAATTTATCATTTGCAATAATAATGATTTAGGATACTCTAATGATGATGATGATAATAATGAAAAAATGAAAATTTCAAGAAAGGAAAATGTATTAACTTTGTGAGATATATATATAACCATTATGAATTTTACAACTACAGAAATCAGCTGATTGCAACAGATACAACATTGCCCATAGATAAGTACATCCCAGCTGATTTTTTTTATAGAAAGTAATGTTCATCTTAACCAAGCATAACGGGATTTCATTATTTCTTGTGGAGCACTCAACAATCAGATCAAATTGTTAGGTATAACCCAACCCCACTGCGTTGAAATTCTGTATCCAAAAATATGAATGTGTAGCCACCCAAAAATAAGTACACCACTGCAGAAGTAGTTATTTAAAATCAATATTTGATGTGGCCGCTTTTATTTTCTACTGCTGCTTGTAGCCTTGATGACATTGACCTCACTAGATTTGCACAATCAATCACTGGAATGATTTTCCACTCCAACACTATGCAGTCTTTCAAATCTGTCTTGTTAGATGGTTGTTTTTCTACTTTGTTTAAGTTGTGTTCAATTGGATTTAGATCCAGTGACATCCTAGGTTAATCCAGCACTTTTATCATTTGCTTCTCCAGAAACTGTCTTCTTGGCGGAATGTTTTGGATCATTGAGTGAAGGCAACATGTTTTCTTTCAATATTTCAACATAATCTCTAGCATTCATGATTCTGTTGATGAAATGCAGCTCACCAGTGCTATTAGAGCTCGTATAATTCCAGACCATGATGTGTTTCCTCACCATGCTTAACTGTTCAGATCATGTACTTATCATTGAACACCTTGCCTTGATGCTGCCAAATATGTCAGATGCCATCAGAGACAAATATATTGATTTTTGTTTCCTCTGACCACAGTATGTTATTCCAAAACTTTGAATATTCATATTTATTCTTTATTCTTTTGTGCAAACTTTGCGTGAGTTTGTTTATATCTTGATGTCAGTAGTGGTTTTCCCACGCAGTTGTCAGTCACATAGGCCTTTCTCTTTCAGGGCGTATTTGGTTGTAATCAGAACATTCACGAAATGCTTTTTTTTTTTTTTTTTTTTTTTTACTTTATCAGCAACATCTGCAGCTTATTTGGGGGTGGGGGGCGTCTTCTTCAACTGAGCTCCTGATATAACAAACAGATCTTGGTGCCACTTAGCCTAGTAAACCTGATTGCTTCTGCACTCCTCCAACTTTTTCACTTGTAATTTTGATCAATTTCGGCAACAGTATTTTTGTTCGACATCAGTCTAGTTTGTGCAAATTTATATATTCCTTCTAATCATGGGAGAGTATTCATTTCCAAGTGGAGCCATTTCTGGAAGAAAAAAAAAAAAAAAAGTATGTATTTCAAGAAATATGATGTTGAACCATATGAAAATAAGAGGATTCCAGTTTGTGCATATATTCTAATGCCCTTGAAAAAGGCTTGGAACCATCTCTAGGTCCTTCAGCCCTAGTTGATAACCAGTCTTGATGGACAACTCTCAATTCAAACTGGGATTATCCAAGCTCTTGTTCGACACAGTGAGAGGCTTGCAATGAACAGAATAGGGAACATCCTCCTAAAATGTACAGTTAACAGAGCTATGGTGAAGTTTCAACGGGCCTACCTAGCTGGAAGTGGATTATGAAAAACTGCCAGAATAAAAAAAATTGGATGGATGAAATAATGTGACTGCCATTTGGAGCATAAATTTGGTGCAAAAGGCTTCTTTACCAAAAGTATTAGAGTGAAGTGAATGGAAGCAGCCTCACCCAAAATTTAAATTCTATTTGCAAAATATATTTTGTGTGTCTATAACTGCTATGCCCCTTCATACCTTCAGATTAACTACAAATTTATTTTCATGTCTGTATACACGGAGAAAATGTTTCCAGATTTGGTAACAGTGTTATCTTACTCATAATAAGCAAGACTTGTTCTAAAGTACTTTGTTGAAAACCTGTTTCTTGAAATTATTCTTCTAATTTGCAGCATATTTTCTTATTTATACAGGCACAATTGTCAATTTAAAAAATAGTGAAGTACAAATAAAACTAGAGAATGATCTGATCAAAAAAGATCTATGGATATTCTGTTACCCTGGCGAAACCAGAGCTCTGTACAAACTATGGTTATACCCTATTGTAAGTATATAAATTTTTTTTTTAGATATTTGTATCTTTTCATAACTTAGTAAACCTGGCAGCTTTTTTGGAAAAAAATTATATTTTTAGTTTAAGCTCATTATTTAATCATGAGTAGGAAAAAAAAAAAAGTCCCTCCAAACTTCTATTGAGGTTCAAGTGTAAAATATAACAGTTGCCAGTTTTTACTTGGAATTAATTCTTTTGTATTTTACACGTTTTATATAAACTGTCACATCAGTTATGTGGGTCTAGTTGGATGAAGAATATCAATTTTCATCCATTTATCGTTTAAATTCTAAATTTTTTCTCAGGCTTATTGAGTTCAAGGGAAGTAACTCAGATTTTGCATTGTTCAAAATAGACTTGAAATTTCATTTGCAGTCACAGCTGGTTATTTCCATTATCATCATCATTGGGCACGACTAAAGCGAAGGATCCGTATTTGTTTACAAATTTTATAGTAAGACCACAATTATTAGTTTTTGTTACGTATTATCATTGCTAGAAAAATAACTCAAAATACTTAATACTCATACTGTTGTATTAGTCATTCATTCTATTTTTTCTTTTTTTTTTACCATTTAAGTTTGACAAAATATTTGGCAAGTTTTGATTCTAGCTTGAAGTATGGTAACTTCTGGTTGCTCAAAAATGAAACTTTGATATCCTTTTGAATCATTGAATAAACAGAAATGTTGAGTTGACTTGTTTGACATCAGCGAATATCTTGGTTAGAAAAGTGAACAATTTTTTATTTGTAAACTTAGAAAGTATGAAAGGATTTTGAATCAATAAAATTACTGGAGACTGACCTCTAAGCATCATCTATGGCATTATATCAGTTATTGTAAACTTTAATGGGATATTTGCTAGATTTTCAGTGATTCATAACTTAAATCTATTTAGAACTTCACTTTCGTAAGCTCAATATATGCATGTATTTAAATTAATATTTGCTCTTTTATTTATTGTTTACCATACTTATGCCTAAAATTATTCAGATTCTTGCCAAATTTAATGTATTTTGAATTTTTACTATTGATTTGGACCTCATTCTGCTCAAAAACCTGGATCTGTACCTTTATAGATACTAAAATTAGTCTGTGTATCTGAGAAAAGTATAGATATATGCATACTCACTAATGATTTTAAATTCAATCGGGTGTGTAGATAATTGATCTAACTTTGATTCTTGTTTCCCCACCACATTTTGATCCTCTTCTATATTTAAAAAAACTCTCCCCTTATATTTATTTCCTTTCTTCCTCACAAAGTCTTAAAAAACACATTTGACATCTTTGATAGGAGTTAGTATATATTCATACTTTAACAAACTAGCTATATTGTTGGATTGTTAATTAGCTAAGCCTAGAGGTTCATTTCTAACCTTGATCCCCTTCAATCATATCTATTGAAGTATGATAGGATGGAGTTTGGCCCACCAATCAATACCCAGTCTATTTAACTATGATATTCCTACTTACACTAAACCTCATAGTCACCTGATCAAAATGGCATTTGGGAAATTCCCTTCTCTGAGTCAGTTTGTTTCTACTTCTTTAATTTCTCTAGTAATCTCTACCCTTACTCTTCCCCCTTTTTCCGTTTCCCTCCTTCTCCTTCAGATTTTCTTCCCCTTTAAAGTTGCCTTTGAGTCTTCCCTACAGGGATGGCGATAGTCAACTTTATGTATATATCTAGATTGTATATTTTATTGCCTTTTCATAAGTGTTTCTTTAATCTTTTTTCAGCTCAAATTACATATCAGCAATGATGATTACACGCTGTCCTTTGGTTCCAATGCCACAGAAGTTGCCAAAAGCAGTTCGCAGTTTACCATCAACCTTCTGCGAACAAAATTTTTCCAGAGTAAAGAAATCTCTCTGAAACCTTTTAATATAACCTGTGTTGGAATCACAACTCAGTCAGAGTTCACTGTTCAGTTGAAGGTGAAATGTAAGCATTACTTTTTTATCTACACATGTAACTTACTTCTGTTATCAATATTATATCTTTTAAACCATTTCTTGTATGATGAATGGAGAAAATAGATGGAAAAACTGTTTCTATCTTTCAACAGAAGTAAATCCATTCATAGCTTATGATGAAAAAAGCATTTATCATATGCAAGAAACTTTTTTTGACATAATCTTCCTTGTCAATGTACTCAACTCAACACTTCTCTCTTGATCATAAGTATCAAACTTTATACAGTGAAACTTAGGATTAAAATTCAGGTCATAGCTGTGTCTGGCTACAGACATTGATCCAACTTCATAAACTTGTCACTTTTTCAGTCATTTTTCTCAAGTGTATTATATATTCTAATGAAAATTGTTGTTGAAACATAGTGTTTCAAAGTAATGAATATCTTGAGAGATTGGGAAAAATTATGAGCATAATGAAGAATAGTACATTAGCTTTACTTTTGATATTGACAATTTCTTTTTCTTAGAATGGTCAGACACTGAGTAGAGATTTTTTTTCTTCAAAATATTTCATTATCATTTTAATGTTCTTCACAAGTAATTATAATTTGCTATCTAAATTGTATTCATGTCTGATAACTGATCTGTGGTTTTCATTTCATTTAATGGGAATTTTTGAAATTTGTTTTTCTGGTTTTTATTGTAGGGATCGAAATTTGGTTAGTAATCAGTCTGGTGTTTGGAATTATGCTGTTTTTTTCAGCAAAAAAATGGAGCCAGTAAGTTTCTTTTTCATCTATAACTTATAAATATGATAATGACCAATTTATATGCAAATCATGGCTTTTCTATTATTATTGAACCTTTTATTATGGATATTGAGTTCAAAATGCCTGAAAAGATAATCTGTAGTAAAAATGTTAGATGAATATGGAGGATACTGCAAGCTTTCATATCCCAATTTTCTAAGTTTAGACAATGTCAGCTGAGAGAGGTTGGATCTAGAACTGTCATGGAACATTTCATTCAGTCCATTTAGGATCCATTTTTCCAACAATTTTAACATGGAGATTCATATTTTCTGGCATAAACTTACTGAACCAGTTCACATTGTAATATTCACTCCATGCTTTGTTGATGTTTTCAGCATTTTCAGCTGCATCATGTCCTAATTTGAAATCATTCTCAAAAATTAGTCTTTTTGGGTAGACACTTTTGCTGCTAATGCCTCAAAAGCCTCCAATAACAAT
>OY735205.1:32986742-33211742 GCA_963457665.1 Thysanoteuthis rhombus
GTTAAATGTTTGTTTGGAAATAGTTTATTCTATTTGCATCATTTTGACGTCAAGTGTGCAATGTTAAAAACGGAGAACAAATAAAATGAATAAAAGAAACTCTATTTCCATTTCACGCACTCACCCGATTTATGTTAAAAAACGGCTCACATATAAGAATTTGAATTTATTTAAAGCTACTACAATTTCTCTCTCAAGGGGAAGTAATCGTCCATCTCAAAACAGGAGTTATCTCCGTTTTACATATGCATCCAACGAATCAACCTTCCTTTCTCTATGTAAGGTATGAACAATTATGAAAAATAATTTCGGCGTAAAATCTAAACTTAATTTTCAAACCATGATAGAATATTTTTTTTTTTTTTCATTTAATGTTTATGCAAAAATAAGTTAGCCCAAATTCTTGTCTAAATAAAAAGAAAAAAAACATTATGATTATTTATATTGAACAATTTAATTGGAATACAATGTTTTTTATATTCAGAAAAAATCAATAATGATACCGTTATCAATGATAGTAAAATTTTTTCTTTGAATTTCAAAATTCTATAGTTAAAAATCTACCACAAAAAGGTTTTTGTCAAGTTCAAATAATTATAGTGAAAATGCTTAGTTTTATTATCAGTCAACTAAACAGTTAAAAATGTCCAGTATTTCTCATCAAAAAAAAATGAATAAACACTTAACTCTATCAATCAGCACACTTTATTGATCTTTGAGCATTGATCAAGTGTTGACGCATGGGATATTTTCTACTGACTATGGAAGACTGAGCGGACATGCAGTAGAATTTACAATATTAAATGCATCACTGCTGTGCAAAAAAAAAATGCTCATTGTGTTATCCACATCGATTTGCAACCTCCTATAGTTTGAAGTAGCAGTCATTCATAGAAGAAAAAACTGAAAATATCTGAATATTATACCCCGGAAATATTGTTTCATTTCATTATACTTAATCATTCATCCTTCAATATTTATATGAAAGTTCCAGTTGAGGCATGATGTTGAAAGAATAAAACATAATTTTCAAAAATATGGGATTAATCGAAATAATCAATCAAAAATGTAAAGAAAAATGTTTTTTTCTCTCTCAGATCAAAAGTCTAAATGATAATTAATTTGTTTTTTTCTCCTAAATCTCAAAGTAAGATTTCCATTTGAGCAGTTCCTAGATATCTTTCTAAAAAAGGTAAACATTATTATATTAAAGATGTATCTGTAAAATGCGTGAAAAAATCAATGAAAGCATAGATAAATCATCAAATTAATAAAAGGTTTGGTAGGAATCACATAAAAATATTCTGAAATTTGGAAAAAAAATTCTTTTAATCAATCCTTATATAAATCAATATCAAATTTTATTAAAATCAAATTATATGCTGATTTTTGTCAGATTTAAAAATTTCTTTGGTGTGTATTCTTTACTGAATTTTTAATCCATTTTGTTCTTGCTATATTAGCGCTGTTGCTGCTATTATGTGTTAATGCTAAATAATTTCATGCGCTGAGAATCATAGATATTTTCAATGGTCCATTTTCATGCCATTTCACAGTTTGGCTTTGTTTTCAAACCCTTTATGACTACTTCTACAAGTCTGCAGATTTTGTATACAGTCATTAAAGTATTTTCCATGGCTTTTTATGACATTATGCTGCGTTTCAGCTAAACTGTGTATTCTATCATAAAAGAACAATTCTATAGGAATTTGTGATGATCACTAACAGAAAAGAATTGATGCACAGTAAAACAAGTGATAGTGTGAAAATTACTGGCCTGTGACTTTTTCTAATCTGTCAATTTTATTTCAACTGTGATTGCTTGAATTTTGATAACCAGATTATGTATGTTTATGCGTTTGGTTGATGTTGTAGTTGGAGGGTTTTGTTGACAAAATCTTCTATTCAAACAAAGTCATAGAATCCATCATTGAATCCTGAAAGTATATTCTCTGGCTTTCTATGACCTTATGCCACCTGAGGTAAGTTGATAAAATAATGATTCTGGTTTTGATTTGATGAATTCTTCAAGGAATTTTTAGATAAAATGTTGACGCCTTTGGAGCAGACAGAGAGTGTTGTAGTCCCTTGGCAACTGGTCTGGAGAATGTGCAGCATGAAGAAGAACTATGTCCATCTTAACTCCATGATCATTTGCTGTATTGCATTTGCAACACAAGGAGGAGTGATATCGTGCAGAAAAATTATTGGTTGATTTCCTTGCCTAGAAACCTTCTTTTTTTTTTTTTTAATGCATCAATCAAACTAAGCCAGTTGTCCAATTTAGCATTGCACAGTAACAGTTTCATAATAAAGAATCACACCAACACAACTTTTTCTATTTCAGTAGATTCCTTTTAGGTTGAAATGTTGAAGGCTGTCTTGGATCTAGCCATAATTTTCTTCATTTTGGATTTTCATAAAAAATCTATTTTCTATGTTGCCAGTGACTATCTTGTCTAAAAATGCCTTTTTTCTATGGCGAGCATGAAGTGAAAGACAAGTGTTTAAATACTGATTTTCTTGTCCGTAATTTCATGTGGAACCAATTTTCCTTGATCAGGAATCTTTATATAAGGCTTGTAAACAACATACTACAGTTGACTGATGGAGAATTGAGTAAACTTCAGAGACCATTCTGAGATTTCGCCAACATCGTGCAAAAGGTGGCAGTGAGAACTTTTTATTTCAACATAATATTTTCCTATTTTGGCAATATTTCTTAAAAATTAATGTATATTTATTATTGTTTTGTTTTTTGGTATTGTCTTGACGTAAAGACATACATGGACCTGACACAAACTAATAGCTTGAATGATTGAATTAAAGAGGCATATTTTGATAAATTTGGTACTTTTGATCCTTGGAAGTATTCTAATTCAAATACTTGATGTTTGCTGTATTTTCTGCTTGACATTTTACTGCAATTATTTCCTTCATAGCCATTGCTTATGTCTGGTCAAATAGTAAAAGTTCCTGGCCAACTCTGATGCTTTATTATCCTAATACTAAACACTTTCCAAGTTGGTTTGAGCAAAATATTTTGGAGCTGACGTTATATGAAAGCGTCTAATCTGAGAAGCTTATACATCTAAGATAAACTCAGTTGGTAGTTGTAGCTCAAAATCTTCATCAGTTTTAACACCAAACAAAAAGGTTTATATTGATGAAAGCAAAGTTTAGTTTGTCATCATCAGTTTTCTGTAATGCACAGGGATTAGAGAGAAAATCAGGAATTTAATTTATTTGTTCTTGTGAGCTAAACTTAGAATTTGATCTCTTGAAGACTAGTATAATACCTGTCAAGAATTATAGAATTATTTATGAATTGATAAATTTCACAAACATATATTTTAGTATAAATTTATTTATTGCGAATAAAGAATCCATACCTTGAACAAAATCTATTTTTTGTCAATTTATAACAACCTTTCATACTTTGTTTTGTTTGATTGTTTTTAATAATAAAACAAGGTGACAGAATTTGGTAAAATACAAATTTCTTTTTTTTAATTTTTTTATATATATATATATATATATAAGAAAAACACCAGTTTTATTAAAAAAAAATCAGCGATACCTATGTTTATTTTCTGTCTTATGATGTGGTAGTAGTGATGTGGATATGAACACACACGCATAAATGTATGCTTTAGTGTATGCAAACACACTGACACAAATTTTGTTTTACCCCCTTCCACTTAGTTTGCTTCAATGTGATAACCAACGAACAAGAAAAGTGATAACAGCTTTTATATTGTTAGATTGTCAAAATGTTTGCTTGTATCCCTGTAGAAAGAAATTTTTGTATTTGTTTATTCATCTTAAAGTTTGCAATAAACCTTCGATCTTCATTTGGGGATAGTTTGGGACTCAGTTGAGTCTCCTGCCATACCTCCTGATAATCAGGAATTGGTGATTTAAAATATTTTCAAGCTTCATTGAATTTCCAGATAAAGATAACTGAACGAAAACAAAATTTCAACTTCAGGAAGAATAAAATTTTCGTGACTTCAAAATTACTGCAAAGTTGGAATTAAACTAATTTTTTTCTTTTCTTTCTCACATCCTCTATCCCAGGGTTGTTGGGCCACCACAGATGATTTCGTCATGGGTGTATCAAGGGCAAGATAGCCTGACTGAACCCATCCCTCTTCAGGCTAATAATTATCTATTACATTTTATTCATAGTTCTTATATATTACGGTTAAAACCTTACAGGAATGAACTCTTTTTGAGCTTGACTAATCAAGTATCACCTTTTTTGTCATTTTTGTTCATAAACTACAGCATATCATTATTTTATTACATTGTAACTAAGCAGCTCAATCTAAGATTAGAGTATATCATGTTGCAGATAAGCTGGTGAAAAGATAATTTTCAATCACTTCAGATCACAAGTTTGAAACATGATCTAACACCAGCTGAAATCCCCATCCTAGTGGGCGGGATAAAAATGCCGTTAAAGAAAAGAATGAAATGTATGGAAATCAGATAGTGTTTAATTTGATCTGTCTTTTAAAAAGCTATTTTTTTTTTTTATTTATCTATTTTTTTTGTGACTTTTAGTGGGTTCTTTTGACAATGTTAGAAAAATATCAAACATACACACCCATTAACTGAAAATAAACAGTCATTCTCACTCTTGCTCCTTCTCTTTGAATGATACCAAAGTACCCATTGTTAGTAAGATAGAGCATTTTCAATCAGTAGCTGATGTCTCTCTCTTACTCTCCCCTCCTCTATGAACAGTGCAAAGTCCCTACTCACTCAGCATTCTTTTATCAGCACTCAGAAATGTGTTAATTTTAGAATGAATTTACATTCAGGTGGGTGTTTTGCTAGCGCCCCCTACCGGTTCCTAGTTAGCCCCCCCCCCCCCCATACACACACACACTCTCAGACAGAAACAAATTTTATGAAATTAGATGACAGGACAGAAAAGAATTAACTCAATCCTTTCTGTAAGGACCTCAGAGTTCAGCGCCCTTTACCCTATTTTAATTCTGAGGTCAAGTTAGCCTTACAGACAAATTTGTTGAAAAAAAAAAATCTGTTTATTTGCATTCAACTAAAGAACATTTGTGGTCTTCATAGTATTGTATGTATGTATATATATATATATATATATATATATATATATATATATATATATATATATATATATATATAATGCCAAATAGACGAAATTCACTTTTGTGTAAAAAAAAAAAAAAAAAAAAAAAATGAATTCCACTTCTTAAACTCTTGATGATAAAAAATAGCTTTATATCTTTTTTGATAAAATGAACTTTTGATCCAATCAGAACCATGTGCCTATTTGTTTTTTTTTGTAAAATTTAGCAAATTAGGCAATTTCCATGATTTGGTGTAATGTCATTCATTCATTATATATATATATATATATATATATATATATATATGATCTGACAGAACAATTATAGATTTGTTGTCCAGTGATATATTAACCGTGTAATGAAAGATCAATTCAAATAAATCTCAATATAACACAATTCATAATTACATGTATTTTATTGTATATATATATATATATGTGTGTGTGTGTGTGCATGATATTACTTGAAACTCTATTTGAAATGACCTATCATTATTAAACAGCCATTTGGCCTAAGCAGCAGAAATAGAATAATTGAAGAAAAATGGGGTTGCTGCTGAAATCAAACCTGCAGCCAATAAGGTAGCCACTTCAATGTAGCATTGCTCTGAACCAATCAGCTAAACAGAGTGAGGATAAAGCAGTCATTTGAGCCTTTGCCTATCAGTTGGGTCATTTAGCTCAATGGTTAAGAGCAACACTACGTTGAAGCAGCTACCCTATCGGGTACAGGTTCAATTTTTCTCTAATTGTTTATTCTATTTCTACCATCTAGACTAAGTGATTCATTTTCTATATAACAGCGGGAGGTTGTTTCAAATAATATAATACATTCATGAATATTCTGTCTGATTATACATCCATTTCTTAATAAAATATATATCTACCTCTGAAATATTTACATGGTAAAAAACTGATGATCCTCACTAAGAAAAATTAACATATAATACTATATCTAATTCTGTGTAACATAAAATCCTTTGAAAATTTTACAATGATTGCATTAACAGATATCTGGAAATAATTGACTGACCAAACATAAAATATGTTTATGAAAAAAAAAAAATACTATCACATCTTGAGTGTTTAAAGCTGTAAATTTTTACTCACACACACACACACACACACACACACACACAGACATATATATATATATATATATAAAACACTTTGATATAAAATTGTTAACTAACATCAATAGTTGGTAACTCATAACAACTGCAAGTTTTCAATAATACAGCAAATAAATGTTATTTATGTCTGGAGGAAAAGCTTAATATCATTGATTTTTCCTAATGATAAACTGCTTTTGAACAAAAAACAAAATTAGTAACTATATGCAGACATACGAGGAAATTTTTTAATATAATATGTAGGAATGAATACATTGATTGATCACTTGAAAGACAAAAAAAAACAATACTGCCTATTAAAGTAATTTGCCACTTACATATACATTTTTTTATGTACATTACGAATATACATAACTATCTGACTTTAGTGATAAACTTTACAATTAACAGTATTATATAACACTAGCGTAAAATTTAACCTATAAAAATGGGGTGTATATAAGACCTCATTATTTCTATTTAGACTCACTTGATAATCAGAAGTGTTGGGAGAATTCCACAAGTATAATATTGTACAGTAGTCCCTTAAACTTTGCAGAATAAAAATTTTATTCATAATTATTACTATTATCTCTTTTTGTTTTCCTTTTTTTTTTTTTTTTTACTTTCATAACTTTTTAGTTGCTTTTTTTATTTCTTTTAACTTGTCTAAATAAAAGTTGATATAGCAGCTAAAACATGAAGATGGAATTTCTTCCCTTATGGATTTCTTAACTTTCTGTTTCTTTTACTCATTTGTAGATTTAAATACTTTTTCTAATTTAATAAATTTGTTAGGGAAGAAAAAATATTTAAATCTACTAACAAAAAATATTACCAATATTCAAATCTATGAACGACAAGGGAACATTTAATTTTTCTATTGCTTTTTCTTGATCACTTTTATTCAGGCCAGTTGAAATACTATAAAATACCCAATACTACTAATATTTTGGGGCTGAGCACCAATAAGCTATCAATGTCCATTATTGATGTTTTGCTGGTAAAATCTTTAAAAAAAAAAAAGAAACACTGAATTGAAACAGCCTGTATTTCTATAATATTTATAAAAAATTGTTTTACTTGAACAAATATTTATTCACTTTTTTTTCTATACAACAAGAAAAAACTTGAACAAAACATTTTTCATAATAACTAAGGCAGTGCCCGTTTTGAAGGACCAGACTCTATGGTGTGTTGTACAGCCTGTTGTAAAAAGTGGAATAATTTTCCATCCCACATACGAAATGATGGTTTCAAATTATTTTTGTTACTCCTATTTAGTATTGACAATTCAAATGATTTATGTATAATTTCAGATTGAAGATCTATTATCTGTAACTTTTTATTTTCATTAGGTTTCTTGAGAACCGTTGATCAAAAAATCCTTCAAACCCTACATTGCACTGCCTTGTGTGCTGACTAATATATTTTGTGAATTCCAACTTTGTACAATGGCCAGTTGTTAAGTTATCGCCAATGCATACTCACAGATTTCTTTGATTTATGGATAAGTTTTAAATTACAGATGATGGAGATAGAAATATTTTTGTTTATTATCATTCTTTCTCAGCCACTGTTATTCTTTTCTGGTGAAGTTTGTGGAATCATTCTTTGTGAAATATTATTTGTTTTAATGAGGATACATTTATCCTTATCATTTTCATAATTTATATCTACCAATGAAGTTGGAGGAAGTATATGTATTCACTCATGTTTATCTGTCCACACAATATGTCTGAAGATTCTCAATGAATTTCAATGATATTTTTCAGAAGGGTATGCCATGGGCTAACAAAGATTTGATTGAATTTTGGTGTGGATCCAGGTTTTTTTTCTTTTTATTGAGTTATATATCAAGACAAATTATCAGATATGGAAAATCAAAATTCAGTTACCTACCCTGCATCTTAGCTATGTATGAATTGACCTTATTCAGTTTCCACTTGAAGTATGATGCTGGCAGAGGTATGCACCCTGTGTGCTTTTTAGTTGAAATTGTGGCAGAAGGATAGATTGCATATATGGATGGCATAAGAGCAGTTTTGTTGAATTTACTCAAAGATCACATATCTCACCCCTCGATCTTCGAAAATTTCAGTTAACTTAAAATCTCTATCGTTACCTGATATAGTTTTAATACCAAAACATATTTTAAGAATCAGGATCCAGTTATGATTAACTCATTCAAAATGTTTCAAACTACTAGGTTTTGTAAAAACCAGTGTTTCTTGAAAGTCTGTAGTGCCTCTTTTCTATGTTTAGGCAAACCTCCCAAGGAAGTTAACATTTGAAAACTGGCTTTTATCTGGTTTCAAATGTCAACTGCTGTTTCTTGGAATCAATTCACTACTTGATGTTTTAGGTCAAATATTGCATTTATTGTAGATTCTGTTTTTCTCTTTTATATCCATTGAAATCCATATTGTCAACTGACTTGACTGCTGTGAACTTGAATTTAATAGGTGTACACTTCAGATGACTAATCTTACATAATGTCTGTAAAATTTTGGTCCTATAATTTTTTTTTTATTGATCTTCATAGCTTGATCAAATTTTAGGGCAGATCCAGGAAAAGGGTGGGAAAGTGGTGACATCATTGGGGTACATTTGTTTCGAGAGTGTATTGAATTAATACAGGAAAAAATCACACTTTTGTCATTCATTGCTGATTTTTTTTTCATTTTGATTGAAATTTTGCATAGCTTGTAAGCATAAGACGGCTAGTTTATACTGTATCAAAAATTTGGATAAATAAATTTTTGTCAATTCATAGATTTTTTATTCATTTTTCTCCTCAAGAAGTTTGAGAAGAATGTTTACACTTTTAAATACCAAAACCAGAGTAACGTGATAGATAAGTTTGCATGTTTAGCTTAGAACTTGGACACTTTAAATTTTTAGCATGAACTTGAAAAAAATTTCCGAATTTCGATAAAATTTGTAGCATTCATTTTTGAATGTATTTTTGTTATAAAAAAAATTGTTAAAAAAAATACATGGAAGATTTTTTAAAAGTTGTTTTAATCACTTATTCAAATCATGGCCAATATTGTTACTGAAGATAATACTCTTAAGATTTTTAAAGAACATAACAATGTACATATATATATATATATATATATATATATATATATATATATATATATATATAAACTAGAATATCACCCGTCATATGAAGGTGCTATTTCAGTATGTATGAATTTGCAGTAAAGAGCCAAAAGCCAATGTAGTGGGTAAATTACATATATTAATAATAATCTACTAAATGTAAGTTCTATGAAAGTCTCAACTGGTTTGTAAGGTTGATTGGACATAAATTACAATGATGAATTGTAATGTATGGAAAATAACCATTGTTAGGTATGAATAAAAATAGCTGGATGTTAAAAGTATAACTTATTTCAATATGAAATGTTTAATAATAGTTTATGTGGAAAGGAGATGATATAAGATATTTCGGTAATTCTTTTGAATAGATTCATTAAAACGTTATAAAAAGATATCTTGCCAGGGAGATAACTTCTCACAAAATGTGATAAGCTGTCACTGCTGTCAAACTATTACAAGAAAAATTTGAAAAATTTGAAACTATATTTTATCAAATTCAACTACAAAGGATATAGGGTTAGTGTTAATGTTGAGGTTGAAATTAAGATTAAATTATTTTTTGGATACCCTTGAATCAGTTACTAACATTTTTGAATTGATAAAAAGTGCTGGATGTTTTCTAAAAATGGCTGTAGGGTAGATTTAATTTCCCAATAAGAAACCAGACTGATAAATAATTGGGAAATTAGTGATCTATTAAAATCTAGCCATTTTCAGCCATTCAAAATAGCCATGCAGCAGCTTTCTTGTCCAGAAAATATTTATTTGAATTTTTGTATCTTGTATACAATTTTTTTAAATATTGAAAATACATTTCCTATTTTTTTAGTTTTTTTCAAAAATGGAAACATTGAAATAAGATTTTATTTTAACTTTTTAGCTTTTTAACTATTTATCTACAGTTGAAAACAAATAACACAGAAAAAAAAATTGTAAAATACATTATCTCTTTATTACACTTTATCCTATTTTGTTTGAATTACATTTTTCTGCTGCACTGTTTCTTTCAAAATAATTAGTTGTGCATTTTTTTTTTTTTATATATACAAGGTCATAATTTTTGTCAATTCTTTTTATCCCATTCCTTTGGCAGTAAATTTCTCTTTGTACAGTTTTTGATTTCTGTTTGAATTATTGTTAAAGTTGAGTTGGAACTTTGAATATAACTTGGAATTAGAATACTAGAGTCCATACATAGCATGTTCCATCTCTTCTAATGGGTATATATGCTCATTTAATCTATGAAACTGCAACCCAACCCAAACCACAGTCATAAAGACAATTTTTTGAAATAAAATGATAGAGGTTTTCAATAAAAATAAGTTTCTACCTAACAGCTTGATTTAGGTTAACAATTTGAATTTTGAAAAATAGAACTTGTATTTGATTTATTGAAAATAATGTACGTTATCTAATTAAATTGCTGTGGTTGTAGTTAAAAACAAAAGGTTATTTATGTAGGGAGGTATCATGAAATAAACAAATCAAAGAAACATTATTATGGATAGAATTACTCAAGTGATTCAATTACCTATTGTTTTGAAAAAAAAATATACATCAATTCTTTTTTAAAAGAATAAACTTTAGGAATTGTTTTTTAATGTAATTAAACTGTTCATTCTTGTGAAAAGTAATAAAATCTTACCTCAATGTTAGTTTGTTTTTTTTTTGTAGATTTAGATCAAGTTTTAAAGACTTTCAGTATTTTTTTTACCTGTGTAATTTGACAGATTTGCCTCGGATTTAAAACAAACAATGGGAGAAAAATTAACCAATCAGTGCAGCCCATTTGAACAAACAAACAGAAAAATGTGCATATAAGCTCATTATATGGTTTTATTTACACAAAAACCAACCAGAAAATTTTTTAATAAAAGTGAAATAATTTCCAAAGGCAGACATGAAAACAAATATAAATCAAAACATGTAAATAAAAACAACAAAAAATACATATAATGCACTATACTTTTGACCTTACTGATAGTTTTACACATGTATTAGGGAAAATAACAAAACAAATACAATAGAATATATATTAATGATTTATTCAAGAAATATAGTGATAAAACATGCACCACATAAAAATTGAACAAGACTATGAAAAATAAACAAATCACATGACATGGTGGAGCCACGAGAGAAAAAGTTAATTTTTTTTTTTTTTTTTTTTTTTTTGAAGTAAACATTGAAAACATTCAATGGCTTAAAAAAGATCAATGAAACCATCTGCCTGAATGTCGCAATGTACATTATAAAATAAATCTTAAAAAATATGTATATATACATACACACACATATAATGAAATGAAAGCAAATAAGATTTAATGAAAAAAAGTCCAAAGATAAAGATATATTTTTATGGAAAGCATAGTTATTTTTGCCTACAGGTTCTTATTCATTCTTTATCTTGGACAACAAAAATTTTTTTCTTTGGTTTCAAAGACGGAAAAAAAGTCTTTTCTCCAATGAGAGTGAAAAATAATTATGCTCTCCACATAAAATACATTTTCTCTTTAAAGAATCAACTAATAAACATAACTTTTCGAGCCAAAAGATAGCCTGATAGACCTTGAAAAATATTTTCATGCATTTTTTTGACGATACCTTTTTCATAGCAACTTTCATTTGAAAATGAATACTACAAATTTTCTTGAAATTCTATTTCTTCCAACTTTACTGTAAAAAATTTTAAGTCAGAGTTCTTGGCTAAATATGCTGATTTATCTGTTGGGTTACTCTGGTTCCGGCTCTTTTGAATGTAAACATTGTCTCTTCAAACCTCCTGGAGGGGAAAAAAATGAATTAAAAAAATCAATAAAATAACAGTCATCCAATTTTTTTTGTACAGAATAAACTGTCTCGTACTTTCAAATTATATAAAGTTTCAGTTGAAATAATGAGAAAATCAATGAAGAAAAAACCTGATTTTTTTCCCATATCAATTTAATAGCATTAGATATATATCAATGACATTAGACTTGGCCCTTGTATTGTTTTTTGTTGATTGAGTGATATTTTTTCATATATTAAGACAATAGTCCTAAACATGGAAAATATAAACTTACAGTTACCTCCTCTGCATAGTAGCTGTTTATGAACTGATTTTCATTCAGTTTTTAGTGTATAGTATGGGCAGAGGTAAGTGCACTTTGAGTATTATCTAGTTACTATTGTTATCAGTGATTGCAAATGGTCTCTTTTTCTATATACCATTTAATTCCTTTCCTAATGAACTCAAAGATTATTCACTGCTTTGCTTCATCATCTGTTATGTTTTCTTTCTTAGCAACATTCATGTGCAAGGCATAGCTTTAGTGTACAGACTTTTCATCTTTACCATAACAAGCACATGCAAGCAATGTTTGTTTATCTCTGCATATACAATGTAGAACAAGCAGTGCAATGTTCTACACAAACTGAAGATTTGCAGCAGGTATATGTGGCGTACATACTGCTAATCTAAATATGCCTATAAAAATCAATGACAATCCAGTATGCACCTATGGATAAAGACATTACAAAAACAGATAACAACCTTGCCTAACCATTTAAGTGTGGTTTCTTTATGGAAACATTTGTTCTTTGATAATTCAATGATGTTGATTAAAAGATGTCAGCTCAAATTTCATTTCAGGATTTCATTGCTCGGAATCGATTAATTATCATGTATATGATTCTTATTTTGTTTTGTCAGTGGGTGATTGTAGTTAATACTAGGTTATAAAAGTATGTATTTCATAAGCAGCATTGTCAGCTCATTAAAATGTTTCAAGAAAGTATTGGATTAAAAAAGATTATTCTATCAAATTTATAATTATACTATACAACTCAATGATCTGTTGGGTTACTGTTTGAAAGAAACATAATGCTATCTGATGTGACCAGACTGAATATTAAAAGGCTTGATCACATATATTTGGATTTTTACCTGTGTGCAAATAAATAAGGGAGACTACTCTTATTAGCATTTAATAGTTATCCCCTGTGTCTCCTTTGAGAAATCTGTTCATTTTAGAGATGAGTATAGATGCAGACCCCAAACTATTTTTAAGTTGCGAATCATCCAGATTTTTTCTTATCCATTCTTCAAGTTAGCACATATTAGGAGTACTTTAATTCAAGATATATAGCTATAATGCGCCTCTTTTGCTATTTAGAGGTCACAGATAAGTAGAATGAGAATTTTTGTATTATATAGACAACATTGGCATTGCAGATAAAGAACAATAGATAATTGTATTACATGTATTGTAAATTCAAATTAGCATGAAGAATTTTTGAATTTTTAAGATGAGGAATTACTATTTATTATTCTCAGATTTGTTCAAAATGGTGTCCTTTTCTAGGTTGTTATACTCATGTTTTGGCCATTGTACCTTCCAGTCTTCTCCAGGTGCCTGTCATATTCAGTAACATTCTTGGAATTTTATTCAATCCACTGGGTTGAGACTGAAATTATGATCATCAGGCAAAGTACATTCATTTAACCAATACTTATATCCACGTGGCCATTGGCCTGTTGGGCAATCAAGTAATGGACTATAACAACCAAGATGAGATGAAGATACCAGTTTGAATAAATCAGTGTATAAAAGCTGCTTTTCAGTGAATTCTATTTCACTGAATATGTGGCTCATCCTATGGCCCAACAAATTGTTTGAACCTCTGAAGTTTTTTTTGTTTTTTTGTTTAAGACTATAACTGTGCATTCATTGCTCTTTATCTAGTAAGTCATACCTGGTAATTAAGGAATTACAGCACTTTAAGAAGAGTGGGTAATGAATTGATCTGAATATTGAGCTGAAAAGAAAAATAAATATAATGGTTCAAATCATTCATTAAGTTGCTTTTTTCATCTTTTTACAGGTGTCCCGCAATATAATGCTGTTCAGTATGGCATGTTTCATAGTCTAGGGTGGTTGATTCGTGGACCCCAACATTTACATATAATCGCCCACTCCTCCAGAAAACCATGAATAGAAAGAGTATTTCATCAAAAGACTTCATATGACTAAAAGATTTAATTCCTTCAATTTGCAATCACTTAAAATATGATTGCTTAGTGTTTTACATGAAAACACCTTTGTTCACTGAACTTGCTATTGACTTAAAATTATCCACTGTTCAGTTATAAAGTGGTCATCTTTCTTGGACCCTAACAACTGTATTGTAAAGAGGGACTACTGTATTATGATGCATTCCATTTAATGAAATAATACTTAGTGAACTATGTAA
This sequence comes from Thysanoteuthis rhombus, assembly GCA_963457665.1. Lineage (NCBI taxonomy): Eukaryota > Metazoa > Mollusca > Cephalopoda > Oegopsida > Thysanoteuthidae > Thysanoteuthis > Thysanoteuthis major. The sequence continues at coordinate 33,001,317 of OY735205.1, forward strand.
TCTTGCACATCAGTTACTTTGTTAGTCAGAAGTACATTTTATTAGTGATAAAAAAAATATATTCAGCGGATAAGGTGACCTTCAAATTAGACCCCAATTTCTATTCGAAATTCATAGTTTTAGCTCAGTGTTTAATCACTGGTTTTGTGTCTGGCCTGTGAGATGACCCCAGTTTTAGGTGTTTTTTTGGATGTTTCAAGCATCATTTTACCTGCTGAATTATACAGTAATTAAAATCTTTTATTTTTCAGGAAGATACAATTGAATTTTTCAGGAAGATACAATTGAAATCATGCATGAAGCAAAACCTATTTTAATCCTGTAACATTTATTCTCTATTCATTTATTCATTACTCTCCATGCACCAATGATTTTTATTCATTTTTTCCTCAAGATATTAAATAGGTTAAAATTGAAAGGCGTTTCTCTGTAACCAAGTGTTGATAATTGATTAAATAAGATGTGTGAGAGATTTACAGATGATTGCCCAAGTTACAAATGGTGAAGATTAATTAATCAGAGTGAGATAATTTTTCTCTTGTTTCAAATAGGTACTTCTGACATATCTTGTTTTGAGTCTATTAGAAACTGTCAACAAAGGTTTCTTCAGTTTTCAAATAAGCCTGACTGACTATGTATGTATTACATGTACAGGCTACACAAATGGAGATAGAGGGCTGGAAATTTTAATGTATAATCCTTAGGTCTGGACAAAACATTTTCTGTTTTGCTTTTTCAAAAATTTGTCCACTAATTATTTTTTTTTCTGGTGGAGATTCAATTTTCAACGTAAAATTATGCTGAACTGATTCTTTAGTTTGTGTCTGGCAGCATTCACATTTGTTTTCTTGAAAATTCAGACTATTCTAGTGATCACTGCCCAAACAAAAGGTGAGAGAAGTAAATTCATTGACCCCCACTTTCCAATTTTAAAAAAATCATCAACTTGACATGGCATGTTTCTAAAAGAAGTTGGTTATATGATGTTTCTATTGAATGACTAACCAGACCTGTCTTTTTCTCAGGTTAATGTCCCCTTTTTTATGTTTTATCAAAAATCATAGAATTTTCAAAGGGTTTCATTGTTTGTTTGTTTTTTTTTGTTTTTTTCAACTACCACTCATGAATTTTAACCTTGCTTAAATGTAGATACATCATTGAATTTCATGAATTTAACAGGTTCCTAAATGTATTGATTGTTGTTGCAGAGTATTTGTAAAAAAAACTTGGTCAAGGGTTAAATGTCTGTTTAAAAGATCAACTGCTTCACATCTATCTAGCAAAAATAAAGTTGTTTTTTTTTTCGTTTTTGTTTATTTTTTTTTTTGTTTCAAAGTTTCTAGTGTTTCTAAATTTGTCTATTGATTTTATTATTGATTTCAATAGCAGCCATTCATTTTTATTACTGTATTACTGGGATATTTGGAGGACTGCTGCTCACTGTAACTCACCCAAGCCCCATAACTGTTCTTATCAAGCCAGTCATAATACCAGCACTTTGATTGCAGTGTAATATTTGTATTGTTTTCTTTTGTAAATGAAATATCTATCTTGTATACCCATGTATATGGTATGCTGCTTGGGACTGCTTACAAAATACACACAATAAGTATTTGTAGAAAATAGTTTTAGTACAGTAAAACCAATTTTGTACAGATATTAGAAATCATCATAAAAATAAGTTTCTAAAAGCTACTTATTTCAATAAAGATAAGCACATCCACTTGGGTACTGTGAATTTCTCAAATACATAGACTTTGTGTGAAAGATTTTCCTAACATCTTAACCTTTAGCACTCTGTAGGCAACTTTGTTTGCACAGCTAAAGGTTTTTCTGCAATTGCAAGGGATGCCTGTCTTACAGATTGGTTATTCAGCTAGTGTGTACGATGTACTGTGTAATTCTTCAGTTTCTCCTCCTATAACAATGGACTCTTCCACATGGGTACATATCCTTATGTTAGGATTATTATTGGTTTATAGAATATAACTTTTTATTGTTCCAATTTTGGTATGTAAACTGCAGAAGTGATAAGATTTGATGAATGCTAACATTGGTAGTATTCAATGCAATACTTATCAACATCTTGCTCTGGATAGCTCATTTGCATATATTCTAAATAATATGCAGTATAATTAAATGCAGTTTTAAAAAATATCAAGAGTAGAGATCAATCGTACAGTTGATTATTACCAACTAATTTTCATCTCAATCTCTTAATACTCTGGTGAATTAGATATTATCAATAAAGAGAATATAAAGGGAGGTAACTGAACAGACAGCAATATATCAGCAACAGTTTTGGTTACAAATCCTCACCAAATCTCTTCTAGTAAGAGGATTTCTATTCATGATGTCTCTATTGTAGAGATTTGAGTTGTCTTATAATTTAATCCTTTACAACATATTGTTTGTAAGCATTAATGAGATCATTTTTCATGCTTTCAATTACATAGATTTTGTTGATCTATTCTCAGTATAGGCATCCCCCATTATAACATGGGTGTTAAGGTTCAAGAAAGCCAACTGTGTTTTAGAGCTGTGATAACTATAGGGTGAAAATGGGTGATTTAAGTGCGGGAGATAGATGCAAGATAGCAAACATCGTCTATGGCAGTGATTCTCAAACAGGAGGCACTTGGCACCTGAGGGAAGAATTTTTTAAGTGGAGGAAATTTATCTAGGGTAAGAATTGGGAGGACTTTCAGTCAAAGGAGCAATGTATAATAGGAAAAAATTGATTAGATGACAATCTTAAATGAGTGAGGAACTGAGGAAACCTGTATCTGAACTCCTGAGGGGAAAAGGGGAAAAAAACTGTAGTTTTGTTCATTGACAACTGTTTTGACTAATTCATTAACAATGTTGGACATAGACCTTCTCCAGGATTTGCCAAACTTCTCTATTGTGTGCATTACAAAGCCAGTACTTTCTGAATTTGTCTAGTTCATCTCTCCATCTAGGACTCTGCCAGCCTCGGTTGTGCATGAGGTCTCTGGAGGATCCGTGGTATGAGTCGTGATGTCCATCGGCTGTCTGTCATTCTTGCAACACAGCCAGCCCATTGCTATTTGAGTTTTCTAATGGATTCTATGATATCTCAGACTCCTGTTTTCTCCTGGGTATATTTTGCTGTCTAGTGGTCTCTTCTTGTCAGGTTGATTACTAAGAACTAAGTTGAAACCCTATTGAAACAAATGCAGTGGATGTAAAGAACCCCCCCCCCAATCTAATTTCAAAATGCTCAGTTATACTTAAATAAACAAAACGATACAGCTGTTCAAGTCTTCAGTATTTAGAAATGTACAGTCTTGAAAATGCCTTTTTAGGCTAAATAAATTATGGAACTCTTTGGAAATTATAATCTAAAAATATTTAGAGTGAAATATCTAAAGCCTACAGCCACTTTTTTTAGGGTGGGGCACACTTTTCTGGGAGATACATTGTTATAGAAATTAAACAAATCTCGATTATATGAAAGGTATTACTCTAAAAATTTCTTTACTCATTTTATAACTGAAAATTGTATAAGAAATATTACTTATTTCATGAAAAAATTATCTAAATAGGAATTCTAACATCTAGACTCAACCCAAAACATCTAGATCTAGATGAAAAATATCTAAAGTGGAACAGCATCGGTATTTATAGTGATAGAATTGAATTTTTTTATTTTTTTATTTTTTTTGTTGGTTTGCCTGACATCTTGAACTGACAGTTTATGGGTAGACATTTGCATCGGGCCTTTTTATCCATATCTTATGGCAATGAAAGGATGCTTCATGGGCTAATATAGTTATTTCCGTTTGACTTCTTATATTCACATTATTTGCTGTCTACGCCAGATTGAATATTTAATGGGTTAAAGAAAAAAGTCACCCTCATATGACTTGACTTAGAGCTTACAGCATTATAATTTCCTTACTAGGCTAAGGAGCCAAGTCTGTCCAGGTTTTTTGCTCATAACTGGGAGATTTTTCTTGTTCACGTATGCAAGTTTGTAGTGTAAATGTTCAATTTTATAGCATATTCATACAAAAAAAGCAAGTTCGACCAGTCTGTCCATAGAAATTCAAAAGGACCAGTTTGTAGTGTGAATTTTAGGTTCTCTGGCATATTCATATATAAAAAGCAAACCCAATTATGTGTCTGTGTAAATCCAAACAGGCAAGTTTCTTTTCCCTCTTGAATCAGTTATTCTTTTCTATGTAATTTTCACTGTGTGAGAGGTTTGATAGAGGGGAAAAGTTTGACATTTTTTTTTTTTTTTTCCAAGGCAATTTTTGAATTTTAAGCATGTTTTCTCCATATTTTTATAAATATTGAACTATGTTAAATCTCTAATAGAAATTTGTTGATAGATTCTGTTTGGTATCTTTGGTGAATAAGATGCTAAACAAACAAGATTAAATACCTGTTCTAATGGACAGAATAATTTGTGTGTCCCCCCCCCCAAGAAAAAGGAAAGAAAAATTGAGAAAGTAGATAGATGAGAATCTATTTAATTCAATTTTTAAATTGATTTAAATCTAGTGCAAAAAGGAGGAGGCTAATGATTGAATTGGTGCTCAGTTGTGGGTGTATGTATTTAAAATATGTTCTTACTCTATTTTGTGGAGGTTTATCCATTTACAATTACCTTCCCCGCATCGTAGTTATTCCACACCACCAAATATCACCAAATATTTTCAATCAATGTGCTAAGGAGGAAGTGATTCAATTCTGGAGGTCAATCCATGTGCAAATATCTCTCCAGCATATTTGCTATATGTCCACATTACAAAACATCTTCAAATTTATTGTAGGAATTCCAATGAAATTGAATGGAAGGGTTGGTGGTAGGCTTAGTAGGGAGTGATTCACTTTTAGGGGCTGATCCAGGTACCCTACATTGGGGCTATTTCTTTATACCAACCACCTCCAAAGATTCTCAATAAATTTCAATGGAATTTTATGGCAAGGCAGTACACAGGCTAAAGAGGGACTGATTTATTTTGGGGAATTAATCAATGTACAGTTACCTTCCCTGCATCGTAGCTATATGTCCACAACAGCCCAAGTCTGGAAAGGTTTTCAATGAATATTTTTTTTCTGCAGCAGGGTACTCCATAGGCTATGGAGTGAGTGATACAATTTAATATAATTTGAGTGAAATTTTGTAAGTGTGTAATAAGGAGATAGTGATTAATTTGTGAAATCCACGTAGAGTTACCTTCCCTGCATCAGAGCTATATGTCTATAACCTCAACAATAACTTAAGGTTTTCAATGAATTTTAAATTTCATAGGGATGATCTAATATTTTCGCATCAATCTGTTCAGTTTTCTCCCCTACATCGTAGCTAAATGTCAACATCACACAGTCACAAATAATTTCATAAAAATATCTAGAGATAACAGCAATTCTTTAATTTTTTCTAAACATTATATATCATATATAGAAAATAATGTGAATTTGTTTTGTTCTTATTCAATATAAAATGGAAGAAAACATCTTAAAATGATTTTTTCTTTCAAAAAGAAGATAATGATCTTCAGATTCAAGAATTGAAAGAAAAAAAAAATAGTTTTATGCAATATTTTTCTCAAATTCAGAAGTTTAATCTGATTACCTTTTTCACTTTATAAACCTTATCTGCAAATTTATTTTTGCAAAATTTTATTTTCAAATGGAAGTAGAAAACCTGAATACGTAAAACTGAATTTTATTAAATTTAACTAAAAATGATTAAAGTCAGCGTTCAAGATTAAGGATATTGTTTTGATCTGGCAATTTTGTTTTAGTATTGAACAAATTTATTTTCTTTCAAGAGAATCAGAAAGTGTATTCTCACTGGTCTACTCAAATTTCATGAATTTCCTACAAAAATAATGCTGCACCCATTGATTGAACATTCATTTATTTTTTCCAAGTGACTCAAAACTAAAAAGACGGCAGTATACAACTGTATTCCTACATTACATTGTTTCATCGGCTGCTTTCTATTGAAGATAGACTTTTGTAAGCAGCTGCTGCAAGAACATAAAAATCACGCAATATTGAGCGAATTCAATCGCTGCATAAATTTGGAATCTGTGCTATGCATGAGGAACATTTGAATGACTTTACATTGCTTTATATAAAAATATTTATTTCCTCCTTGACACAAAAAATAAGTTACATTTTTATAAAAGCCATAGAAATGAAATAAAGAAATAAAAAGTAGATAAGACAAAACTTACAGTATCAATAAAAAGAAAAATTGGGACCAAACTTTAAAAAAAAAAAAAAATAATTAGAATACTGTAGAAGATTCAAAATAAATAAGTATTAACATATATAAATCAAAATTCAATTTCAAATGGAAATCCAGTATTTCTCTCAATATTTGGGGAAAATATCAGATAAAACATTGTTTTTGTAAAAAAAAAATAGAATGGAATCAGTAATACTTGAAAAAACAAACTCATTCTTAAGAATTCCTCTATATTCCTTGACATAATCCCATTAAATTTTCTGGGGGCACTCCAGTGAGCCTTAGGAGAATATTTTAACTAGTTAGATTTTGAAAATCACCCCCAAAATGTGGGGGGGGGGGGCTTGATTGATTTACAATAGAAAATCTATATTGATATAAACACTATGTATGAGCCGAAAAACTGAAATATCGCTGGCTGATGGCTTTTCCAGCTTGAGTGAAAGAGTGGGGAGTTGCTCTGTACCGTTTCTACAGAGGGTGCGAGAGTAAGAGGGAAAACCTGTCAGTTTACAGAGATTTTCTCTCTCAAAACCTCAGACTGTTGCATAGAAATTTTTAATCACTTGCTGTTTTCCTCTCCAAGAAATTTGGCTCTTATTCTCCCCCTCACTATCAAAGTATAAGAGCTGTGTTTCTTTTTTCCTTTGCTGTCGATAAATTAAGTGATGTCTGCTTTAAATAAACTTTGTTTAAGAAAAGATGGATTTACATTGAAAGCATAAAAAAAAAATTGGGTCAAGGAACAGTTATTGAGTATTCCTTTTAAAGGAAAATATTTTTGTAAATAGTAAAATTTAATTAAATCAATACATAAGAATGAAACAAATCTTAAATACATCTTTGTATTGATGTTAATTTCAATTTTAAAAATAACCTATGTAATTGCTTAATGTGTGGAATTTTTGTATGAAATTTCTTCAAATCTTTTTATATACATAAATTATTTTTGATGTATCTTATCTCCTAAAAGTTTGATTTATCCACTTTTTATAGTTTTAGAAATAATTGATTTTATGGAGAATCATTAAAGTTTTTTTTTTCTTTTTTTTCTCCCCCCCCCTTTTCATCTTAATTTCTGTTGCTTATTATAGCAACTAAACTTAGGTTTGGTCCCCTTCATCAGTAAGCAAATAAATTAACTGTACATTGGAATGAAGAATAAGTTCAAGGTGTGAATTGAACTCACAACCCTCTATGCCTGAGGTTGACTTGCTTACCACACTACTGTTCTTACTAGTGGAACTGTGGCAAGCACGAGTCCAAATCAAACCCTTAGACTTGCCCATACTGATCTTTTCCGCATCATGTTTTTCTATTAAATGGTAGTTCAGAACAATCCAATTTTATTTTATTTTTATTCATGCTATTAGATGGAGTATTGCAGAAAAAAATGATTAATTTTTTTTTGCCTCTATTGACTTCCATAGAGATAGACAATGAGTTCAGATTAGAGCATTGTGAATTCGATTCTCACCTGGAACTTATTTTTTATTTCAATTCATGCTATTAATTTGATCTTCACCTGGAACTTGTTCTTTATTCTTGCTGTTAATATATTTACTCATTGTTAAGTGTAGTTTCGAAAAAAGACACAATGATGAAAGAAAAATATTAATAATGATATAATTTAAATTGATGTATTTACTTCTGTTTTTCTTTCAGTAATTTTCTATGATTTTTTTTTATTTTATTTAATTTTTTAGAAGAAATTAAATGCTGTCTGTTTTCCATTTATCTACCTATCAATTTTATAAATTCCTTTTTTGGACATCAATTTATTCTGTCTGTTTGGGTGGGTACATAGTCTAGTGCAGAAAATACTCCAAATATTCATTTTGTTCTGATTTGATGTTTTCATTTCCTCAAATTTGTTATGCTTATTTTGAAAAGTGATATGCCTTACTTTAGATTCCTCATCATCAGTCTTTTATTATCCGTTGTCGGACCTAGACCAGGATTAACCAGACCTCTCTATCATGGGCATTGCAGAACCAGTACTTTCTGAACTTGTCTACTCTGTCTCTTCATCTTGTATTCTGCCAGCCTTTGTTTTGATGTGATCTCTGGGCATCCATGTTGTGAGTTTGTGATGTCCAGCAGTTGTCTATTCTTGCATCATGACCAGCCCATTGCCATTTTAGTTTTTCTGATGGATTTTATGTTCCGGTCTCTTGTTTTTTTATAATATATTGTGCCATCTTGTGATCTCATCATGTGAGAGTGAGCATGATTCTTTCATGTACACCTTGCTTGGTTCTCATGGTCAGTGTCTTGGTTAGGTTCCATGTTTCAGCTCCCTAGGTGAATATCAGAAGGATACATTGGTTGTATACACTTCCTAGAGTGGTTTTTTTGCTAGATTTCTTCTTTTGAGGATTTCATGTCCTTGATAGCTGTAGTGGTCTACTTTCTTCAGTTTTGCATTTTCGATTTTGATCGTTTTTTTTTTTTTTTCCAGTGTGATTGTTGCACATGACCTTTTGCAAAGAGGTACAAACTGAATATCAACCAAAATTGCTAACATCTACGATCTTTTAGACTAAACTCTCTTGGAAAGTATTTTTTATATCTTCATATTACATTTTGCTTAGACATGATTTTTTTTTTTCTTCATTTAAAAGGAATACATAAATATTGAAAATTTTGAAACTGTGGTATTCAATGAAATTAGTATGCTCTTGTTCTTGGTATTTTAAAAACAATTTGAGAAAAATTAAAATTTCACCTGAAGTTAATATTTTCGCTGTTTGGTACAAAGTGCAAGTATATAAGAATCATAACAAACATACCATATATGTTTATAGAGACATATATTTGATTTGAAGCAAAACAATATAAATATTACACTTTATCAGATGTGTTAGTATTATGACTGGGAGGCCATCTACCGAAGCTCAATATGGACAGTTATGTAGTTTGGATGAGTTACAATGAATGGTAGTTCTCCAAATAATCTTGTAAACTATCTGTCTTATAGTCAGACGTACATGATACACACACAATCACAAAATTTTCTGTTTCGATCGATTCATAATGTATCTAGATATCAGTTGGTGAAAGAAAAATGTTTTGGTTTAAACCTTTGAAATGTCCAGTTTGCCAATAGTAAATTGTTTACTATTAAATGTGTATGTATGTATTGTTCTTTAGAAAAGAAAAGAGTTTTCCATGTGTATTTTTGAGATGATATTTTTATAACACATAAAAATAAATGTACTTCCTTATCTTGGCATGTATTTTTTACCTTTGTTAACAAAGTTGGAGAGGTATATGTATTTGATCATGTCTTTCCATCTGTCTCTCCGAAACAAAGACAATGTGGTAAGGAAGTGGTGGTTAGATTTTGGGACAGGTCCAGGAGTTTTTTTTGATTGTGAGGTATTTTTCTGATTTTTTTTTTTCTTTCCTTTTCCTTCCCCTTCTATACATTTATGCATATGCTCATGACAGTCTAAATGATGTCTCAAAAGACTCCAGTTTTCTGTACTGCAAAGTCTTCTGATATTGTCAGGAGACAACAAAATGTATGAAGTCCAATCTTGATGATAATAAAAAAAAAAATCCTTGTGATGTAACACCTGTTTATCTCAATCTTCTCATTTCCCTATTGTCAAATCACTACCTCCATTGTATCCAGTGTGCAGTTGCATAAGGAGTGAGCATCTAAGAGTTGAGCTGTTCAGCTAGGGAATCTGGGATGAGTTGCAACAAGTAGTAAAAAAAAAAAAGTCCTTCTAAAACATAGGCCACCAAATATGATAAGCAAATAATAACTTTGCTATGATGGTAGTGTTGGTATTTGGTGATACGAAAAAACAAGTCTTAATCAAGAAATAATGCAACAAATTGAAGAAATGAAACTGTCTACATGAAATTTCCCTGAAAAATTCTACATATCTAGCTTCATACCGTTTTATGCAAATGAGGTAGTTTTCCTCTTAATTTTCCTTTGGGAACATCTCTCTTCTAAAGATCCTAAAGATGGGAAAGGCATAAATCCAATACCCAACCAGCAGGGCAGTTGGAGCCCTTAAGCTTAGTGAGACAGTCCATCTTAGTTCACCCAATAAAACCTACTGAAACAATATGCCCCTATGCTCCACAAGAAGTTTACAGGAAAGAAGATAGATGAAGTATAGCTATGATAGTTGGTGGTAGCTTCTACAATAAAAAATTACAAAAAGTCTAATTAGTTAAGAAAAGAATTTTGGAGTGAGAAGTATCATCACACTGCAATTTACCTGATAGCTTATGTAAATACAACAACTGAATATAGTGATTACTATTGTCTCCTTCAGATTTATAATTGAAATATTATTGTTGTTTTTTATAAAAGCAGTTCAGTCTCCATTGATTTCAAACAAAAACGTGAGCAAACATGTTTAAGGTTTAATTGAAATCAGTCTGAACCAAAAGATGTAGTGAAAACACACTCATTCATGCATATGACAATAATACTGTGGTGACGGTAATGTTCTTGGTGTGCTGTTAGTAACCAATATACACACGCACACACATATATATATATATATTACACACATACTGTTAGTGTCCTTTAGTTTTGAATTTAAAAATAGTCAATTTTTTAATCCATTTTCTGCTGCAATTTTTTTTCTGAACTTTTTTTTGTGTTGTCTGTAATTCTTAATAAAAATGGAAGTGGGTAACAACTCCAGAAAAAGAATTAAATAAATAACCAGTTGGCTAGGAACATTGACCCAAAAGTTAATTGAGATAGAAATTCTGGATAATTTTCTCTGGGACTTAGTGTTAGTTCATAAAAGCCTAGACAGCTTGGAGTCATACACTTTGATTGTAAATGTGTGTGTGTGTGGGGGGGATACTGAAAATATCATATTTGGCAATAAACTGCTCTTTCAAAAGCTGTATAAAAAAAAAGCTGTATATTGGTTTTATTGAAGCATCACATTCTAATTTGCATAATTTTATTTTTTTGAGGTGTAATTTTTAGTTGGTTCTAAATTCAGTTTTTTAGTCTATGAGACTGCCTACCAAAACTGTCAGCATGAGTTTCTTCAGTACTTGAGTTGGGTGGCTATATATGTATGACATTTACAGGCTGCACCAATTTGCTTGTTTTTTTTTTGTTTTCTTTTGTTGTTAATAATTCTGCCTTAAATAGGTTTTTAGTGGGGAGTTCAGTTGGCAATGTAAGTTTATGCTAAATTGGTCTTCAAGTTTGTATCACTCAATTTAAAAAAAAAAAATTCTGACTTTCCAATTTTTTCAATTGATCACCCCCAACACAGCATGCTACCAAAAGACATTAATCGCGGTTTCTATAGGGTGTCTTATCAGACTAATCAGAGCTGTAAATTCAAGTTTGTTTTTGGAGTGGATGATAAAGCTTAAAATGTTGGGTCTTGTTTTATTAAGTCTGAGTTCTTATTGTATTGACAGTTTAAAAAAAAAAAAAGACAAAACAAAGTATGACTTGTGAGATGTTTTGTTTGTGTAGCCTGGCAATTCTGGGGAAGGTAAACAACAGCTGAGGGGGCAGGGGAGGAGTGGTAGGATAATGGCAATAAATCAATATTTGAAAGCTGTCTGTGGTGAGGAGTACTGATTACTAACAGTGGGAAAAACATGCTTTTTCTACCCCACTTTTTTGAAAAAAAAGAAATTGTCTTTTAATTGGAATAAAAACAAGCAAAAACAATTCTTCATTATGTAAGAGAATAAATAACAAAAGCAGCTACAAATATTTTGATTTTGAGGATAAGAATCAGAAATTAGAAATGCTTTGTGACAGTCATATATAAACTTGTAATGTCGGAATAGAAATGAAAATATAACTAATGTTTTGTTTACACGTGTAAGCAAAACAATCAGAAAAGAATTATCATATTTGTATTACATTTATAAGTTTCTTATGGCTTGACTCTTATATAGAAGATATACAGAGTGAGCATAAAGTCTATAATCCTTCCCAGATTATGTTCATCATCAGTCTTTTGTTGAATGAAGACCATCTCCAGGATTCACTAGATCTCTCTATCGTAGATGTGGTGGCACCTATGTTTCCTAAACTTGTCTAAATCATCATGCTGTTTTCTATTGGCCAGTTTTACATATAACTAGGGATCCATGTTGTGAATCATGATATCTGGTGATTGTCTACCATTCTTGGAACATGGCATTCCCATCGCCATTTTAGTTTTCTAATGGACTCTATGATATCTCTGACTCCAGTTTTTTTCTCTAATATGCTGTGCTGTCTTGTGATTTCTCCATGTGATATTAACCATGATCCTTTGTTGTGCATGTTGCATGGTTCTGAATTTGAGTGCCAATCTTTTAGTTATGTGTTCATCTCCATTGGTGACTATCGAGAGGACACAGATCTTTTTGTTCTTGAATGTTGAACTTGCTCTCGCAAAAGTTTGACAAACTAGAGTTATTTTTCATTTGATTTCTTCTTTTTGAAGATTTTACGGAAATCTGTTGTCCCTGGTAGATGTAATGGTCTACCAACTTATTCTAGCTACGCATTTTCAACTGTGTTGATTTTAACATATCTCGAACTATGCAAGATAGAAATGTGAACATAGTAGTTGCATTATGTAGACCCATTTATAGAATTTCTTAACCTGTACTGGTGAGGTTGAAATAACCAGTATCAAAATGGTGTCTACATTTTTGTAATCAGAGAAAGACTTAATGCTCACCCTGTATTTTTCAATTATATACGTGATAAAATATCTAAAATATCCACCAATATTGTCTAAAAGGTAATAAAAAGAAATTTCTGGTTATAACTTTGTCATTGTAGAAAAATGATTATCACTATATCAACCTGAAAATTGTTCAAATAAAACCCCCTGCTGAAAATTGAACTTGGAATTTTAAAATAACTTAACATTTCTATTTATTTGAGACTTGTGTCTAGGGATACCAAGGACAATAAAATAGATTATTAAATTAACAATATTAAGTACACTGCAAATCTAATTTTTTTCAATCAGTCAGTCACTGTTGATTAGTTCAGCATTTTTCAACCATTTTTGTACTATTGCCTCCTTAAGGGCTCGTCTTGGGTTCCAGGGACCCCTGTCAAACAGTGATACAACATTACTGAATAGACTGAAGAAATGATAAATGAATTTGTCTATCTATCTCATCAGATTAGCCCTCTCTTCCAAAGGGGCCTACGGACTATTGAGAATGGCTGAACTCATTGACATTGATACACTGAACTGGATAAAATATAAACAGTATAATCATTGATTCTTTTTCTGTCAATTCAATACATTTTTAACTGTGGTTGTTCTTAGAATGGCAGAAATTTTTTTGTCAAGACCAGATTTAAATAGGTTAACAGTGTTGGTAAGGATTTAAGTGACTTGAAGAGAGTGGTTAAGGAGAGATGGGCAGCTTTCTTTTGTCGTTTGGAACACTGTTCTCTTTCTTGTTTTTTTTTTTTACATAGTAATCTTTTTTTTTTCTTCTTTTTAAAAAAATCAATTCTTGATCAATACGAAAAAGAAAAAGCAGACTACACGGTTTTTATAAATGACTTTTACACGTCATGTATTTTAACTTTTTCATTTCATAATTAAATATATTGCATTTCACATATTTTTATTTTATTTTTGATGCAATGATTAGTTATTTTTATTTTGGACGTTTTAATGGATTAACTTGAACTCTATTTGAAAGAAATGACTTTTCACAAAAAAATGTGGACAAAAATTGTACATTCAATGTTGTAGGTTTTGATCAGTCTGTTCTTTTTTTTTATTATTCTTAGACTTTGATGTATGATTATGCATCAGAAAAAATTGTAAATTTTCATTTAATGTCCCCTGGTTGCTACTTAGATGATTTAATACTATATTGCTAAATATTGTTTTTCTTGAAGCACTGTTCCGTAAGGATCAGGTAGTTGTAGACCCTTGAAAATATAAGCATGAAGGTTCAGTGCTGTACTCATATCTTGCAGCAGCGGTTATGAATCCCACTTTTTAATCTGCCAACTTTAAAAACCACTTCAGGTTAACCGTTTGGTATTTTTAAAGACTGAAAATAAAGATTTAGTTCTGGACAAAAATTTACAGATAACAATCCCTTACACACGAATGATATGAAGCTACAAAAATATACATGCACAATAGATAAAATATGTATTTTAATACATTTTTCCAGCAAGCTTAGCCTGTTGGATTTTGAGTTTTATTTGATTATTCTGGATCTGAAGCTACTTAATTTGTTCCCAAGAGCATATAAAATTAGTTGTATCTAGTAAGATGTGTGGCAACCCTGCTTCCAATCAGCTGATAGTGACTTTTTTTTTTTTTTTTTGCTGGATAAACTCCTTCAACGTAGTGTTGCTCTTACCATTGGGCTAAAGTTGCCAGTAATGCAGTAATTGGTTGAAGTTTCAATTCCTGCAGCAGCCCCATTTTCTGTAATTGTTTATTCTATTTATGCTGTCTTGGCCAAATGATACATTCACCATGTAATAATGGGAGATCATTTCAAAGTGATACAATGCATTTATGATATATACATACATATATCTCTACCTACCTGTCTATAGTTCAGGAGGAAAAGTCCACATGCATAGGGTGGATTTTTTTCACCATCTGTTAATCACCACTGCCAACTACACTGGTTTAAATACTGTTGTTTGGTTTAGAATTCATGTGTTCTAACATTTATACGCATCTATGCTTCTGGACTTTGCTCCTACCTGAGTGTTCATGGTAGAAACTTGAGATTTTGCATACACACATGCACCCCCACTCAATGAGAAGAGATTTATTTTCTCTTCTTAAATTCCCCTTCAAAATGAGGTTTGGGGGGGGTCAATTTTCAGTGCCAGTTTATGCTGAATCAGTTCCTTAGTTTGTGCCTACTCTTGTTTTTTGAAAATTTGGATATTTTAGTGTCCAACAAACGGCGAGAGAAGTAACTTATTCACTGATCACTCCTTTTTCTAACATACTGCCGAAAGACTTAGGTCACAGGGTGGTTGAGAAAAAACACCTTTTCACGTATCTTATCTGTTATGCATATAACTGTTATTGTTGTTGCTTTTGTTAATCACTTCTACCCACAACAGACCAGTTTAAACACTTTTGCTGGGTTTAGGTTATTAATGGGTTTTAACATTTATGTACACTAGTTGTAGGCATAGGGGAATTCTTTGGTTGTTGAAATCTCAACTAAACATAAATATTATCTTATACCTTTGTATTTCTCTCACCCTATGCCTGTATCTTCTCATTGTCTCCCTTATCCCTTCCCATCTTTTGTTACTGGTCTATGATTTCATCTAATTGTTATACAAACTCGGATAAGATTAATGTGCCAAAATCTTTCAACCCCCACCTCAGTAAACTACCTAACTTTCTTTCCTTCCTTCTCTTCCAACATTCTTATCAATTTAACAAACTTCCCTTTCTCCCCTTCTCGCTCCCTAGCCCTCAAGTAAATTTAACTTTCTTCTCGCACCTTTTCCTTTCTAAATAAGAAATAATTTAAAGATGTTGGTCATTTGGAGATTGAGAAAAAAAGCAACTTTTCATATATATCTTATCTGTTGTGCATGTGATCGTTATTTTTTTTGTTATTAATCACCACTCTCTGCAACAAATCTATTTAGACACTTTTGCTGGGTTCGTTATTAATGTTTTGACAATCATATATGTGTATTTTATCTGGACTTTGCTCAGCTTTAACCATTTGGAGTAGAAACTTTAAAATCTGCATGCACTCACTCTGCTCAAAAAATTTTTTTTGTTGTTGATCACCCCCCCCCCCAGTTTTCAGTGTGGGGTTCAATTTACAATATAAGTTCCTGCTAAATTTTTTGATAAAGATGAGCGTATATGGCATTCATTATTTCCTTTGGAATGCTAGTTTTTCTTATTGCTCAAAGTGTCTATTCTAATTTTCAGCTGGTTATCAGACTGAAATAATGTCTCTTGGGTTTATTTTAATCCTATTTTACACGTATTTCAAACCCAAACCCAGTCAATGAAAAAATTGCCCAACTTTTGAAGTAAACTACATACAGAGATAAATGAACTCCTTTTGTGGTACAATTTTGACCCAAGGAATCAGAAGAAAAACAAAACGAGCTTTCCACTGATTTTCTCTAGTAACAGGTGGCAACAGGAATGTGATTATTTATAGTTCCTCCCCATGAATATGTTTGCACTGAAAATGTCAACTTCTGCATTTAATCAATAGACTTTGAAAACAGGAGTATTTCATTGCTGCCCAAAGCTGAATTTTCTTTTTTTCTTTAATCTAACAAAATAAAATCAGCCATCAAAAATTATGTTTATTCAGTATAAAGGTGATTTGCATATAATTGCTTCTTTGTTTTACGTTTTGAGTCTGTTGCTTTCTTATTTTCTTTTAGTAAAATGGTTCAATTTTATCGAGAATTATGAAAGTCCAGTTTATGAAAAATATGGAATGTTCCTTTTGAAGAAATTACAAATAAAACTGCTTTGTTTTTTGCATTTTAAGAAATATAAATAAACTCAACCTGAAAATTACTTTTATTTGTTAGATATTGATATGAATTTACCATTGTTCCCTTTGTAAATGTTAAACTGAACAGTGGCAAGCTTAGCACCATCTAGCATAAAACCACAGTGAGGCACTCGATGAAAAGTTAACTCTTGTACTGATTTAAAACTTAGGTTTCCTTTGTACCTACAGTATATATTAGTATATGACAGTAATATTTGCTTCTTTTTTTTTTTTTTTTCTTTTTTTTTTTTCAATTGAATGTCTATTTTCTATGACTAGAGGGGTATCTATCAAAGCTTGATAGGAGCAGTTATGGGGCTTGGATTAGCTCCAGAGAGTGTAGTGAACCTCCAAATACCCCTGTAAACCGTTTGTCATATAGTTTGGCATATACAGTAAATTCACAGCAACAGGTATTGGCAGTATAACCCCAAGATGTTTGGGCTATCAATCTTATATTCTAACCACCAATTCAAAGTATAATTTTTTTAGGGTAATGATAATATTTGTATTCTCATGTGAATTATTGCACTGTGGAAATTTTTAGATCTTGTTATATGACTCAACTTGTCTCTCCATCTCTCTTGAACATCAAATCTTTGTTGAAGAAAATTTGAAAATTGAGTTCCAACAGCTTGGTAAAACCACCATAGATAAAGTGAAAAGATCAAGTTTTTTTGAAAAGTAAATTTGAACAATATTCATATTGCTATGTTTTGAATATTTTCCTCATAAAGAGATGTATATGAATTTAGTAGCTCATGGAATACCAGTATTTCCAATGTTACAGAGAGATATATTAAAATATAGTAAAAGAGCTAATCTGAAAAATTATAATTAATACGTTATGTAATAAATGCTGATTTAATAGCATACTTGTGTGGAAATTTGGAACAAAGAAATAACCATGATTAAGATTGTATTTGCTTACATGTCTATGATATGGAGCATTATCTGTGCTGCTACTGTAACAAAATCAGCCTTGGAGGCAACTGATGATTTGAACTGGAATTTTCATACTATGTTCCTTGAATCATTCTATTTCATTTCATTGTAGTAAAGTATATTTGTGCGTGTGCAAGCTATCTTTATAGTTTTTAGCATTCTAGGATATTCTAGAAATTAAGGAGTGAGACTCAGTAGCTTTCTAATACAATAATTGTGATTTTTCTGTTTCTATGTTTGTAACCATGGTTTTGTCCATGTAAAGGTAAAAATTTTGCTGATAAAAAAAAGAAAAATACCTTACCCATCATTTGAAACAATAGACTCTTCCACTTAAAGTTCAGTCTTTTTTTTCATAAAATCTCATAGGCAATTGATTAGATGTAAATATTTATTTACATTATCAATGACTTTAGAGTGGTGAACTATTGACTGTGAGAGAATGTGGAAGAACCACTCAAAATCCAATGAAATATGGGTAGATTTTCTAAAAGAATCATCTTGCAGAAATTCAAATATATTTGTCTTGTTTTTTTGGGTTTTTTTTTTTCATGATTACATGGTCCTCAGTTTAAGGGTCAATCTTTTGGTTAGGTCCAATGTTTCAGCTCTACAGGTGACAATCGGGAGGATGCATTGGTTGATTACCTTTCTGTTTAGCACTATCCAGATTTACTTGCTTTTGAAGGTTGAGCTTTCCCAGCCAGAGTGATTCTTCACTTGATTTCTTCTTCTTTTGAGGATTTCATTTGTTGTCATTGGTAGATGTAGTGGTCTACTTTCTCCAGTTCTGTGTCTTTGATTTTGATGTCTCTGTCATGTACAATAGATATGTTGAAGACTTTTGTTTTACTGAAGTTTATGTGAACACCGACTTTGAAGGAATCTAAAGAGATGGCAAATACCTAAGCAACCTCAGATATACAGACATTGCCTTTTTTGCTAAGAACATTCATGGCCTCTGAATAATGCTAGACAAACTGAGGAATAATTAATAAGGAAATAAATAGTGAATCGTGCATAGTTGGATCACATAGGTTGCCAGAGTGAAAATCAAGCAAATTTCTCCTGAGCACAACATTATTTGATTTGGTTTGTCCAAGTTTACAAATGAAAAATATGTTCATATGTACTTTCAAAAATGTTTAGAGTGTGCGATTCCAAATAATTGAGGTAATAAACATCCCAACTGTTTTTATTTTTACTATTTACGTTTCATTTGATCAGATTATAAACATTATAATTTATGGATCATCATCAGTCTGATTGTGTCCGTTGTTGAACATAGACCTTCCTCAAGATTCGCCAGAAAATTCTTTTGATTAATCCAATCTATAATTTACCATAAGTTATTTAAATTTTGTATGAATATTTGAACATTAATAGCAAATTTCCAATATCCTCTATTGACTTTTATTTTTAACTTTTATTCCATTTTCTTTATTTTTATTTGATGAATTGTTCAAAACTGTTAATTTTGACTACCACTTTCCTTCATTCCAACATTTAATTGCTTTTAGGCAGAATTTAACTTTGGATGATCAAAACAAAAAAAATAAGCTCTGGGTGAGGTTTGAATGTGTGTGTCTTTCACCAAAGAAACCCACTGGTCTTAACTCTGTGAACTACTGGTAATCTACAGCTCGGCAAAAGATAAAATCTGGCACCATGTTCATTTTTTGCTTCCATACTAGTAGTATTCTTTATATTGTTTCTCTATCAAAATTTTCTCAGTTGAGATTTCACTCATTTTCTCTAGATATTCTTTTTGCATTTGCTAACATTGATAACCTTCATTTCTTTCATTACAGTTTTAGGTTTTTCCCACCAAAACGTAAACTTTTAACTGAGGAAGAGTATATTGCTCAAGGTGCAATAGAAACCGAGAAAGCTCTTGATGAATTGAGAGAATTTTGTCGAAGTCCAAAATGTGCACCATGGAAAGTGATGAATACAATGCAATCACCAAAGAGGTAAGTGTTCTGTATTTCATTACATTTTCAAGATGACCAGTAATGCCGTATTCTTCTTTATCTCTTTTTCATTTTTTTTTTTTTTTTCATTAAAAATAAATGAAAATATATAAAATACAAATAAGCAGGAAAATATGAATGAACTTACCATGCTAAAAGTATTTGGCTTCAGAACCATAGCCAGACCAGCCAATCCTTTTTGTTTATGATGGTTTTTACCACTCTGCAAAGGATATAGGTAGACAATGTTTGTGGATACCCATTATTGGAACAGTAGACTGGATTATTTCTATATATACCCTAACTTTTTGCAGCTAAAAATCAGTAATAAATTTCATCCTACTTATATAATGTGACCTCCAAGTACAGCCATAGTTATATTTTTTCCAAGAAACCAAGTTCAGCATGATTCCTGCTTTTGCTCTGTAACTTTTGCTTAACCCTGATATGTCAGGCTAAGTTTTATTTACGATACACTGTAAGCCCATTCTATTTGAATATAATATTATTCCAAAACTGCTTTAGTAGTAGTTCCTGTAAATGGGATTTGAAAACTTTGGCAAAACAAGTCATCCCAAGATGGGCTTTAGAAGTGGGAGTGAATTTGTCATCAGTTTTTATATATGTCATTGTGTCACTATTATTTGTGCATGACGTCACTGGTTTTGGTCTGGTTATTGTCATCCATCATTGCTGTTAAATACCAAAACAGAGACAAAATTCAATTGTAGGAGTTTGACAAAAGAAAGAAAAAGCCAACTTGTCCCACTGGTCTGTCTGCCAATAATCTCGAAAGCAACAAAGAAAAAATACTGTTTCTCCCAGTTGGATTTGATCCCAAAATCTACTTGTGTCTAGCAGAATGTTTTAGACCACTGAACAAGATATATTATATACATAGATATATATAAAAAGCTCAGCCTGGTCTAGCACAAGGCTACGATAGAGTATCCTGTGAAAATCAAACTCGCTAATAATGGCATGCAAGACAAGCTTTCTAACCACCATTCTTTGTAAGTACTTAAACTTCAGATATCACAGCTGTTACTTGTATTTTTTTAGAATAGCTTATCCTTTACTGGGATGACATTTTCCTTTGTTTAGATTATTTTAATAGGACTGTACAACATCAAAGATTGTGCAGATTTTGTAATGTACACAATTGTGATATTGATTTCAATATACAATAATACCTTACTTACATAACTTGAGTTGATCTTTTATAAATACTAGCAAATACCCATTTCTTTGCTAATGATATACCTAAAGCTGTGATAGTATGTTCACGTGGTAATTCAAAAGATTAACACAAGGTATCATGACTAAAATTTTTGAATTCATTTAGGGTAAAAATGAAATTGATACATCAGAAACCATAGTAGTAGTTAGATAATCAGCCTGCGAACAAACACACGTACATCCATATCAGAACAGCCAATTTTGCGTTTGTGTAATTTTTTTCCCTGCTTTTTGATGTAGAAGAAAAATATTTCTCTGTTTATTTGAACAAATGGTATTAGCATTTGATTATGGTATTAAGTCAGTGAGGTAAAATACAGATCTTAGTTAGATTAACGTTCACTGTCTGAAAACTATTGAAAGTAAATTGGCAACTATATATTTATTTATAAAGTACAAAAGAAATTTTGTATAAGTGCATGTTTACTGCATGTTTAGCCGTAGTTCAGTGGTGACCTCTCTTATCAGCCTGGCACCTGAAATGTATTCTCTTCAACCACCGAGTCGAACATGTAAATATTTATTTTGGTGTACATTCGATCATCAAATTTACAAATAGCACATGAAAAACATGTACCTCTGCTAATGCCATTCTCACTAAAAATGATTGAAAATCAGTTTATGTATACCTACTATTCAGGATAGGTAACTTGAAAAATTCCTGGATCTACACCCAAATTTAATTACTTCTTTTATAGCCCATGGGCCACCATTCCTCAAAATATTGAAATTTGTTGAGAACTTTTTGAGAAAATTGCATGGGTGGACAGACATGAAGGAATTCATATAACCATATCAATTGTTTTGGTAGAGGTAAATCAAATGCCAATTAAAAAGCATAATGATTTTAATCTGAACCCTATGAATTCTGTCTAAACATGTTGATTATTGATATTATAGCCTGCTGTGTTTGGGATGTCATTAAGAAATAATTATTTTAGGAACTTGAGTGAACAATAGCTATTAATTTAGCTTCCTCCTGGTTAAAGTCCAACAATCAAAATGGGTGCAAAGGAGATTGAAACAATTATTTTAGTGTTTGAGAATTGTTCACGTGTTATATGAATTAAAGAGTTACATTGCATGAAGGTTGTCGGAATTGGAATCTAAAAAGTAACTTACAAGGACTTAGTAATGACCCTACTTAGTAAAAGTATATTAACACTTTCTCTTTAAACTGACCTAACATAGGCTGAATTATACACTTGGTGTTTTTGAAACTCCCTCAATCTGGGTTCTGCCAGAAGTTGTTCAGAGTTCTGTGAAAATTATATACATGTGGGAGGGGTAAAAAGCTCTTTTTATATTTAACAATCATCAAGAGCAAGAAAAGAATTTGTCTTATTTCAATGGAAGATGAAATTCACGTTTATCCAGTTTGACCCTCAAATGAGTACTTATGCAATAGAAACCAAGCACAAGTTTCATACTAAATGGATACCAATCGCTATTCATGTGTAAATTAGTGTTAAAAATTGTAGTCTGTCTGTCTTGTATTTTTGTTCATATTGCTAATAAATTTCCAAAGTTCATTTTGATTATCCAAGATTCTGTCTTAAGAAAACTATATTTTTCTTATTAAACCTGTTATTTGATAATTTTGTGTTTACCTCCAAAGTTTTTATATTTTTTTGAAAAACATAAATTTTGTAAAAAGTGAGCTAAGCTCATCAAAATAAGGGAAATCGATTTTCATTTTGTATTAAATGTACTTTGAGTGAAAGAGGACTGAAAAGGATAGCGTATCTTAGAATTTCCGTCAAAATGAACCAATATGAAGGAAACTATCTTGTACACCTTAGAATACTGGGAATTACTTTTATATTTGAGAAAGTTAGTGATTCTATTCTTTTCCTTCCAAATGGTGTATTGTAGCCAGATGTAATGATTCAAAGTACCCTTAAAATATCCAGGTTTAGAGAGTGGGAAAAAAAAATCTAGGTGATTTGTTACATTTAAATTGTTTTGGGAGGGGATTTTATTTACCATGTTACTATAATGCTGGCCTAGACACTTGGTTTCATACAGTAAAATATGGCTTTGAAGTATTGGTTACTTCCTTACTTCATTGAGAAATCATTTTTCCTAAGCAAAACATTTTATTGGGTATGTGTGTACGTATATGTATAGATGTATATATCTTTTTCTTTTTTTTTTCCCCTCCTTTTTAAAGGTCAAAAGCCAGGGGAGATTTCTTTTTTAATACTTTCTCTTGTATTGCTTCATTTGCAATTATCTTTCCCTCTGGTGAAGCCAGGTATTTTTGCTAGTAATACTTATAAATTTTCAACAAACTGATCTGTTGTTAGCTGTACATATATTTTATGCTAGGGGTTCCTTGAGATATGAGAGTTATTCCTAGGGTTCTCCTAGTCTTGAAATATTGAGAGAGGCTGATATAATCTCTAAAATGGCATCTTGCTCTGAAAGCTTCATTGTGAATCCTAAGAAGCTTAAACATCTGAATGAGTATGGAGATCTCTCCTAAAAACAAAACAAAAAATTGTTGGGGATTAATTTTTTTTTCTTTTTTTTTTGTAAGATTTTTATTTTTAAGATTTGTTCACTTTCTGCTATAAAATGATTTTTTCAAACATTCCAATGGCAAATGATATCCAAAAAATGAGCTTATATTTTAAGCTAACATAAAAAAAAAATTCAGATTTAAAAGGAAAGAATGATTTATTGAGAGGAAGTAAGGAAATCTTTTGAAATTCAGATTAGCTTACATACTTTTGCTATTAACAAAATTTGCTAGCCTTTGCATGGGTCATATGGCTAAATAAAGAAACTGAACTTCTTTTGATGAACCAGTTGAGCTTCTGTTACTATCAGTGTCCCACTTTCTTGGCCATGCAAGTAAACCTTTGGTTCAATGGATGATGTCTGGAAAGAGCACACAATTCCCCACCTGAAAATTTTCATTAGTGTAGATCCATGGGCTTTCCACAATACTGATTTTGTAGATAGGTGGTATTGGCAGTCCTTTTCTTGCATCCACCATGGATGAAACTGCTTGTCTCATGAACCCTGCCAACCAACCAACCATAAACCTGCAACAGACATGGAACCTCCTACAAAATTGTTGTCTGAAATCAAGCTATGATTTTCTTGAAAGGCCATATCTGAGGTAAACTTGGATCAATGTAGGTGTTTGAATGACTGAAAAAAAAAAAACAAAAAAAAAACATATCTGTAATTAAGTTGAACTCTCTCTTGCCTAAACAGATCAGCATTTAGCAGCATAAATAAGCCATTCAATTTCATATAATATACATAGAATGAATTACTCCATTATTTGTGATCTTTCTAAATGACATAACTGCACTGGTATTCTAAGTTATTTTACTATTGAATGATCTTTTACAAAAACTTTTACGTGCATTCTTGATGTTGACTTTACCTCTTATGGATGTGTACTATCAGTAGCTAATGATGTTTCACTTGTTGAAGTAACTTTCTTAATTGGTTGTATTCAAATATTTGTTCATTTGCTAACCTAGTGTTGCAAAGTTGAGCAAATTGAATAAGTATTAGTAAATTCTGATTTTAATTCTTTATAGTTTAACTATTTTATAGCATTTAAACCATTTCCCTATACTTCCATTATTTCTCTAAATTTCTTTGGGATTCTTAATTTGATTATCTTTCTTCTTTTCAATCAATGCTCAGTGTAAATGCTTATCCTAAGGGAAAATACTGTAAATTATTGATCAGGTAATTATTTAATAAATATTCTTGAAAGATTTAATTTTACAAGTTTTATAATGTTAGAAATTTTTTAATATTGAATTGTTTTTTCTGACGTCACAACATAATTTACTGTGCCTTGCCTTGAAGTAGCTCATTAGTTTCAAGGTAACATAATATATAGTTCAGTAGGCTAGAAGAGGTGTTCCAATAATATTTCTTTAGATAATTTAATTAAATGGCTTGATACATTTACTTCTCTTATTATAGTAATACTTTTTATTCCATTATTTCTTTGAATTCATTATAGATTGAAAACTTTTCTTTGCCCCATGATTTTGCTTTGAAAAAAAAAGTTGTAGAAATCAATTTTATAAGATTTGCCTTGTGAAAATTGTCTTTCATGTGCAGTTATAATAAATGATTTTGTAATTAATTGATTTTGTAATTGTTTAATGTTATATATTAGTATAATTTTTTTTCAAAATTTTGCAAGCCAAAATTGGGGTGCGTTTTTGAGGCCAGAGTGTCCTTGATGCCAGGGAAATATGGTATATCTTCAAGTGCCAAACTATGGTGATTGCATTAGAATCAGTATTTACAAAATTTTGCCACTGTAGGTTTACAAGTCACTGATTCTGAAATTACAATGGTATTATTTCCCTCATGTTCTTATTTAAGGAATACTAAATAAGTCTTTTATTATTATTTCAGATTCACCAATTTCATTTTAGGAGGTTCCCACATCACTGATGATGAGCTTCTGCAGTACAACACTGACCTGGGACATATGCCATACCGCCCTCATGATGATGATGATTCAGATAGTAATGATCAGTCAGACTTTGATCTCCAGTGGGATGAAGATACTTCTTCTTAGTTCCAATTGGTCTCATTCTTTAATGCAAATATAAACTGCTGAAAGTAGAGAAAGCTATTTTCAGGAGAAGAACAACTTGAATGGTGCTTATACTGTCTGATATACACTTTACCCACGTGTTCTTACTTCACTCAGTAGACACCTGTTATTTTGGCACCCTCAGAGATTTGAAACTGTAATTATAATGAATCTGGTGTTATAATGGATGGATTTCATACAAAGTGTATTAATGAGAAACTAAAGAGTACAGACAAATTACTTATTACCCTTTCACAGCTTAATGCCCCCCATTTGAGTCATAGGTCTGCAAATGGATCAACCAAAAAGTTTTTAAAATGATGTCTTCATAAACTGTTGCTGCAAACTAATCTCTGACAATAGTCTTGCAAGAATATGGAAACACATAACATTAGAAAGCTTGCCATTAAATAGTGCCATTACAACAAAAGTTTAATATACATCATGTCTTTCAGAATGGTTTCCTGCTGTTACAACTTTTAAAGTTTCTTTGTTGCATTTCAACCAAGGATTTTTCGTGTCTTTTACAGCCTTTTGCTTTTGCTCCAGTTGAAATTCTATGGCAGATTTTATGAAAACTTATTTCTGTCAGACATCTCTTTGTCCAAGGATTTTGTTTGTTGTCTATTTGAAAATATAAAAAATTGTCAATGATTATATTGTAGGGTGCTATGGAAAGTTTATTCTTGTTCTTTTTTTTTTTTTTTTTTCTTCTTAAACAAAAATTGAAATTACTCTTGTGAAAGTGACAATAGAATGCAAATATTTTTCTTGAAACCTTTTTAATATATATCTTTTTTAAAATTATGATAGTATGATTGTTGCCCCCTTCAATTAATTATATCAATGGTTGATGCTATAGAAGTGATTCTAAATTAGGGTACAACGGTGCTGTAAAGAATGATTCTACTGTTAAAAAACTTCTGAGATTATTGGCCGTTTCAGGAAGGCAATTTTGGGATCTCAATGAGGCCAAGGATTCTAATATTCTACTTTATTTTATCCTTTGATGATTCATTTATCTTTTACCACTCAATATTTTTTTTTTCAAGGACGCTAAGATTTTGTGCACTTCATAACTTTGAAAGCTTGTAACTTGTGTGCATGTTCATGTAAGACTGAAAGTGACATGACAACACAACCATGAAATTCAAACACACTATTGGAGCCATTGGAGTCACCTGCTGTGGAAGGACAAATTTTTTGCAGTACAAAGTCATTTACAGAGTGCTAAAGGTTAAAAAAAAATCAACCTGAGCAGATTCATGAAAATGAATTGAAGAGAGTTGCTGACTATTGAATCATCAGTTAAAAATTGCTTAACACTGCACCCTCCATATTGAGACATACTTCACAAAAACCTTCTGGGCATTGCATTTTGAGAAAACTTTCAATATGGAAACTGGGGTTATAATTTTAGATTCAGATCCTTTAATGAAACTTGGAAAAATAGCTTCCAGCAGCAACATAGTGTGAATTTTACTGCTTTATAACATGGCTTTTAATGAATGCTTACATGTCACACATTTAAAAAAGTGCAACATCTTTTAACAATTTTGGGACTAAAACAAGTTAATTAGCGTTTTCCTTGTATTCAAGATTGTTTCATCATCATATCATTGTTAATGTTTCCATCTACTATGCCTTCGGATGTTTGAAATGAATTGTTGATCACAGTATCAACACTGAGGCTGAGATGTTCCGTATCCTAGAATTCATTGTTGAGCTCTTTCTTTTCTTCTGGTCCTTTTTTTTTTTTTTTTTTTTTTTTTCTTCAAATGTGAAATGCAGCAATGGCTCCCTTTCTGCATACCTACTTCCATTTATTACAGTCTTATTTACTAAAGTAATCGGGTTGATTCAGCAAACCAGTAATCAGGTTGAAGCAGTATAAATCAAACTGGGTTTAGTTGGCTAATGTGGATTAAGCTACTTAATATGGATTGATAAATCCTGGCTTTTATGGCTTGAGTCAGTTAACAGACCTGAATCCAATCACTTGATTATATGGAATTTGTTTACATATTTGAATTAGGTGTTGATTAAAAATAGGATTATGAAACATATTTGTTCAATATGCATAATTAATAAGAAATAATTAAATTGATATAAATAGTGGAAAGGCCAAATATAAATTACTACTGAAAAAAGCTGGAATGGGGAGGGACTCCAATGAGATTTATGCATATCTCTCATAATAAGATTTCGAAATCTATGCTCCCTGGATCTGGCTGTAACAGTTGGTAATCTAAGTTAGTAAAATTCTGCTATTCTCATATTAGTATGTCCTATGGACTAAACATCTAATTTATCTTGGAGAAAAAGGGTAGTAACATGCTACCGAAACAATGCCTGTACAATTTGAAGAAATTTCGATGGATTTTTTTGTACTATTGATATTACAAGTACACATCTAAAATTTAACAGCATGAATAGTGCTTTTAGGATTGTAAAAAAACACGTAATTACCATTTTTGCCAGCCTATGATATGCCTGGTTTACAAGGTTATTTGGGTGACTGACAATCACTGCAACTCGTAGCTTTCCATTTCAAGCTTCCATAGATGCCCCCCCCCCCCCAGTCATAATACCAGCACATGGGATGCAGTGTAATATTTGCATACTTTTTATTTCATTTCATTCAAAGATGCATCTTAAATGCTGGCAAATACAGTAATTTTAAATGATAAAAGAAAATATGAAACATTCTGTTCACAACAATTGCCCTACAGGTTGTTTATATTAAACAATACAGTATAAAATCTTGAAAATCAGAATGGTTTTTATTACTTTATAATACATAATGCAGGAGACCAATGACACAGCCTTACTTGGATTTCAAAACTGTTTTGCTCTGATAATAGTTAATCAGTTTAAGTATCTTTACTATCACCTTGAAAAAAGCCTCTTCAACTCTTAATCATTTCAATACAAATTTCTATCAAGCCAAGCAAAATATCTGCCAACATATTTTTTCTCTCTTTCCCCTATTTTTCCTTTTCTTTAAGAAGATTCTTTTGGTTAAGATCCGAATGGTATAAAATCCATAACACACTTTATACTATTTCAAAAGTGCATGATTTATCTGATTTGCTTATAATATAATCCATCTTTTACTTTTGCATTATTTGCTGCCATTTTCTTTATAAAAATGTTTAATTTTAGGATGTTTTTCAAATTTTCCTCTTGTAATTATACTGTACTGTCTTAAATTTTATCTATCTTTGCATTTGTCAAGGATTCTGTAGATAAATATGACAATATTATTCATATGATTGTAACACATAAAAACTTTTGAACATGGAACATTTTTTTCAATATGGATTAACAAAATGAAAACTTCCACCTTCCTTGAGTTGAAAAGTTATAGAGACTTCGAGGCTAGATTCTACATTTTTACGGTGTCAAATAAAAATTACTGAGTGCTATTTTGATTCTGTTGATAGATAAATTGGCCCATTCATTTTTTTCTGAATCTATACATATGTTTTTATATTGAGAGAATTAAGTTTCTTGCTTATCTTAGCAAAGTGTAATGTACTTTTCTTCACTTCTGATTTGTGAGTTTTTTGTTTGCTGTGATTATTTGCTGTAAAGTTTGATTTTAAATGTTTGATTACGTTGCCATATCTATTTAGTTTTTATACGTCATAATTTCATTTAAACTGTATATGTACACAATTTGGAAAGCTATCTGAAAGCAGCATGCTCTTATAAAAACCTTTCTGTGAACCAAAATGGCATTAAGCAAAGAAGTAATTACCATTTATCTATATGAGGGAAAAACTTTGAGTGTTCTCCCCCGGCCAAAAAAAAAAATAGAGGTGATATATTAGGCTAAGATGACAGAGATACTGGAGACTGAGGTGTGCACTGCCTCTATGATGGCTTGCTGCAAAGCAAATGCTGAATGCTATTTTGGAGTTGTTGAGTGATGGGAAGGTGCACGAAGACTCACTGCAAAATAAATACTATGCAAGAATAAAAGTGAAAAAGGTTGTGTAACACAAACTTTTGTGAAGTGGGAGTGGGTTACTCTTATCTTTTTATTAGTTTTTAGTTGGCATAAAAAAGATATAATCTAATTTGTATATACTCTTATCTGTTGTTCAAGTTTATGCTGGCAAAAATGAAAAGTTATCTAGATTAGTACATAAAATATGACCCTCTGCAGTTTGAGCATAGGAAAATATTTGGAAGTGAGTTTATAGAACATCGTAACTCATGAGTGGAGATCATCAATGAACATTGTCGGGTAATTTTAGTTAGGCTGATGCACTTTTAATAAGTCTGGCTACAGAAATTGATAAACAATGAAAATAGAAAATATTTGCTTGTTTAATAATATTTTCTTTGGTTCTTCTTTTTAAACAGTAATGTCTGTCCTTTTTCAACTATACAAAATTGGTGGGAGGGGAGTAAGCTTGAAATAAATCTTTTTACTAAACATTTCTCTCAGGATGAAAAGGAATCATTATATTAATCTGTTTCTTTTAATACTCAAGTATGTAAAACTTGAAAATAGCACCAGTATTTTGAGCTTTTAATACTAAATAAAATCATATTCATTTAGTGGAACATGTAAAACATAATTCCAAATGAGTGTGTGTGTGTGTGTGTAATATATATATATATATATATATATATATGGAGGCATGGGTGACTCAACGGTATGGACAATGGAATAGACAGAGTTCAAAATCCTGTCAAACCTGTTTACATTCACTTTGTACTAATGCCCTTGAGAATAGCATGAATCCAGATTTCGTCCACCCCTCCAGCTATGGATAAAATAGAAGGGCAGTCTTTTTTCATCTGTTCCTTTTTCAAAGAAAGGCAGTCTTCTCAGTGCTTGAAAAAATTTTTCCAAGGTTTCAGACGATCAATATTTTGCATTTTATTTGTGAAAAGATGTTTTCAAAAACAAATCAATAAATTATTCAGAATTTGAAAGAAGAAATTTTACCAGTGAGAGTCAAGCTCATGCATAAGTTATAAAATTTCTATTATTAACTAAGATTAGATTTTTGATGGATATATCTATAGCTTTTCCCTTGGAAATTAAGAAAAACAAAAAAAGTAGAGCAAACAAATTGAAGACAAGTGAAATGAATTGATGAACATGAGTGAGTGAGTGAGTGTGTGTGTGTGTGCGCATGCATATATATATATATATATATATATATATATATTTTAGTCGCTGCAAATGTTAATTTTTCAAGTGAAATTAGCTGAAACTTCTATTTGGTGTATTTTGTTTAAATGATAATTCATTTTTTTGTTTCAACTCGGTTATCTGAATTATTATTCAGATTTACTGAATCAAACTTTCAATGTCTGAGTGTGAAATCAGCTTTGCTGTTCAGTTACAGGTTTCAACTAATTTCTCTTCATTAACATTTGCAGTAACTCTTTCTATATATATTTATATGCAATTATTCATATTCGTCAATTCAGTTTGCTTGGCTTACTTTTTAATATGCTCAAGAAAAGGTATAGAATAATTGAAAAAACTCTAAGGAAGTCATCGATTCTAAATATATTAAAGATTTTAATCTGTTAAACCCATCTACTGTTGATGACGGACGTTTCAGTCATTGCAATTCTGTGTCTAACTCAAAATTTTCATTTTTTTTTTTTTTTTTTTTTTTTGTGTGTGTGTGTCCGGACATTAGTCTTGCAATGGAAAAGGGCTTTTATCTTGCAATGGGTAACTACTATTCTTCACTACCAGTTACAGTAAATGGTTTTTAATGCACCTTTCAGATCTAATGAATATTGCAGTATGTCAAAGAATATTTATTGATAAATTATAAATTTTTTAGTTGTGTATAAATTCATCTAAATCATTGTAACCAACTGTTGTTACAGTTCATTAAATTAATCTTATTTTTCAATTCATTTTGTTTTTTTTAAAAGTTCTTTGCAAAAAAAAAAAATTGTAAATAGTGATTTGAAAAAAACAAAACAAAAAAGCCCAAGATATGATTTAATTTTATAATTTCTTATCTTTGTAAATAAAACACCTGATTTTTGAAAAGACAACTATTTTCTGAAAAAAAAAAAACATCCCCTCACCGCCTTATGTCAGCATTCCCTACATTGAGATTCTGTAATACCTTAATTAGTGCAGGTTCTGATGTAGTACACTTGGGATATTGCTACATGAACAAATATGACTAAGTATGGGCTGGAAAAACAAACAAACAAACAAACAAAAAAAAACACATTAGGACTGCTGTTTTGAACAGTACAGATAATGTAGGAACAAATTATTTATACTGGTCCATCAACCATATGAAATATGCTATTCTTAGATAATTTTCAATTATTTTTCGTTCAATGTTTTTATGCATAAATAAATATTTTTATTTTAGAAAATATTAAGAATGAAATAGTTACTAATCATAATCAAAGAACATTACTTAAAAAAAATTGACTATCTTATGAGTATTATTTGTGTTAATTTGATATATGGATTGTTCTACATATATCTGTAGGAAAGAATTAATTTGTTGAAAAAGTTTTTTTGCTGCTTAATCGATAAAAGTTAAAAAAAATATTTCAATAAGTCACTTATTGCTCACTGAACTTGAGAATTAAAAAAAAACACAATTTTTTTTTTTTGTTTTTGTCAGCGTATCTACAGCAAATGTATATAAATATATATTTTTATGAAACTGTATTTTTTTTGTTTACTTTCATTTATGTCCTTCATCAAAATTGAGCCCACCACAATTTCCTTTTCAAATACAGTTTTTATTTAAAGATGATTTTGAAATAAAGTTTTTTGACATTTTCTGAATTATTTTTGTTTTTTGTGTATGAACATGATCCAGCAGATAGCTATTATTCATTCATTTAAGCTGGAATATAAGAGACAAACATTTTAAAAACTTTTAACCAGCAAAAAAAAAAAAACTACTTTTAAAGAACTGTTAAAGAAAGCAATTTGATATAGCTTTCTTCCGCAAATCATTGATATGAGATAACATTTTATTCATTTTTTTTTTTTTTTTTTTTTTTTTTCAAAAATTAAATATTATTATAACTCTCAACTTGGAGAGTATTTTTCAGAATTAAATGCATTCAAAATGAGCAATATTTAAAAGAATTTTGAAAATTTCTATAAAATAGATTTTCTTGGCATTGGATAATCCCAGTCAATTTTATCTCACCTTTCTGCATAACACATGAAAATTCTGTGCATTTTTTTTGAATAAAAGCACCACTATCCAGTAGCAAATCATGGGGAGTATCACGACTCACAATATGGATTCCCCGAGACCATATGCGCAACCGAGGCCGGCAAAATGTTAGATGGAGAGACGAGCTAGACAATTCAGGAAGTACTGGCTCCGTGACGCCCATGATAGAGAAGTGTGGCAAATCCAGGGGAAGGTCTGTGTCCAACGACGGACGCTAAAAGACTGATGATGATGATGATCCAGGAGCAGAGTATTCCTATAAGTTACAAGTCAAAATAGCATATGGTTAAGAAGCAATGACCATTTATTTATAAGGAAAAAATTTTGAGCGTTCCCAGACCTCAAAAATAATACTGAGTTGTTGCAGGTTTGGGTGGTAGGAGAGAATGTAAGATGGTGTTTACTACTGTCATTTTCCATGAAAGTGACAAAGTGAACTCTTCTGTATTAACTTTGACCTCTTCAGTGAAAAGATTTTTAATGCATGTAAATAATATTGAAATTAATTCAGTTGTATGTATGCTTTAAAATCAGCCTTCCATCCCCTTAGACATTGTTCTTACAAACATCTCTCTTTTGATAAGATCAAATAAAATGGTCTTCTTCATTTAAATGTGTAGATTTTTATTTGCGTAAGGGAGATATCTGAACACAAAAAATTTATTTATTGCCTCGGCTATCCACATCTAAAGTTGAGAAAATATTCTCATCTTTGTCATAATCAAATATTTTTTAAAAATTGCACAGTTAATAGCATCAATGTATTCAAATATCTATATGTATTATAATCTAAAACTAATTATCAGTATAATATGGTGTATAGGAGGATCATTCACCAAAATGAACAAGTACGTAGAAAACTTTGTAAGATACATTTTTTTCCCCAGTCCCATCTTACCCCAGGATATTTGATACAGTTTTCTTGAAAAAAAAAAGGATCAGTTTAGCTTACCTTTCATAAAACAAATGTTTTTAATGAACCTCAAATACTCCGTGGTTAGTGCTATGGGAACAGTGTTCTCTTACTCTGTTTTGGAGAAGGAACCGTGTTTCCTCACTATCATAATGCTACCAAAATTCTCATTTTGTTTATCTATTTGCTGTTCCCTTTCAAATCACCTGGCTGTAGAGGCTTGCTTTGCTAAAGCAGGCAGTTTTGCATTCCCTTACTTTTTTTGTAGCACTACACCACTGAATATAATAATATAAGAACTCTAAATTTTTACTTTAAAAATTGAAGTTTATAATGGTAGTAAAAAATGACAGCCACTGGTAGTTTTCAGTTGGTAAACATTCAAGTGCTTCTGGTATCAAGATAGAGATGGTGATATAGTACCCATGAGACTATAAATGCTATGGGAAAAGACCAGGCACAAGACTGAGAGACGAAATGGAAAAGTTTGTCGGTAAAACATTAAGTAGAGATTAACACAATCCTTCTTGCTATGGAAGGAGATGGGAAAGGCCTTTGTCCAGCATCGGACATATAACAACTGATGATGACATGTATGTGTGTGTGTGTATATATATATATATATATGTGTGTGTGTATAACTCAAAGCGAAAGTCGGTTGCTTTTCCAACTTCAATACTTTAGGAACAGAAGTGTCTTTGGAAGCTTTCATAAGATAAAACTAAATTTCTGGTCAATACATTTCTCAAGCTTTAGATGTCTCAAAACTAAAAAAGAAAAAAAAAGCTTTAAACAGTATCATTCAGGATAATCTTGTCAGTTTTTCAAAGATTCAACCATGCAGTTTGGTAGCTGCTTCTTTCACTGTAAGAATCCAAGAGAGATTGGATTTATAACCATCTTTGACGTTTTAGAATTAATGGTAGATACCAAAGACAGATAGTAAAGTGTGCAAAGATATGTAAATGGATTTGTTTGTGCTCCCTTCAAGATATACAAAAGAAACAAACTAGAAAGCACTCAGAGAGTGTACACATCTGCCAATGCCAAACACTTACTAAATACTGAATGAAGTTCATATATATATATATATCTACGATGCAGAGTAGGTAACTGTTACGATTTTCTATATTCTGGACAGTTGTTTACCTCCTTGATGTATAGAAAAATATCGAGAACAAAAAAATCCTGGATCTTCCCCATAATTTAATCAATTTTTCCTCAACCTATGGCATACCCATCTATGAAATGTCATTAAAATTCGTTAAGAACTTTTTGAGATATCTTTGTATATCTGTCCACACAAAAGAGTGAATACGTATAAATATATAAAAGAACAATATCTTTCAATTATATGTTCTCGTCCCTCAACAGATTAAGATCAACTTCTGTGAGAAATCTAGGCACACCAACTAGACCTGGGGCTGTAACTGAATCTAGTATTTTGCTGGAGTTCATACTAGGTCAGAAACTGATATAATGACAGATCTTTACTTCTAACTCAAGATCTCCTAACAATGAAAAAAAAAAACAAGCAACTTATATTGAATATTTCATAATACATAGGTTTAATCTACCAAAAATGTCAGGCCTTTACAGAATTTTGGCAAAATACTCTATCAAGTGCATTATGAATTCTGAAAACTTGTTTGCAAGTGATGGACAAATGATGAATTTTACAATTATCAAAACTATTCAATGAAACATAAAAGATTTGTATTTTAAATTGAGTTGAATATGGAATTTTCATTTTCATCTATAATGTGAGCCCAACTTGAAAGCAAAACATATCTCTTATGAAAAAAATTTTACTTTAAAAGAATCCTTTTCTTCTTAAAAAAAATTCATTTTTTCTATTCGTTGAACTTTTATAAGACAAATCACTAAACCCCAAGTTGGGATATCTTTGGCCACCTTAGAAGGGTTTTATTAAAATACAAGAAGCAAAGCAAAGATACCATTTATTAGCAGTAACACTTGCTGTAATACTGAACAAGTCTGGTTAGTTACTCAATAGAAACTATCATGCAACCAATGTATTCTTATAGCATGCTGTGTTTGGGATGACCAATTAAAAAATTTGAAAAAAGGGTAATCAAAGAATGAGTTACTTCTATCACCTTTTGTTGGGCAGGGATCACTGAAAAAAGTCTAATTTTATTGAAAAAAAAACATGAATGCTGCTTGACATAAACTTGGAGATCAGTTTAGCATAAACTTACGTTGCAAATTAGACAAACTAAAATCCAATTGGGTTTCGTAAATTTAAAAAAACTAAGTTTTTCCTAGACAATAAGGAATATGTTTACATTTCCAGCCCTCCAGCTTTATTAATGTAGCTTGTACATGTCATACATCTATAGCCAGCCAGACTGACTTGAAAACTGAAGAAACCTATATTGATGGTTTTGGTGACAGTTTTGTTTGACGGTTTCTAATTACCATATTCCTAACCCTAACCCCAAATTCTTTTGATTAAAGACCACAAACCACTGTATAAAAGCTTTCATAAATAGCATTCCCTTTTCTTCTTTTTATGAGAAGCAATGAGGGATTAAAGCACATTTACACTGTAAAACCATTATAACATGGAAATCAGGGTCCATAATTTTCTACTCCATTATAAGTGATTCAACATAGTAATGAATTTTCTATTTTTACAAACCTTAATCCAGACCCCCCAACTTCTCCAGGACCGACCCTTGTAATTTGGTGCAGAAATGGAGAGAAAACTTCTGGGGTTAGAATAGGGTAGGGCTTGCCTAGTAGGAAGACAACTATAAAAAATTTTGAAATCGTCTCTCCTCACAGGGTTATATTTTGACAAAACTTTGATACATATGAATAGTGTGTCTAGTGCAGGAGTTTGACAATACATTAGTAATTTTTTTTAGAGATATGAAAGGGGCAATGAGTTTCCGTATATTGACTCCTGAAATGTTTTTGTCTAATTCGTTTTCTTTTAACAGTTGGTGTAACCCGTTTCAGTTGAGGTCTTTCTATTTTTGAATTTAGATATTATTTTGAGAGCCAAATCTAAAGTTTTCAAAACTGGGATCCATGCTCAAACTGTATTATATTGTGCCATGTATTACCAGTGGTGATTGCTCTAATCAATGGATTACCTTGAGTCAAGCCCTAAATTCTTTAATCATATATTCTGCAATTAAACCTCTCAAACCTTTTGTATCAAAGCATTTTAAAGTTGTATTCCCTTTGCTTCTTGTATCTTACCACCACTGCACCTTTGACTGATATAAATGAGGATTTCTTTCATGAATAAGTATCCATTGGCTGTATATAGAAAATGAACACTAACAAAATGTAAATAATGTTGTAAATCATCATGGCAAAGCAAAAGCTGTCACAGGTATCATCCCCTTTTTAGTTTTTATGAAATAAGGTGGAAAGAGAAAATAGCATTCAGCAAGTTGTTATAGTGTCAGTATGCATCCTCTTCCCCTCTCTCCTGCACCCCAGTCTCCTGTATCTCCCACCCCCCAACCTCCAACAACTCAGTTTAATATACCATCATCAACATTTTGGAAGTCTGGGAATGCTTAAAAAAAATTCTCATTTAAATTGATGGTAATAACTTCTTTGCTTTTACGTCATTTTGGATTATGAAAAGTTTCCATAGGAATGCTCAGATGGTGAAGTATGTATGAACTTCCACTGGGCCATTTATGAGAGGCTGCATTAGTGTGGAACTACAGTACATTCCTGTTTTCAATGACACAAGTGTGAAATTCCCACCCCTTATTTTGATTTTTGATTCTGATACAAAATTTTTTGTATGGTACATGAATATATAGATTTACAGAAATCCTCAATAGACTCCAAGACTTTCTGAAACTCTCTACTACATGAACTTAGACAATGCAAAGATAACAGAAATTTCAACTGAAGACCGGAAGACATCTCAAGGGAAATTTGAAGGCAGATATGTTCATTGATTTTTTAAAAAATAATGAAGAGGTAGCCTCGTATTGTTACTAAGCCATAAAATTTCAAGTAAATTTAGATGTAAGTCTATGAAAGTCAGAATTCATCTATCAATAGGTCCAAAGATTTTCCACTTAGTTTTTCACAAATATTTTGCTGATCTTTATCTCCTGCACAGTCGAGTATTAAATCTTATCTTTTCTTTGTAAAATAATCAAGTATTGCTGAAAGTTGCCATCGCAGGAATTTGCACAGTGCAAATTTGTATATTAACGTGAGAGGTCTTATGCCCTTTGTCTGTTTGACTGCCATGCTATGGAAACAACTTCAACACAGCCCAACTAAATTTTGCATACATACTCATTTGACCTAGAGGAAGGATTTGAACTCAAACAGTTTGAGAAAATCTTTTTAGAAGGGGGTTCTTTTTACAATGTAAATATAATGCTAAAATGGACCATTACTTTCAATATGCATATACTTATCTATTTCTCTTATTTATACATAATTCTTTAAAGGTCAAATATGAAGGGAAACTTTTTTACAAGTCTGAAAGCTTTACTTTTTTCCCCCACTTCTTAAGTATTAACCTGGTATAGACGAGCCCTTCAGTTGGTATATATGTATATATATACAAATATATATAGTTGAATTAATTGATTATTTTCTATTGACTTACGAGCTATATATATTAATTATAATTTCAGATTCAAAAGTACATTATTAGGCTTTGTGTAAACAACATTTGCATTCTAGATGTTAAGAATCAGTGTATATATATATATATATATATATATATATATATATATATATATATATGCCTGTTCATTCCCCAAGATTTGCTATCAACTAAACCTCTAATAAAATATAAGGGGAAATTAATCAAATTTGCAATATTATTCCATCAACACACATACAGTGTTATTTTATTTCTACATCCTATTGTATTTATTTTGACTGCTATTTACTTTCATCTTAATCTTCAACTCAGGTCGTCACTCTATGTCGGTAAGTAAACGGCATGGATTGAAAATAAAGAATAAGCTCCTGGTGAGATCCAAACTCATGTCTGCCTGGTTTTATGCCCAGTTACAGGAACTTCGTGGTTGGCAGAAGTCCAAATCTTACCTTTTTAACCTAGCCTTTACACTGATATCTGAGCCATGTTTGTTGATTTTCGTATAATTATTATTATTAAAGCAATTATTTTATTATAATTATTCTATTATTCATGTTTCATTTGACTGGGTATTGTAACCCATTGTAAAAATTTTGACTACTGTGTGCCTTTATCTTAATTTTTCAGCAATAAAAATAAATGAAATAATTATTTCTTTATCATTTTACAGATAAAGATAATTCAGTTTTTCTTTGAATTGTTAATGTAAACATCTTTGCAGTGCTGTTTTCTCAATAAACCTACAGAAGAGCATTGATGAAACTGTACAGAGAGGAGATAAAAATTGATAGAAAACTCGATGCTTTATCAGCTTGTCCTTGTAGCCCAACAAAACATGGATCATTATCTCATCTCTTTGGATTTGTTCCACCTCTGCCTATGAAATTGGAAGAGGCATGTATATGTATTCACCTGTGCTTGTGTATCTGCACAATATCTCCAAAAGTTCTGAATGAATTCCAATGACATTTTGTGGAAGGGCGGGCTAAGGGAGAATTGTTTAAATTTTGATCCAGATCCAGGAATTTCTTTTCATTAACTTCACAGCATAGAAACTATCAATGAATTGACTTTTATTAGTGACAATTTGCATTGACATAGATGCTCTCTGAGTGCTGTCTATCTTTTTTTTCCATTCAACTGTCTGAACTATTGTCTCTCGTAGGATTGCCAAAAGGAGACTAAACTTTTAGCACATTGCTTTGGTTCAAATCTTAGCTTGATGAGGCTTGATATTCATCTTGCTCAGAATAAAGGAAATTCAAACTTAAACAATCAGGGCCAAGAGGATCTTTGCTGTCAGGGGTTCCTCTCTGCTACTGGCACCAGGTCACCCAGTGTCTCAGTACCAAGAAAAGAAATGAGTATTGCTAAGCATCTTTAGCAGTAATGATTAATACATTAAATGTACAGTCGGTTGGTCTCATCATTTAGGACAGTGTTTTGCAAACTTTTGGGGCCATAACCCTGAATACAGAATTTTTTGGCCTGGCAACCCTCAGGACAGAAACAGGGTTTCAGTGTTTCATTATTTAGTTTTATCCAATTGAATTTACCTAATTTAACAATCAAGTACAAGCATTGAATGTGAACAGACAGGAATACGCAGGATTTTTCACACATTCGTCGATACTTTATTGTTTACAATTATTTTCCTGTTTCAGAGTCTCAATGAGGCTTTATAAGCCAAATTTGTGATGTAGATATATTTTCACTATTTTTACCTCAAACATTTTTTCATTTCACTTATAAATTTTATTTTTTTGTCAAGATTATCCCACAACCCTAATTTGGGTCACACCCATGGGTTTGGGAATCACTGATTTAAGAGATTATAGGAAACAAAGCAAGTGTTCTGTCCCACAGTTGATTAGCATCTCATATACTTGCTTTGGTCCATTAACTTTATTGGTTTTTGATTTAGATTGAAGATAAAGTTCTAGAGCTCCCTATTGTTCTAAAATTTTATTTACTACATTTTCTCTCAATAGCCGTATAGTTTATGCCAGCTTTGTTATTTTATGATTGAATCATTACAAAATTATTCTGTCACTTTCTGCTGTCTGAAAAGTATGACATCAAGTATTTTAAAAGAGACCCTAAATATAATGGTAACACCAACACAACATGGCTTTCACAAAGAGAAAATCAATGGTATACACATCCAAAAATGAAGACTGATGGTACATCTTTTGGTAACTTTTGAAATCTATGTGTCTTTCACTTCATTGTAGAGAAGTTGTTGCTTCCAAATCCAATAATATTGTTCAAAGGAATACTTCTTTCATTGAAAAGAAAAGAGATATTACATCATAAAAGAGAGCTACCACTGTCCTGTTTCTACGACACTGTCAAGAAAAGTATCAGCAACATTATGTTTGGTTTCATCAAAGTATATCGCTATGGCCAAAGCTTTTGTTACAGATATATCAATACTTTCATCAATGATTATTGAAAACCTGTTCTTGATGTATAGAATCACCATAGCACCACGAATAGCCTGCTTGACCAAACAGCAACAGATTCTTCTCTCTTTGCTCATGTGTGTCTATGTGTGTTTCTGGGGCATTCCTGTTCACATTTTGTGAGCTACAACCATGAATACACAAATAAACACCATCTAAAAACATTTTTTTTCTGTTTTTTCAAAAAAGTGCTTTTGGGGATCAACAATGCTCAAATCTTGTACTGATATGTTTTAAATAATTTTTGTGAAAAGTTCTTTTTTTTTTTAGATAATTTGTTCTAGCACACATGCAGCTATGGTGATTCATTTATGTGAGTTGTGATGATATATGAAAGCTTTGATCTTTTAACATTTAGGTTTGGGGCAATATTACTATCTGGGAATTCCCTGCTGCAAATATCAAGATGATCTATGTGAACAAAAGGCACATGTCCTGAAGAATAACCAGCGATTAAGATGTCAGCCTTTGCAACTTTTTCACTTCCAGTTATTGTCTTCTCTGTCAAAGAAGAGGTAATATCCATTTTAGACTTTGTATCTTCGAAATTTTTTAAAAGTTTTCCAGTGTTTTTTTTAATCAACAACATAAGCTTTTATTAGTGCAATATTCTCCTAGCCAGTCTTAAAAGTTGGGTTCCTGCAGCCCTTATTTGAAAGATTGTACATAGCATGTTTTTCTCTTTTATCTCCTAACTCATCATTGTTAATAAGGGATGTAAATTTCAATACTACAAAATTTGCACATGATCAACGCTTAATAAGTTCCCACAAATAAATGCTTCAAAATAACGCTTAAGTTGTTCACATGTGACAAACAATGTGACAGTATGAAAACCAAAAATACATAATGGCAATTTACAACCAACTTGTAAAGTACCCAAAGTTAGTATGTTCATTTGCACAATTTTTTGTCAGATGAATTTCATAGAAAAGCCTGAGAATCAAGAAATAAAATGCATGGAAAAACTTACATTTCATTAAATTTTGAAATAAAAACAAAACAAAGCACACGGCAATCCAGACAGAAAAGGATAAAAAAAAAAATTTAGAGCTGGGTTTCTAAAAACCCAGCATATATAACCTTGCTGTTGAATGCTAACAATAACTCTAGCCCACGCCCACCCACTGTCTACTCAACCTTATTTGCAGTTTGCTTCAATATTTCGTAACGAATTTCCACAGTATATAATTTTTAATGCACAAAGTAAATAAATCTATCATATCAAGCTAACAATAACATCTACTTAAGCGAATGACTCTCAGCATGTAACCTACTTGTACTACTCGAAATTAAAAAAATTTACATACCTTAGTGCTTCACAGTCCTTTTAGACACCCGACACAATGCATAAATTCTATTTCAGTAGTTAGTTTCATGTTCAAGATAAATTTCGCATTCCAAATACTGAATTACCACCCTTAAATTTCTTTACCTAGCCTCACATTCTGATCACACATTTTCTTTCATAAATTAAAAATGAAATATAATTCAACATTTGATGCCAATATGAGACTTGGAATTTGTAAAACAAAAGCAAATAATTAGAATAAAAAAGGCCGGACTTAATTTTTTTTTGTTTTGAAAAGTGGTGCATCAGAAATAAAATGAAAAATCGTGCTCGAAATGCAACAATTTCCCTTATATCATAACAACTCCAGGGTGTACGAGAATTACCTCCCTATTAGAAATTGTATGTAACTTTTGTAAATATTGCTCTATTTTCGTGACGCCTCGTGACTTCTTCCTGTCGGAATGGGCCATAGAGAAGATATACCGCACCAAACCATAAACTCTGGATCCTTGTTCGGGGGGGGGGGACACATTCGACTAATGGCCAACATACCACTGGGCTTCCTGCAAAGGTCTGAGACCATAACAAAAAGCTTATAGAAATTAATGGACAACGCTGGTGCTTACGATACGTTGAATTTTAATACAACTGGCAAATTCTACCACTATATGGTCAAAAAAGCTAGTTTGACTACAATGGACCAAAAAACAATGAAGTTATCACCAATTTCCAATAGGGAGCTTCTTCTGACCCACCCTGTAGCTAATCAACATGAAAAAAAAATCATTTGAATTCCTGAATTGACTTTATTTATTTTTTCAGAAAAGATACTTCTGAAATCGTTCCAGTGGAAGGGTCCATTGTTTCAAATAGTTGATAGGAGATATTTTTTAGCATCAAAATTGTTACTTCTAAGTAGAAGAATTCAGAAAATTATGGTCAGCCTTTGGAAAACAAATGTAGAATCTGATGCAAGACTAGACACTTGAAAAATGTAACCAGAATATGAGGCTAAGTAAAAAAATAAAGGGACCTAATTCAGTGCATTTGGAATGTGAAATTTGTTTCGGACGTTAAAACCAACTTACCCCTCTTTTTAATTTCGAAATATCCATTGAAAAATTGAGAAGTTCGGTATCTTCCTAAGTTCTAACAAACTGTCATTTTGCCATGGGAACCGGCTTTAGATGTGGGGCCCAGTTTATATATCACAATGACCAACTGAAGATTCATCCAACAGATGTAAAAAGGGGTTGGTACTCGTTAAATAAATGGGCGATTTCGTTGTTCAGCGTCACAAATGATCCCGGTTGATAGGCATTCGTCGGTCAGATGGAACAAAATACTGATTAGGCAGATAACAAATCTTATGAAAACCAAGTGTAAAAAATCCAAGATTTTACCATAAAGTCATGCAAGAGAAGATTAATTCTTTCAAGTTTTGAAAGCTGGTATATTTTCTTTTGAAATTGTAAGAATAAATAGCAGTATATCAAATTGATATTGTCGATGAAAAGGATTGAAAAGTTTCTTTCATTAGATTTAGAGACTTCTTGGTTTAGCATTTCTTTGCAACTGACCGCCGAGTGCCCTCACAAAACCGTGATTATTTGGGACGTTTAACTACAAGATAGCCCATAAATGTAGAAATAAAAACATTGTGTGCCAAGCGTACAACTGGTTTGTGTAATATAAAAATGTAATTTGATCTGGATGATATTTATTGTGCGAGAAGACTAGAAATTTTACTAAAAATGATGTCAAAATGTAGAAAAACGAATAAATACACATCACATTACATGAGTCAACTTACGAATCTCTAGCGAGTCAGGTCGAGCGTGAAGAAACATAACAATAGGTACTGAATGAATGAATGAATGAATACATAAATGAACGAAGTCGTGGAGAAAAGGTCTTGATAAAAGCGGGAACTATTCTTCTCTAAAACCACTGATAAACTAGGTATAATACCTTTAATACAACCAGAAAAAAAAGAGAGAAGAAAAACACGTGTAGTGAGCACTTCACACTGTCTCGTACTAATGAATGGAATGAACAACAACAATGATGGTTTAGTATCAAAAACGAAACAAATATCTCTCTCTCTTGAGTCATGATGAAAATATAATGGTGATGAGAGCCCAATTATTTGTTCCCATCATTGTTTAGAGACAATATCACGTTTTGTTTGTTCCATATCATCCCTCTAAAGATGATGACACTAACTGCCACTTGCCGCCGCCGCTATCGCAGCGAGCGGAAGTGCACGACACTACACAAACTCAACTTCTCATCTCCGCTCTGATTGGTCAGATTCACTTGAAAGCGGTCCGTCGATTAGTCAGAGAAGTGGGCGGAGTTTATCCCCCCCCC
This sequence comes from Thysanoteuthis rhombus, assembly GCA_963457665.1. NCBI lineage: Eukaryota > Metazoa > Mollusca > Cephalopoda > Oegopsida > Thysanoteuthidae > Thysanoteuthis > Thysanoteuthis major. The sequence goes on from OY735205.1 coordinate 33,045,686, forward strand.
GTCATCCATGAGTGGGGGGCGAAAACAAAACAAAACAAAAGAATAAAAAAATAAAGAAATTATTCCGGGGTGCGGACCCGATGCCCCACGGAGGCGGTGCAGTCTCTAGTTGAGAGTTGCCCGAGCCACGACCAGGATGCGGAGGAGGTCTCGCTTACTGCTCGGCATCGGTCTAATTTGGTTATTCGGAGTAGCTTACTACTTATTACGAGAAATAAAAAGCGAGGTAAGCACACAATACAATAGAGTAAATAATATGTAAGCATACAATGATCATTCTTTTGCAAAATATCGATTTGACATCGAAGTTTTGATTTTGCCATAACAACCGGGTCCGTTCCGTACATCGTTTTTGTGTTGTTAGTTGATTTCACTTCAGCAGGATGTGTGTGTGTTGTGTATATATGTTTTTATGTATTATTGTATGTAGCGATTTTTCATATAAAGCCGATTTTCATCAAGGATTGTTTCAGATTTCTTGATTAAATTTCTCTTGTTTTCGCACTGTGTAACGAATATCTGGATCCAGTCAGTGTGTAATTGTTCGTACAAGTATATGAGTTCTAGCGCTTTTTTCAACCATTCTGGTCTAGGTTTGGTCAACCGAGAACATGAAATGATGTTAAATGTCTCAAGTTTGAATATCCCCCAAAAACTGTGCTGTTATTTTTTTTATTTTTCAATTGGTCTGTTCGTCGCCTTTAATAAAACGTGCTCAGGTCCTAACAAATTTACATGGGTTTTGTGTCCTCAAAGTTGGACAGGCAGTGTTTTTGCACGAAACTCGTAATAAAAAAAAGAAGTATTTTTTTTTTATTTGGTGAAGACCCTTGAAAATTAGTGTTATTCAAGTCCCTATTCTTATTTTAAACAACCGAAGTACACTACAACCAAAAAAAAGTCTGAGTTGCCTGCCTCCCTTAGCACGCACGAGTCGTCGAGTCAGCTGAGACTTGTTATTTATGTTTTTTGTTTTTATACGAAGAAAAGTATAAGTTTGCCTTCAAAATCATTCAGGGTAGCGGTCCTTTCCTTCTTAGCAAATCTTATACGATGATATCCAAGTTGTTTTCCTCGCATCCTAACAGATTCTTCCATCACCCAAGAACAGCATCTTCTTCCTTCTTTATGATGACACATGCATGTTTAACGTGACAACCGGAAAGTTCTTAGACTTTTGTTTTGTGAATAGAACTCACCATTTACTTTTCGTTTACCAAATTTTCTCGTCTTTTTTATCCACTCTGGTGAACGTACCTGAACTTTTGAGAATTGTTTTACATATTTGGTTCTTGTGAAGACAATATTTGATTTAAACAAAAACATGTTTGATTTGAACGGGTATATTCCATTACACTGATGTTTTTCTAGTCTAGGATAGTAAATAGAAATGGCAAGTGCCGAGTGCATTTAATTGAGTAAAACCTAATTGTTTTTATCCGATGATTAAATGATTTTTGTTTACTTTGTAAAAATTCGAAATGCTTTTACAACAACGAACTAAATGCAAATTAAGGTTTATACCAGATCTTTGTCACAAACATCCTTTTTTTTATAAGTGTAATGTATAAGGCATAACTTGTAAAAAGTCTAGAAGAGGCCATGAGGCGTTTTTAAATTCGAAACAACTTTTTTTTTTACCACTTTGAAGATTTCTTAATAATATCGATCGTAAAATGTGTCCTGTGTTTTCTTTTGTCTTTTATACATTTATTTTTTTAATTAGATCAAATTTTGGGTGGAATTTTTATTCATCAATTTCAGTTTTTGTAACGACCATCGAACTACCTCCATTCAAAATAGGTACATTGAAAATAAACTCCACCGAAAATATTGAAATTTTAAAGACAATTATACTCTTCCTTCTTTTCGAAAACAAACCAATAAAAAAGGAAGAAAGCAAACGAATTTTGGGGGGCAGTATTCATTTCCCGGCTTTCAAATAGTGTCCTTGTCGCAGAGAAGGCGTGATTTTTTTTTTTCATAAGTAGTCGTACTAAGAATTAGATGTAAATGTACAAACACGAAAAAGAAGTATTGGGTAGAAGAAAGGTTTAGAGTGCCCCCTCTTTGTGTTGTCAATGTTAGCTCCCTACATTATTCTGAATGAAGCAGCAGTAACACTAGTCAAGTCATCATCCGGATCTTTCCTTGGGTTTGGGTTGTTGTTACAGAGGAAGCCGCTTATTGTGATCACTTTCGGACAGCGTCTCTAGAAAGCCGTTTATTGTGATCACCGTGGGACAGGGTCTTTTAGATAACAATATCCGGCTGATAGTAGTAAGCAAAAAAAAAAAAAATATATGAAAATCTGAACTATTTACTTTCATTGTGAATGTTATTAGATTTAACTTCTCATTATAAAAATTCATTTTTGAGTGAAATGTTTGGACCGACTGATGTTGATTTAATCCATGATTTTAATAAACGGCTTCCTCTAACCCTCTCTGAAAACTAAAACATCGACGGTGTGGTGCTGATGATATTTGAGATTGTATTTGTCCTTCAAAATGTGCTTTTTCGTTATTTCTATTGTATATCTTTAACACCCCTTTTACTATGGAAAAAAAGATAAATTTTTATTTTGTATAAACGGGACTTTCAAATACAATTGTCTTTTATTTTCTTTCTTGACAGCTGATACACCTGCTCTTATTTTTTTTTTCACGCACGAACTTTTCTCATATACCTCTGCCAACGAAGTTGGAAAACTGAAGTTGGAATAGAAGTGGAAGATCGTTTCTCTCTTTATCCACATTTATTTATCTCCAAGTCCTCAATGATTTTTGATCACATTATGTTGAAGGGTCGGCCTTATGCTAAGGGAGGAAAAATTCATTAAAATTTTGGACGGATCCAGGATTATTTTACAGTTACCTCCCTTGCATTGTAGCTACGCACGAACCGATTTTCATTCAATTTCTTAGTTACAATGGCGTTAGAAGATGTACGCACTCTCCCTTAATGCTCTCTAGTTTCTTTTTCTATCTTATATTCACTTTCGTTACATGTTTATATGGGGAAAATCATATTCAGCATCCCTGTAAAGTTGGCAACTTATAATCTTATTTTAAAGTTAGTTTTTCTATTTTTTTTCTTTTACCCGGACCTATTCTATGAATATTACTTAGTTGAAAGTTCAAGTTGGAGCTATAATTTTTGAAAGCTGTTGAGAAGGGCAAACGAACTAGTTCTCGTTGTAGAAATAGATAAGTCCATGATGACAATATCAGCATCAACTAACGCGCACATGTACAAGATTGAAGTAACTTTATTCAACACGAGAGAGAAATCACCGGGATCTCGCCGTAGTTCAAGTTCAGCGTCCCAAATTATCACGGTTGTCTTGAGGGCATCTGGTCAGTTGAAATAAATAAGCATAAATCGAATTTAATAAATATTTTCAGTCATTATTTTCGACGGGATCAAGTTATCAACTTTTTTTTTCTACTGTTATTTGTAGGTTTAATTTTTATTTATCCATTTTCGGAAGAAAACATTAGTTTTACTTTTTAGTTTAAAAACTAAAAAAAAAAAAAGAAAAGAAAATGGTTTGCTCCCAACTAATGAATTAAAATAACTAGACCTATTGATGGCGCACTTATGTAGTTTTTTTTACACTTTGTATTCCATAGATTTGATATGTTTTGCTTTTGTTTTTTTTTTAAATTCAAGTAAGTGCCTTCCCAAACTGTGATAATTTTGGATGCTAAACTGCGAGATTTTTTCTATTAAAATTTCGTTCCTGTTACTGTTATTTAGCTTTTTACAAAAGAAAATCTTGCTGTCACAAGTTTCTATGTGCCTGGTGTACTACTTGTATTCAGTTGAGCAGAGTAACCAAAACGGCAAAAAGATGATTCTGATGTAGAAATCGTCCTTTTCCTTCCAAGTCCCTTAATTAATGACTGTGAATGTATCGTTCATTTCCCTCTCTAAAAGAAGGAATGCAATTTAGAAGCTTAGGCTAAATTACAGCAGTTTTGATTAATTAATGAGCATAAATATTTGCTGGAGTCAATCAGTGTTCTTCATTTCAACAACCAACTTGAGTGTTCGTTGTTACTCAAGTTTTCCCGTTACATTCTTCCATACAGCAGCGTTTGGGTGTACGGGTTAATATTTACACTTGTCTGTAGTGTTTGCTTTTTGATCTCTCTTCAGATAGTTTCAAGTACCTAATCGTTAAACCAATAGTTTATACAACTTTGATTCGCGAAAACCGTTTAATTAAAAATAAACTCAAGTCAAGACATGAGTTTTGTAACTTGTGGCCCTGGGGTATAATGGGTTGTTTTTTTTACACCATACCTACCAAGGCTTATAAATTTTCTGGAGAGAGATTTCTTAAAAATGCTCCCATCTACCATTGCGCTTGTTTGACTGCCTAAAAGCCATAAATTTTGAGAGAATAGTCACAAAATGGCCAAAATACTCCAAAAAGATGCTTGGCTTCAAAATACGAGTCTCCCGCGAATTGCGGGAGACTTGGTGGGTATGGCCAACGAAGTTGAAAAGAGGTATGTTTTCGGTCGCGTTTCAATGAAATTTTATGGAAGGATCGGCAATGCAGGCAAGAGGGTGGTGGTGGTATCCAGGGATATTTTTTTCTGATTGATGTATTTTTCTGATTCTCTTTTTCAGTTACATACATGTATATACTCATGACTTCACACAATATCTGAAAAAGTTCTCGATCGAATTCTGTGGAGGAGTGGACAATAGTGTGGGATAACTGATTAGATTTTGGAGCGGATCCATGAACATCTATCACCTCTATGTCATAGTTTTATGTCCAAACCATATAATACTGCCATAATTTCATATTTACTCACCCGATATCTAAAAAAGTTCACAATGAATGTCTATGACACTTAGTGGAAGCTTGGACAAAAGACCATGGAAGTATTATTTCAGTTTTGGAGTGGATCCCTGGACAGTTATCTCCCTATGTTATAATGTCCAACCCACATAATATCGCCAAAATTTCGTGTCTGTTCATTCAATATATCAAAGTACTGAATGGATTTCTGTGGAATTTCTTAGGAGGCTGGACAATGGGGTAAGAAAGAGGTGGTAAAATTTTGGGATGTATCCAGAAATCTTCTTTTGATTGAGAAATATTTTCATTTTTCTTCTTTTTTCCAATTACATTTGTATATAGGTTGGCTAGACATCTGGCTTTTGAGCCTACTGTCCTCAGCCAGACAATAATTTGTCCTCCTTTTTATTGTCAGAGAAATGAGTTCAAATTAACTTGGATATAATTAGAACAGTGCGAAGTGAGAGCCAATGGCAACAATATCTAATAAAAATTTGTCAACGGTTATTAATTGTTAATGTATTTTTTATTATATGTTGTTTTCCACAAGTAGGAGGGGATCAGTCACTTTGTTGAAGGTTGCTTCCATTCGGGGAAACCATTTGTTTTTTGAAATTATACAAAAATTACTACAAAATGGCATTCATATAATCAACAATTCTTCTAAGTATTTTGTATATTTCATACTCCTCGTTTATTACTTGTACAAAACTTTTATATATTTACAATTCTGATTAACAACACACTTGAGAGAGTAGATCTGTCTTTTTGGTCTTTATCATCCTATTTTTGGGAAATTTGCACCACCTTCCTTGTGGACTCCCAGGGTTCTATGAACCTCCAGGTTGGGAATTTAGTGCTGAAATATCCTTTTTGGAAGTTTGGAAATGGCCAACTTATTTATGTATATGCTTGTGATGGTTCAAGCGATATCTCAAAAGTTATTAATTTAAATGAATTTAAATGATATTATGTAGAAGGGTGGACACTAGGTTATAGGAGAACTGGTATACACAGTAATCTCCTATATGCCATTGTTATCTGTCCAAATCATATAGTATCACCAAAATTTCATGATTGTGCACAAGATATCTCCAAAAAGGTCTCAATAAATTTCAATATTTCATGGAAGGGGAGACGACGGGCTATTGGAGAATAATTAGATTTTTGGGAGGATCCATGTATAATTACTCCCTCTGACAATAGTGTTGGTGCAGGTGTGCTCCGTATGGTTTCCAGTTTTTTCTTTCGTTACAACTATTGTTTGTAAAGTATTCTTTTTGACAAACTGAAGCACAAATGATCTGTACTCTATTGAAATCTATCTTCAATCGTTATCATGAAAAGGTACTCGATAATCCACCCCTGAAGTGTGCAGTAGTCCACATTGGAGGAAAGTGGATAAATATTGCATGGAGTTTCTTTTATGAAGAAAATTTTGTCATAATTTCTTGGAATAAACAGTACTTTGAATCGGTAGAGGGTATTATGAAAATTATTGAATTATTGAAATGAGAATCAAAAATGCTTTTTGCAAAAGCATTTCGCTTGAACTTGCTGCTACTCCTCTCTGCCAAAAGCTTGAATGGAAGTGAAAAAAGTAATTATTGCTATAAATGATTCTTTAAAGAAATTGAAACATTTCAAACACTGGTCTGTACATTTAAATTTTATTGGTAACATTTAGCATATCAAATGTAAGTTCCTTTTTTTTTTAGTTTTTTAGGAACCACTTTTTTTTCTCCTAAAAACACTTCTTTGCTATTAGAATGCATTTTATATCATAATCAGTAAAACACAGTATTAATGAATGATTAATCACCACATGTAGCTCTCAACACCAATGACCCAGTCAATATCTATTTAATACTCAGTAGATGAGCACATTATCAATGGTATGCACTATGCAGTGAGGTCTATATTTTAGAAGAATGTTCATTCAATTGTGATTAGTAATCTCTGATCTTAGGTATTTTATTCATAATAACAAAGTAAATAATTAATAACTATTATCATCATTCAGTTAAGAGATTTGAAAAGTTATTCTGGTAAATGCGCAAATAAAAAAAAAATAATCAAGAGACTAGGGTGTAGGGAGAAAGAGGGTGTGCACCAACTAGCTAAACTTGAACAATCGACTGAAATGAAGTTTTGGATAACTGTTATAAATTTCAGTATAGTCAAATGTGCTGTGTGTTGATACTATAAGAATTGAAAATCAGATATAAATTATACAATAACTAGTAATTACCAGTGAAAAGATTCATAGGTATACTTGGAATAGACCGGATTTTTTTTTTGTGGGGAGACTACGTATGTGTACCTCATGTAAACAAATTACCATAGTCTGCTCATGTACCAAAACTTATTATCCAGAAAAATTATCTAAAGTTATCTTAAAGATAATAGTACAAGATTTGACTATTGTTGGTCCAAAATGACCATAGAAACCCCAAAAAGCACTTTTTTAAAGAAAAAGGAAAGTTCTTTGATGGTGCTTAGCAGTGTATTCATGCAGTTTGTAGCCCCTAAGAGACAAGAATCTATAGCCTATTTGGTTGGTTCGGCAGGTGGGCCATTTGCAGGACTATGGTGACATATATATACTTGGGACTAATACATGTGGTAAAAATATCTACTTGTGTTTCTGTGATCTAAGGTTTTATTAAAAGGTGACTGAACTTGTTCAAAAGGAAGAGTCCATTGTTTCAAAAGGTGGGGAGGAAATATTTATATCAGTAAAATTTCTGCCTTTTAGTCACCATCTGATAAAGGTTTTGTTGGCAGCACAGCTCAGAATTTTTCAGTTTCAAGCAATAAGCTTGCAAAGCATTGACAATGTTTTTTCCCTGCTATAATTGATTTTATATCTTATTCTTTCAATGCACTTTCCCACAGATGAACAGCATTTTTATTTTCATGCATATCATTCCATAAATTCTCATCTTTATGGTCTTTTCAGAATTTTTCATTACAGTCTTTTGTTAAGGTTATGCAATTAAGTGTATTATTTTTTTTTTATTGTAAGGAGCCTAGGTGCATGAGCCAGGTGGGGAAACTGCCCCCAACACCTAATTTGGACAAAACAATGTTGAATTTCAGGCAAATCAGTGTAATTCAGACAATTTCTGACAAATCGAGCCCTTTGCCCCCCTCTACAAAAGAGTCCCCTGATGCCCATGTTAAGGAGAATTATAATTATTCACTGATCTACTTGAAATAGTGTCCTCATCTTGGTTGTTATAGTCACAATGTGTCATCCGTTGTACTGTTTACTCTTCTTCAGGTGTCTCGTTTGTAACCACCTGGGAATTTTGAAGTGAATACTTCGATCAGTCCCTGAGGGTTGATAGTTCTCATTTCCTGCCAGAGGATATCAGCAAAATCTTCCTTGGTAATTTGTCTGTGAGATGTCACTTGTTGGAGTATATGACATTTTTACTCTACGAATCAAACTCACGACTGACAGGCTGCTAGATATGCTTTTATCCCATTTTCATTGCTAAGGTTCCAATTTATATAAATGAATTTTCTCACAGACCTTTTGAAAGGTCTGCTTACTCAACAAGCTCATGGACCCCCAGTGATACCTTTGTGCTCCCCCAGGGGTCAATCGAACCCCAATGTGGAAACATTTTGTTTCAAATTTGATTTTTGCGTAGTATCATTTTGTAGAATGGTACCTTTCATAAGAATTGCTTTGATGGTATTTTTTACGTAGTGAAATTCTCTATACTATTGGAAAAACAATATTTTATTATGAATGCAGAAAAACATATAGTATCTCTTGGACATTTATGATTTGTTTCACCTTACATTCTGAGTTCAATATTTCTTGCTTTATTTCTTTGTTCCCTGTATGTGCAGAGATACACCATTAAAAATATGTTACAAAATCAACCCACTGGAAGTTTTTGATAACAATGTTTTCTCTTTGAAAATTTTCAAATTTTCTTTTTCAAATATTTTTTTCAATGTTATTTTTGTGATTTGTGGACATTTTATGTTTTAAATATGTATGATGAATCCAAGTCAAGTCGACCAACAAAAAAAGGAAAATACATTATTTTTACTTGAACTCAGTTTGTCATTAAAAATCTTGGTAACTCTAATTCACTCATGATAATCATCATATATATAATGAGAGCCGTGTCTGTCATACTTATTATACCAGTAGCATACTTATTTTTCAACTATTCATTTTTTTTTTTAATGATTGTCGTGAAACAAAAGGTGAGAGAAGTTAATTATCTATTGATCACCCCTTTTTTCTTATTTTTCATTGATCACCCCCAATATAGCATACTGCCAAAGGATGGTGGTCACATGATGGTTTTTATCAAGTGACTGACCAGACTTGTAATAATATATCAAAATGGATGTTTATTTTTTCTCCTTGTACAAATGCTTCTCAGTTTTCTTGGGAAATGTTTTATGCTAATTGTAATCTTTAATACATTTGATCAAAATCCATTTGACATGTAACACTTCAAAACCATGGAATCATGGTGTCTCTTTTTGTATCAAAATTTGTTCTTCTATAGCTATGAATGATGTTTTATGTGAAAAATAATTGATTATAAGTATGCCATTTCGGCTCATGATGGAGTAGTGCATTTATTTAATGATTTACTTGATAGTTGTAAAATTATTATTACTTCTGTCAATGAAGTTGAAGTGGTATATGTATTCTGTTATGACATTCTGTCTCTGTCCACAAGATCTTTCCAAAAGTACACAATGAGATTGTGGGAAGGGTGATCCATGGTCAAAGGAGGAAGTGATTAGATTTTAGGGCAGATCCATGCACAATTGCCTCCCCTACGTCATAGTTATGTCTGTACCATATAGTATTGCCTAAAGTTAATTTCTGTCCACTCAGTATCTCAATTTCGATGAAATTTTGTGGAAGCGTGGGCAATGGGCTAAAGCTATGCTAAAGAGTGATTGAAATTTTGAGCAGACCCATGCACAATTACTTCTGGCAATAGTGATGACAGAGATATGTGCTCTTTGACTGCTTTCCAGTTTGTTGTTGTATTCATAAGGATGACTGACATAACAGTAGATTTTAATTGGCTGCTTTTTAAAAAAAATTTTTCTTTTTCATAAGGGAATGCTTTTAAATAAAAAAATTTGAGAAATCTTTCTCAAGGGTTTTAGAGAGAGGGTTCTACTTGCAACGTAAATATACTGCTATACTGAACCTGTACTTTCTGTTCGGTATACATGAATAAATATTTGCTGGAAAATGTCTGATATAAGTTGAAGTGATTCTCTAAATCTAATCTTCTGATGAGCAAGTTTGGATATTTCCTATGAAATATTCAAGAGAGTTACAATTTCATGTAGGGATAACAAAATTAAAATTTGAAAGTAGCCAAACAGAACCTGCCATTTTGCAGGTTTTTTTTTATGATAGTCTCATGAACCATAAACATTGAGTTCAATCCTCACCCTGTGTGTTCCCTAGGTAGTTTCATTCAGCATATATCAAGTTGATAGTTGCTTAAAAGGAGCCAAGTTTGAAACCTTGTGATACAAATAACAAATAGTTAGAATAGATAATATTGAGCGAAAGTGGAATCTCCTCTCACGATTATATAAACTCTTTGTCTATAATTTTGAGAAGGGTCATTAATATTCAAGGTTTTTCGGAAGATTAAATTGCTTCATGTTGTTTGTGTTGTTAAACTGAGGAAAATCAAAAAAAGCAGCATACATCAATATATCTGACATACACTCAGCCAACAAATGCAGATTTCAATCTGATTTGGCTACTACTGTGGGCCAAACAAAGAAAGGAAAAGAAAACCTCTGTATCCTGTGTTATATGTGCTGCTACCATCTGAGAGTAAAAATTGGTAAAAATTGTACATCTGAAGAAGGCTGTAGAATGGATTGGCCAAAATGTGTTAACCACACAAACAAGAAGTTCAATTGTCCCAAAAATTCTTTGAATATATACTTATCAATGATAATGACATCATCATCGTCATCATCATGTGAGATAGCATGATGGTTATCAGTTTGAAAACAAATCATCGAAACACATCTGAATTTCGGTTGAGACTGCCTGTGTGATTTTCTCACTATTTTTTTCCTTTTTAAAAACATCTTCCATCTGTATTCAAGGTGTTTTGGGGAGGTGGAGATGGCACTTGTAGTAATTTATTATATTCCATTTCATGCTCGCTTTACCATGTTCCTTGTTCTGTCTGCTGCCTGACTCTTACAATGCTAGATGAGCGGTTGGACTTTCTTGGTCTGGAATCGTAGACTAGGCATAAACCATCTCAGCTGGAGTTTAAACTTGGTTATCTGATTCTATTTTCCGTGCTGCTAACAGCCATTGCACTTTTTTTCACTCTAACACATTCACACCAATGCCCTTGGGAAAGATATTAATCCAATTTTCTCTGCATTGTTTTGACCTTAGTCTTGTCAATAGATAGTAAACACAGAAAAGAGTGGGTGATTGCATATATAGGCAGTTTACACTTCCATAATTATCTTGTACGCCCAATCTGTGGCAGACAAATGGCTGCTACGTCTATTGTCTGCTCTGACAGATAGAGGCCAATCAGTTTTGGATGATTAGCTTTTACCAGCCTTGCATATCAACGCATTTGAGCATATGTTTGATTTACTGTTGATTGAAAAAACTAAGCATCCCTCTTCTTGTTTTGGGGAACTATTGTTTAATTTCCTTGGCAAAGTTGGAGGAGGCTAAATGTTATCTAGAACTATCCAAGGAATGGTCGTTTAGCCTTCTGAGATAATTTCCAAACCCATATACCAGTCTTAATGGCAATAGCTACTTAGTTTTTTTTTGTTTTTTTTTTAGGTGCGAATGTGGCAGTTACTGGTGCATAAAACAGAATCAGCAAATCTAATTCAAGTTTTGGCCAAGGCTGTTTAGATTTATTTCACACTATTGTATCATTGTTCTCTACTTATACCTTCATCGAGAGGTTCACAAAATTAGGTACACATGACCATCTGTTAGTAAGATTACAATCTAGCTTGCTGGGCTTGTCAAAGCTTTATCCTGCTTACTGTTGATCCTCAATAGTCACCAATCTTGGTACTCACCAGGTTCAGCATTGCTTAACTGTGGTGATCTTATGAGCTTTTACGAGAACTGATGTATCCAAGATTTGGCCATAACCCCTTAGCTTGGTGGAGAGGTTTCTCAATTCTCGTGTATTTCTTTGTGCTTTAGTGGAGAGGCAATGAATGCCATCTTTTATACTCTTTGGTATGACTCTATGGTGGATTGAACCATGGCCTCTCAAACTGGTGATGAGCACTATACCACCGGGCCACAGTGATCACACTAATGCTTTTGGGAAAGGCATAAATCGACTCTTTCCTTTAGCTATTGGTAAAAAAACTGAGCAGTTGGAACCCAGCCAGACAATTCATCAGAGAGAAGGTTACTATCACTAGAAGAGTCCACTACATACGTGCTTGACCATCTTTATTTAGTGAAAACATCTGGTAGTGTGACATAGAAACTGGATTTCATTCCAGATAAAACTCCATAATTATTTTTAACGATTAATAGATTATTTATCCATTTTTGGGAGCAAAACATTTTCATTTGAGAATCTAATATATGTATCCTATATATATATATGTATATATATTTTCTGTGTGCGTGTGTGTGTATTGAAAAAAAAAAAAAGAAGCTATTTGCCTATCTCTATATATTGTACTCTTCTGAAATTTCTTCTGTATCTTTATTGAATTTTACTGTTTAGATAAGTTTTATATTCGGGAAGTATTGAATATAAACAAGAAAATGCAATGCAGCATTGTTTTTTACTTTTTATAAGTACAATACAATTGTAAAATTTCTTTGATTTTTTTTTTTTTTTTTTTTTTTTTTTTTTTTTCCCCCTTGACAACAAGGGTATTATCATAATAACAATATTCAACAAAAACATATACAGTAATGCGAAAGAAAGCATTCACTGTGCATACCTCTGTCAACACCATTGTCAAGGGGAAATGTGCATGGATCCACTCCAAAATTGAATCACTTCTTCCATTGCCATTCTCCCTCTCAATTTCATTGAAATTCGTGTAAAACTGTTGGGTATATAGTGTTGACAGTCATAAAAAGATGGGAAAAGACCACTCAATCAAAAAAGAATTTCTGAATCCTCCTCAAAATATAACCAATGCTTCCTCACCTCATTACCTACCCATCCATAAAATTTCATTGAAATTCATTGAGTACTTTTGGAAGATATCTTATGGACAGACAGACGGAAAGTCTCAGCTGAATATATATACCTTTTCAACTTTGTTGGCAGCGATAAAAATGTCAGGTTTAATAAATAGTAGAAAATGAATTTGCTAAAATTTAGTCCTGAAGGTTGTTAAATTCCAGTTTTTGATTTTGAGTTTCAACTCTCTATTCTCAGACTTCCTATTAGCAATCTGTTTATGTCAACAAATTCTATTTTGGAATGAAAAGACAACAAATTAAAAATAAGTGAAAAAATGAACCATTTTGTTCTGATTTTAAAAATTTCAATTAACTCACTTCCCAATATTGGTGAGGGGTGAGGAAAGAAAAGGAAAAGAATGTAAACCATCCTGTTAATGAAAAAAAATGCCTAAATGTCATTCTCGTTCAACCTTACAATTTGTAACAGTCTGTAGACTTCTTTTTGTAGAAACAATGTATAACAAGTTAATAGGAAAAATATGTCCAATTTAAAATGAGTTCAAAGTTTATTTCCTCATCAAAATAGATAAAATTTATTCCCAAGCACTTGCAGGCTTAGCTTTCTTTAAATAATGATGAAATAATGAGAGACCTGATGAGGTTGTATCCCAAATGACTAGTTATCATTGATTCACCAAGAAGGAAAAGTCCAAAGTCAAGCACCCTTTTGATTAGTGATCTGTCTATTATTCTGCACTTTGAGGCCTATAAATACCCACAAAATATAGCTAGATCAATGAATATTTATTATACACTAATTTCTCAGACTAGTGTCCTCATCTTGATCATAATCACAGTGTTTTGACCGAAGAAGGCCAGAGGGTACCTCTGGCCTTCTTCGGGTGTTTGTTGTAGTCAGTAATCTTTTGGGAATTTCAAACTGGATACTTTATTCAATTCATTGGGGGTAAATTGTGCACGTTGTCTATGGCAAAAGGATATCTTGGCCAAATCATTTTGACAACTGAGATGGGGACACTAGTCCAAGTGAATCAGTGTATAATAATAATTCCTCATTTCAGAAATTTAGATAAAAAACTAATACACCATTATACGCGATAATTTTGATGGGTGGTAATTCATATGGTTAATCAAGCATTGTCTCACTCCTTGTCCTCAGATTGTGAAATATTGTTTGTCAAGATCCTGCATCAAAAGAGAAAACTAAAGATTAGCTACAAGATGCTGCTATTATACACTGATATACTCGGACTAGTATCTTCATCTTGTAGTTATAGTCACAATGTTTTGATTTTTGTTTCCCTGACTTCTTCAAATGTCTGGGATGAACAGTGGTATAAAAAGAATGAGGATCAAATTAAATGTATGGTTCAAAGTTTCCTGAAGGGTACCAACTGCAACAGACACCTAAAGAAGGCTGGAGAGTACAATGGCTAAAACAAAGTTCGGATGCTTGTACTAATGAATTTGGGTATAATAATGATAATTCCTTATTTCAGAAAATTTGGACAAAAAGATGCCTCTAATCTATCCCTCTTATCTGGTAATTGACATCAAAGCTAAAAACCTTGTGTCTTCTGTTCCCATTCATCTGATATTCTGTGTTATCTATAGATACAATGTAAATACGTGTATTTAGTTTTTGCTACACATGATCATTCATCAGATGTATAAACAAGTGTTCGAAGAGAGAGCCACCTGTAGAAATTTATGATAGGCTTGTAGTTAAAGTCTGGAATTATTCCTACCAAAACATTTCCAAGAATTTTGATGTTTTCATAACATCAATAATTCTAGACTTCTGTAATTTGGCTTGGCCAGAAGTTTTAATCCCAATGGTTCCTAATTAATATAGAAATCATTTTTATATTCATGCCAGTGCTCATCAAATAAAATTGAGCAAAGTCTGGCAAAATTATGAAATCGATTTTTTTTTTTTTTTTTTCTTGTTATATTTATTTCCCAATGTAAACATTATAAAATGCAAGAAAACCAATACATAAACGAAAATCACTTGAACTTGATAACATGATGGCAATATTTTTTTGCTTTGGCTGGTCATTATTCATTAAATTTCATACATATACTATACTGAATATTTATCAAAAGTATTTATCTCAAATTTTCTCCTGATATATTAATTACAGAGGAAGCTGATAGTGATCACTTGGTGTATGGTCTTTTGGAAAACAATCAGCTGATAACATTAAGCAGAGGATATAAAAATTGAAACCATTTACATTCATTGTTATAAATTCTTCATTGTGAACAACTTCATATTATAAAAAATTATTATGAAATGTGAATAATTTTTTTTTTTTCATTCTGAATACTGACTGGTTTGAGTAAGAATAACCTTTTGATAATGATATCCATGATTATAATGAACATCTTCTCCTATATTTACTTTTCATACATAAATTATGTAAGCGGAATAGGTCAGGATTGTAAAACTAGTCTTTTCTCTAATTTAGTCCCTGGCAGAAAGAAACTGCTGAGGACTGTCATTTTTCATTCTGATCTGTTTAATTTTTGTGAAACTTTAGCCTCCCTTATTGACTTTATTCCCCTACTATAAGAACAATTCCCTACCTAATTTAGGGGAGTGAACTCTCCACTTTTTGTCTATCCTGTCATGTTGAACCTAACCGAGTAGACCATTACATCTACCTAGGACAATGAATCTCCATAAAATCCTTAAAAGAAGAAATTGAGCGAAGAATCACTCTAGCATGGCAAGCCTTTGGCAGAGCAAGCTCAACCTTCAAGTACAAGAAAATCTCATTTCTGAAAAGAAGAGTATACAACCAATGCATCCTCCCGATAGTCACTTCTGGAGCTGAAACATGGAACCTAAATAAGAGACTGACCTACAAACAGAGAACCATGCAACATGCACATGAAAGAATCATACTCAATTTCACATGTAGAGGTCACAACAAAATATAATATATCATGGAAAAAAAAGGAGTCCGAGACATCAGACAAATTAGGAAAGTATTGGCTCTGCGACACCCATGATAGAGAGGTGTGGCGAATCCTGGGAAAGGTCTATGTATAATGACTGATCATAAAAGACTGATAATGATGATGACTATGATTTGAAATCTGAACCAAATAATTGCTAAGCGACTCTCTTACCAACTGAGCCAAACTGGCAAGGCTTATATATCTACAAACTTATCTATATGAACAATACAAAATTTTCAGTAATCATCCCAAGTTTGAATAGAAGTAGGAGTGTAGTTTGACCCTGTTGCTGCCGGGCTTGTATTAAGGTTAGAACGTTTAAAGAAAGATTGTATAAAAATGCCCAACATTGACCCATAAATTTGTTTCAATGGTATTCATATCTTGAGACTTTATTTAAAGACGTTTGGAAAGTGAATAGTTCTTGTGTTTTCTACTGTATCCAGAGTGTTTTTTTTTCCTTATTCTATTCCAGAAGGTTCTTCTTTATTCCCCATTCCCACCGCCCCCGAAGTCAGCTTCTGTATATCAAAGCTCTCAGCAGTTATTGTAAGCCTTCTTCTGCTTTGCTTCTGTTTTATGTCAACTTTTCATTTCCTTTTTCCTCTCTTGCTACATTTACTGCTGTTAAGGCATGTGGTACTGCTTACACCTACAACATTTCTTTTCCTGTCTCTGCTCCTGTGCCAAAAGATTTATTGCCACATGAACTTCTCTCTCTTACTCCCTGAAGATTGTCATCCCAGTGAAGTCATTCAGCCAAGGACTTGAGTTTCAACACTTACTCTAAACCAGAAATGAATTCATTTCCCTTGATTGCTCGCCACTCTTCTTCTCCCTCTATCTCATGATCCCTTGTGATTCTATTCCCTGGCATTTGAGGATATCTGCTGATGGAAATGTCTTCTGCGTTCGCTTATTATTGAGGAATGTTATTTGTTGCTTTTGATGTCCAACAACTGCAAGTGTGCTTATACACTTGCAGGAGTGGCTCTAGTGGTGAAAGTGACCAGTGAGGTTCCGTCAAAAATAGGTTGGGATACTGCCCACTGACCACTCTCTGTTAGTTGTTGAAGCCAGTTTCTTCAATATCTTTTCTGTGCAAATGCAGGAAAAGGAAAATTAATAAACACCTGCTAAAACTTGTCTGGTGGAAACATCTGAAAATAGATGAAGATATTTGCTCTAGTTTATTCAGAATGTTTGTCCTAGTTTACCTCTGCCAACTAATTTGGAAGAGATGTATTCACTCATGTTTGTCTGTCTGTTCACAATACTTCTAAAAGTTCGCAATGAATTACAATCACAACATTTGAAAGTTTGGACTATGGTCTAAGGAAGGATTGATAAAATTTTGTGGTGGTTCCAGGAATTTTTTTCATGATTGAGAGATTTTTCAATTTTTTTCGGTATACTTATTTGTATTCACTCATGTTTGTCTCTGTTGACACAATATCTCTAAAAGTTCTCAATGAATTTCAATGATATTCTGTTGAAGAGTGGTCCTTGGGTTCAGGAAAAATTGATGAAATTTTTGAGGAGGATTCGATTTTTTTTTCTTTGTTGTGATTGAGAGACATTTTTTCATATATTAAGACTATATTGTAGTTATATATGATGTATCATGTTGGATTGTTATGAAACTTGATCTAGACCTTTGGATGAACCATCCTTATCTTCCTCTTCCTGCTACTTCTATGACTACAACAACTTGTAATATTAAGTATCAATAGAAAATATTTAACTGTCAGATATTCCTGAAAAATCTGACTTCATATCAAGTAATTTTCTTATTTTGACTGTTTTTATTCTGTTCAATTTCATTTTCTTTTTTGAATTTAGAATGTCTTACTGTCTCAGACACATGACAGGTGTTTATTAGCGTTGACGCTCTGGGTAACTGCTAGTAACTAGAGCCGGCCCTGCCCTGCCCAAAACAAGTGTGAAAAATACTACTAATGACTATTAACCTATCAAATTGTAGATCAGTGTCTATATAGGATATATGTATGTTCTCCAGCCAGGCATTACGAGAAGAGCATAGTTGGAATCCATGCTTGATTTATTGAAATGCCATAAATCATATTTGCTAGTGCAAGTATCTTACAAAACAGGATGAGTTATTTCCTCAGTGCAAAGGAAGGGTTCTGGCTTTCAGGATCTTTGCCTCTGTCTCTTGTCATAAAGTACAGTGGCTGTTTTCTTTCTAAATTATGTATTTTTAGTTATTTACAACTCGTCTTTGACTTAGCTTGACAGTCTGAAGAGTTAAGGTTTACTTTTCAATCCTTTGGATAAGGTTAACCGTTCAATCCTTTGGATAAGGTTAACCGTTCAATCCTTTGGATAAGGTTAACTGTTCAATCCTTTGGATAAGGTTAACTGTTCAATCCTTTGGATAAGGTTAACTGTTCAATCCTTTGGATTAAGTTAGCCATTAAATACTTTGGATTAGGTTAGCCATTAAGTATTTTGTATTTGGTTAGCCACTTGATTTTTTTTAACCTATTAGATTACAGATCAGCACTATTCCTTTTTGAAGCCTGTGTTGGTGTGTTCCTGTTTTTTGTTTATTTATTTATTCATTTTCTTTTTTTTGGTGCCATTTTCTTCCCACAAATGATTTCTGTCCAATGAAGTGATAAAAATAACTTCTGTTGTGCCCAGAAATTGGTGACTTGGTTTATCATTCCAACATGAATCCAATTCTTGATGTTTCAAACTTCTGTTTCCCCTGTGCACTGTAAATGAGTTAACAATACCAGTGCTTGCTGGATGGTGTTAATAACCATAATTCCATCTAAGCTGTGCACGTGTGTGTGCACACACGCATTTTGCCTTTAATGCACAAAGGATATTAATGTGTGCAAATTAAGAATCTTGATAGTCTGTCAACTAGCTTTGTAATTGAATGAGTCTTCATTTAACCATTTCCAGCAACTTGAATAATGATAATCCGTGAATTGATGGGTGTTATTGTTATTTTTTTTTCAACATTGCATTGCAAAAAAAAAATAAATACTCATTGATGCTTCATTGATTGGAACAACAGACTGAACAAAGTACTTCATAGTATAGAATAAAATCTTGACTGAATGCGTTACTTCATAGAATACAATCATACTGGTATTATATTGAAACATGCCAGTACAGATTAATTAGCCGTGAGAGGTAGACTGTGCCATGATTATCTCGAATATCTTATCTTAATTTCTAACAAACTCTAATAGGGAGAAATAAATCATAGTTCTTTTGCTATTGATAAAAATCACGTGACTAGAGAGAGAAGGCAGTTTCCTGTGCTCACAGACCAGTTCAAGTAATCCCTTTTTTTTTCTTTTTTTTTTTTCCTTAGTATTAAAAAGGAAATTATCTTGTATTTAGTTCCTTTCATGGTCCAAAATTTCGAGCCATGTTTATTGTATAAAGACTGTATACAACCTGAAATAAAGGTTGCTTTCCCTTCATCAGACCTTTACAATGCAGTGGGATTTAGAGGTGTGTGTGCCTTCAACTGTTAATTGGGACAATGGGTTAAAATGAAGGTGGAAAACTATTGGGGAGAAAAGCCTTCTTAATCAGATATGGATCAGTTTGTCTAGTCTTGAACAATACGTATAATAAAAATGTTTCCCAGTAACCTAAAACTTTAAATGGAATGTCTAACCTCCCAAATGCCAATTCATTGCTGTAACTATGAGCTAAACCTGCAAGATACTGTATTTCAGTTGTCTCTAATTTACTGTTTTTTGTCTTTTTTTTTCTTTCAAATTTTTGATTTTTACTGAAAAGATTGCTGTGTTATTAAAAGTTAAAGAGAGGACGATTTTGGAATATGGAAATATCAGAAGAATGATCAAAGGAAATATCAAATGTATTTTTGTGAGTTGAATAAAAAGTGCCAAAAAGGCATAGATTGATTGTAGTGATTTCCATTGACTAAATGCTATAATTTCTTTAACCAATTCTTAATTACCACATGGACCCTGCCTTCCCGAAATTGTTATTTAAATTGAGAAATTTCCAAGATATTGTGTAGAAAAACGGACAAACATGAGTGAATTCATATACCTCATAAAAAAGCAGCCAAGAATTGAATTTTTTTTCCTTTTCGACCAGTGAATACTATTTGATAAAAATTCATATTCAAGGATCAAAATAAAGCAAAACTTTTGATCTCTGATTTTACTTCAGGTTGTGTGAACAGTTTGAACAAATCTGCCCACATAGAGAAATTCTCATCCTATGAAATTCAAGATGTATTTCAAGTTTTAATTTTCTATGTTTACTCAGTATCCCTTTGAGTCAGGATTGTGGAATCGTTGGTCCTAATACTTCCTTTTGAAAATAAATTGCAAGATTATGTGAGCTTTAGAACTGGTTTAAAACCAATCTTAGTTGTTAGGATTTGGGCAAAATGAGAATAAGAAGGAAGTGACAGCTACTTAATGTTTGTTTTTGAACACCTGTGGTGTTGAATATCTGGCAGCTTCTATCAAGGTAGTATTTTCAAATGATAATGAGGGGAAACTCCAAAATTTAGTATCAAGTCACGAGAGGGGAAGTCCAACACTGGATAATTATAACATAGCCTCTACTATTACATGCTGAAAAGGGATAATTGAAATAATTCTTAATATAAATGAAAAAAAGCTTTGTTGTATAAGTATATTACGCTATATATATCCAGGAAAGTTTATAAGAATTCCATCTTCTTCTACCAAATGATACATTTTAGTCAAGTGTTGAATAAGATACTCCCAGAATGTGCTAACTTGAAGAATGCAAAAAAAAATACGGATGATATGCAACTTATTAGTAATAATGTGAGGTCTATGTTCTTGCTCAGCCTGATGATTATAATCTGATCTCTATCTATCTATCTATCTATCTATCTATATCTAATATATTTGAGAAAGTTAGCGTATGCTGATCATCTCCCCCCAAACAGTTCATTGTAACAAGATGTATTGAATGAAGGTATTTCTCTGGAATGTGCTAACTCAAAGAATGCATTAGACACTGGACTGCAATAAATGTAATGAAAAGCCTCTCAATATCTGACATGAAAAATGACTTTTCAAGGGGAATCCAATGGTGTTATATTATGCCAAATATGCCTTCATGAACAACAATGCTGGGCCATTTATGGCTATTTTTTAGTCTAAACAATGCTAGGCATTCTGCTAGAATATTTTATGACTATGAATGTTGCTAAATACTTGTGCAGGAGAGAAATAATTTTTAAGCTTTTTATTTGTAAAGATTGCACTTTTATTTATAACTGGCTGGACTCCTGGAAATTCCAAGGGTGTTGATAATCCATTATCTCCTGTGTTTGCTCTTCTCTGACCCTTTTGCTTGTGTCTTCTCATTCTCTCCTTTAATTTCTTCCAATCTTTGTTGGTGTTCATATATCCATCTAAATGTTACACAAATTCAGATTAGTTACATTTGTGAAAATCATCCTAACCTCTCGGTAAACTATCTTACTTTTGTAAGAAAGAACAACACTCATAAAATACAGGGGAGTAAACTCATCACTATCTCGTCAGGTTAAACCAAACAAACATATAAAATTAACATTCTTCTTCTGTGATTTGAAATCATGACCAATTGATTGCTTGGCAAGTCTTTTGTATGTACAAATTTCTCATATTATTGAAGTTGCAGCAATCCTCTTCAGTTGGAATAGAAGGAGTGCAGTTTGACCCTGCAGCAGCTAGGCTTCTTAAAATATAGATTCATTTTGTCTTTCTAATCAGTCTTTTATTTTCTATACTTTATATTTGCAATATTTTGATCAGTTTGCTCATTAGAGTTTTTCAAAGATGGATTTGTCTTGTGCCCTTCTAATTCTGTATATATATTTACTAATCTTGGTCTAGTCAGGCATAAGGCCACATATTCGGGGTGCTCAGTAATGATTACCCACTACACTAGTAATGGTTTATAGGACTAGCTTGCTAACCGTTATTCCACAATGAGGTACCTATAATATATTTAAGGTTAGTTTAATCTATCCCAGGGCCACAGTATTAGGGCTTCCCAGTGAGGATCGATCTCACTACACTAGCAAAGTAGTCTTCAAAACTAGTCTGTTGTACATTGTGTCATGATAGGTGCTCTCACGAGTATGGGGCTCCTGATAAGGATTGAACTCACTACAGGAGTAACAGTCTGTAGGAGGCTAATGATGATATTGAATAAGTCGTAATAATCAACATACTATAAAGTGAATTTACATGGTCAGTCCCTTGAAAAAAAAGTGTGCATGTAGTTTTGTTTTCTGTTGGATGAAACACTTGTAATGCTCCGAGAAGCTTCTTGGATAAAACATGAGTGTCTGAGTGGTGTTTCCATTTTAAATGTAGGGAAAAATCACTGAAAAAACCAACCATGATCTGGCAAACTTGAAGAGGACAAAATGACGGATAGCTTGAAACAGTTCATTATGCACTCAACGAAGATTCTTGTTGAACCTTTGAAATATCTGAAGAGACTGATTTGTCTTGGAGTTCATACCAGCCAATGTTAAAAGATTTGAAAACGGAATGCATTTCTATAAAATTCATCCCTTGTTTGCTAACAGAGAATCCACCCTATTTACCCTACCTTACTCCATGTGATTTTTTTTTTTTGTTCCCTTGTGTGAAACTTGACCTGAAAGAGGAAACGTTTTGTTGACAATGTTATTCCAGTTATTTTGGGGTACCCCCTTGTATGCCTTGTTTGCTTGCATAGTTTATTTTGTAGGAGTGTTTCTTGATGGAAATATTTGGAACTAAGATTACGACTGTTGCTTAGTTGAAATGAGGTTTAAGGTTGTCATTAGCTTTTGTTGGGCTTTTTTTATTTATTCATCATGGTGTACTTTTCATGGTATGGATGTAATGCAATTTCAGTCCTGAATTGAAAGCATTTTATTTACGAAAAAGTAGTTCGCCTATTTATTGTGAAGTATCAGGAATTATAGATGTAAAATGTTGTGAACAATTATCTATAGTACATAGTTTTGAAGCTTTTCATTTTATATGAATACAGTTTTTATATCTTCATTAAAACTGCACATTTAATTGTTCTGTTCTTTAATTGTTCTTTAATTATTGACATTAGTGAGAGTCATGAAAGAATGTAATATAGTAAACCCTCAGTTTAATGGACCCTGATATGTTTTTTTTGATATAACATACACTTCATCTGTGTATGCAAATGCATCTGTATATGATTTGGTGATGCCAAATCACTTTTTTTTTGGCTAGATGTAGCCGCTTTATTTAGCTGCTAAAATTCTAAGACATCTGGAAAATCTGGCCTTTAAAAAAAAAATAATTAGCCGATACAATTTTATTTTGTAGCTAACTCAGAACCTATGAATCTACTATTTTTAGCCATGATGTAGGCTGAAAATGGGGAAAATTCAAAGTTCAAAGCAAAACAAACTGTGTAGGAAGAATATTTTTTAATAATTTTCATTATATTTTTTTTTCTCAAGATCAATAAACCAGATTTTAACTGAAACTTTTGCTTTGAGAATATTTTTTGAGTCGGATACTTGAATCTTTTTATCAAATCTACTTCAAATATGGTGATTTTATTGTGCTATTTTTATTAATCATTTGTTCTGGAGTCTTAGTATATTGTCATTTTATTTGATAACTCTGCTTCAAATGTGTATAAAACATTTAGCCATAAAGTTAGCCAAAAGTGGAAAAGTTCTAACTGATTTTAGCCAAATTTTGAAGCAGTCGTAGTTGGAAAAATCAAATTTGAGTTAACAACACTGGTGCAATACAGCAGTTTTCATTTTTTGTCTTTATCATCCTGCCTTAGTGACAGTGTTTGTTTTTTGTTTTTTTTGTAAGTGAATGTTTTGTTTATTTATAAAATGGTTTCACAATCCTTACGACTCAGAATGGTATCAACAAAAGTGAAAAAAAAAAAAGAAGAGGAATAAGGCGTGTGAACCCCTGCATCATATAACACCCACTGGTGATCAAAGTGTGTCTTAACTATGAGTCAAAAGCAATAGAAAACCATGTGTCCTCTCAGTGTATCAGTTAATCTTTAAAAATAAGTGTTTTTATCAATTTCTCACCCTCTTGACAATTTACTTGAACACAAGGACATATTTTTATTTTTAGTATTATTCATTTGATAAAATGTCAAAGTAATTTCAATAAAAAAAAAAAAAAAAGAAAATAATTAAATTTGCTTTTCTGAAAACTGTCAAATTTCCAGCCTCGAGGATTGGAAGCTCAAAGAATTACTTCCGAAAGATTTTCCTATTTATTTCATTTTTAGAATTTTTCTTTTAATTGAATATTTGACTTTTCATTTTCTTAATCATTTCTTTGTGAAAAAAAAAAACAAAAAAAAAACCATCCTTGTGATTAAATTAAATAAAATTGTGATTGAATTTAAACTACCTCTATATTCATTTTTATTCAAAAAAAGATTCAGGTAAATTTCATGTGTATTTTATTCCTTTTTCAGTAAGAATGCTGACAACTGGTGTCAGCTGAAAACCTCAAGTTCTCTGCTAAATCAAATTTGAGGTGTTTATTGTTCATATAATCTCAATAGATTTATATTTTATATTTTTTAAATTGGTTTTTGCATTAAAATATTTGAATTTAAAACGAGTAAAGACTAACTTGGCTGTGCTTGGGTCAAATTCCTTTGCTTTATTGAAATCCAAGATAAACAAAATAGTTTGTTTCTTCATATAAAATTATTCCCAAATCATGTATTCCATTTCAACTTCCAGATTTATAATTGTAGTAAATGGGATTTGCAAACTTTTTTAAAACCAATTGACCTGAGTTAAGCTTTGAAGGTGGGAGTGAATTCATCAACAGTTTTTGTATCTGTCACTATGTCACTGTTATTTGTGGATGATGCTGCGAGTTTTTTGTTTTGGTCATTGTCATCTGTCTATATTATTACATATAAAATAAAATCAAAACTTGATAGTAAGAGTTTGACGAAAAGGTAAAAAAATAACGTACCCTTTCTCTAGTAACATTCAATTTGAAGGACAACTGTCTGCCCCTATTAGTCCATTTAACTCAAACCAAGGATTTACTCATTGTTTGTGTGTAATATCTTTCTTTCTCTCTCTCTCTCTATATATATATATCTATCTATATATATATATATATATTTATAAAACCTCACTGGGATGAGTAAACTCTGACTTCTGTGACTGTATTCTATTCAGTCCTTCCCTTTGCAGACTGGTATCCCTACAGACTTGATTCAAGTATGTTGTACATGGATAGCCTCTTGATCTTTCCCCTGAGTTGGTTCCCATGGGAGCAGTTGGTGCAGAGTTCTGTTTTTTTTTCCTCTCTAGCAATGTCTGACGAATCTTAGCCTGCGAGCTCTTATCACATTCGAGATGTGATCAAGATCTCCATATACATATTCATTTGTTCGAGGCTCTTTCCATGAGACGTCTTGGGCTATTCTCAACAGTCTGGTATAGTTTCCATCAGAATTTTCCATGCTTTTTGTTAGTGTCCCATTTTTAGCACCATACTTATATAATAGTATAATTTTCACTATAACTCTGAAGAATTAGAATTCAGATTTTCTGCTTATCGTTGATTTCAATATAATCTGCATTTTATTAGTTCCAGTACATGCCATTCCGATTCTAATATCCACGTCTTTGTTGGTAGTGTTTATATAGGCACCAAGATATATATATATATATATATATATATATATATATATATAAATATATATATATAACCAAGTTGCTTGTGACTTCCATGCCTATTCTTTATCAGCATAAACCAGTTGGGGATATATAGCAAGTAATGAAGTTAAAATTCAGATAGAAGACATAATGACCTTTAATAGGATCATTAGTCTCTAAAAATGTATACTATAAATTAAGAATGAATGAATGAAGCTATCAGTAATGCACATCTGTGAAAATATTCCTATGTTAACTGACATTGCCTGGGTTAAACTATCTTCTCACATCAGATTCTATTTTGTATGATCAGCATCCAGCACAGGAATTAACTAGAATTAGAATCCAATAAAAGAATATTAAAAAAAAATGAAACCAAGGTTTACTGATTTGAATCTTTTATCTTAGAGTAGCCCTGTTTTTTTTTGTTTTTTTTTTTCTTTGCCTGACATCAGTGTATCTTCTAATGGAGTAAAAAGAGGAAGTGCATTCTCCTGAATCTTACCATAATAGTCCCCTTTAGCGCTATTTTCACATCTTATTTCTAAACATAAAAATGTCAACCGTAATAAAAGAAAAAAAATGGCCTCTTTCAAACGGAAAATTAATGTATCAAATTTCATGTAAAGTAAATGTATAAAATTTCATGTAAAGTATCCTAATAATTTCTGAGCATTTAAAGTCTCTTCTCCCATACACTCTTGTATGTTTTCGGCAACTAGTTCCCTAACCTTTAACACTATGCATTCTTTTTTAAGTTTGTCAAGATTTTGTGCACTCAGTAACTCTGAAAGCCTGTAATTGTTTGTCTCTTCATGTATGACTGAAATTGACGTGGCCACACAACAAATAGTAAGAATTTCTTTCTCTGTATTATGAAAAGTTCAGAAGCATGAGGTTGAAGGTTACTAGTTATTCACGTATAGCTCATGTAGATATCTTTGTTTCAGAAAACAATCTTTTAGATCTTGAAGCATTAGATCAGTAGGCAGTTGTGCGTGGGCCTGCATCGCCATGCGAAAACAAAACACCATTTGATAAAAGATCTTGGCGTTTGGTTTGAATTACAGGCTGAAGCTTGTGCTGCAGCATCACACTAATATGTGCTATTTATCGTTGAGCCCCTCTCTAGATACTGTCCCAGCTTTGGCCCTTGTGATTCCCCAAAACTGTAAGCATAACTTCTCCTATGGAAGGTTGAGTTCTGAATTTTCTTTGGGTTGGTAATAGTGGGTGTCTCCATTCCGTATTCCTATTCCAAGTGGTGGACCCAGGTTTCATCTCCAGTGATAATCCTTTTCCAAGAAAGCATTGCCTTCCCTATGATAGTGGTCCAGTAAATCTTGACAAATTTTCTCAAATGATCGTTGATTATCCTGGATGAATTGTTTAGGGCCCCATCTTGCGCTGACTTCATGAAAGTCAAGCATGCTATGGATGATTTCATGTGCAGAACCATGAATGATTTGTATACGATTAGCTGCATCAACAGTAACTTGTTGGTTTGTCAGAATCATTGGTGCGGACTTGCTCAATGTTGTCGTCATTAGTGATTGTTGATGGACATTCCAATCTGTTGTGCTTCATGGATACCTACCCAATGTTGAACTTTATCAATTCCTACTCTCTCTGTTTTGTAAAAACACTATTCCTATATTGTACAGAAAGCATTCAATCGATTTCAGCCCCTGGTACTCCGTCATCCCATAAAAAGTGGACCTCTGTTCGTTATTCTTCCTCTGTGCAAATTGAGAGTGGAGAGGACATGTTTACTTTATGATAGTGCAAAGTCAACTGACATCAATGATTAATGTTTGCTGTGGTGGTGACAGGTACATCATGATGCCATATGCACCCCCAGAACTCAGTATGTTCAATAACATATGATATGGAAAAAAAATAACAAAAGTGCAGATAATTATTGACTCAACCTTGTGTGTGTGTATATATATATATATATAGAGAGAGAGAGAGAAAGAAAGACGGCGATTAAAACATTGAAGTAGAACCATGAGAATAAGTACAGAAAATGGAATCAGCAGACCAAGTGAGTTTCAGTTAACGTTTTTTTACGTTCACTTCGCACTAATACTGTTGAGAAAGGCATGAATCCACTGCTCCTCCCAGCTAAGTAAGTGAGTAAATAAAGTAAGTAGAGACCTTCTAGCCTTGTAAGGCAGTTCATATAAGAGAAGGATTCTCTTATAGAAAAAAACCTTACAGCTTGGCAGTCGCCATTGCTGGCACCAAGCTCGGCTAAAAGAGCTAGCAACTCCACCTCATTAAAACCTACTTGCTACTGAAATTGCCGCCGAGTGGTTGCAGCCCTGTGATCCACAAGTTTACAGTAATAAATAAAAAAAAACATAAGAACCATAGTTCAATCCCTATTGTCAGTTGGATTAGATTTATCAATTCTAACTCAAGAGTGGGATATTTTTCTTGATAACCAAACTAAAGGGGTTTTCCTCCACTGCAATAATTGTTAGTGTACTTATAAAATCCTTATCAATGTTTTACTTCAGCATATTTATTCCGTTCATTCTTTAAGTGTGATGTAGTTCAGTGATTTATTTATGACTTTTTCATATTCTCTCTGAAGCTATCTATTTGTTTCATAATTTATCTATCAACTTCATTGGTTTGTGAATGTGAAGCTGTTTATGACACAGAGAATGGATTCCACTGCTCTGACAGCTTGTATTCACTTTACACTAATTCCCTTGGGAAAGGCATAAGTCCATACCACCCCTCCCTGCTATTGATATTGTAGCTTCTAAGTAAATTTCACATTCTGTAAATGGGCCGAGTAAATAGTAATGTGATATGTAAAGCCCAGACAGGGACAATTGAAGCCATAGCCATCATAAGTGCCTATAACTCCATTAATCCCAGGTTGTACTCCTTATGCTGTTTTACAAATGATTTTATCTGTTTCCATGATCCTGATATCTGAAGTACTGGATTATTTTTCATAAGAATTTTATTAGTTACATGTATACAAGTATTTCATGAGTAGTAATACTGTATAAGCTGATATATAAGACTGGTTTAATTTGAAATAAAGAAAAAACTATACAAATATTACACTGTGTCCTATGCATTGGTACTATGACTATACAGGTCCATCTACTGAAGCTTGTTATGGACAGTTAGTTGGCTTGGATGAGCTGCAGTGAGCAGTAGTTCTTCTAATACCCTTGTAAATCATTCATATTATTGCACGGCATATATGGCAGCAGAATTTTGAATTCAATAAAACCAGGAAATACATTTTCAAGTTTCTCCTTATTTTGAATACACTGTAAAGAAGTTATCATCTATCT
Source organism: Thysanoteuthis rhombus (assembly GCA_963457665.1). Taxonomy (NCBI): domain Eukaryota; kingdom Metazoa; phylum Mollusca; class Cephalopoda; order Oegopsida; family Thysanoteuthidae; genus Thysanoteuthis; species Thysanoteuthis major. The sequence continues at coordinate 33,074,713 of OY735205.1, forward strand.
TGAAATCCTCAACTTTTATATGGTAACTATTAAATACTACATTGGTTATGTCTCTTTGCTTTGATAAGAAGAGAACCAATTCTTTCATATAAATTTTCTTTTGGTACAATGGGCTCTTACAGAGCTTGATATAAAAGTCGATATTGTTCCTAGTAGCACTGTGACAGATTGTAAGTTTATCATGAAATAATTTTCTAATGTCTGTAAATATGTTTGTCTAGTTTTATTTATGTTCTCTCCCCCCCCCTTCCCTATCTCTGGAGATACTTTTTGGTTTCTTTTTTTATAGCAATAAAAATTGTCTTGAATAAGAAGTGGTTTTTTTTTTTTTTTTTTCATCATACTATAACTGCTTCTACTATTGAAGGTTGGAAGTTGGTACTAATATCATGAAAGCAAAATGTAATATGAATTATGCAGAAAAAATTGATTTCTTTTCAAATTGTATTTACAAATAAAGATTTAAGTATCTTCAAGTTATCTCTTTCCTTTTCTTAAAAGTTATCTTGTTGAAAAAGGTTAAGGGTCTGGTTTTGGCTGTATTCAATGACATTTGAAGAGGAGGAAATTAGTTCTATTATATATATATATATATATATATATATATATATATATATATATATATATATATATATATATATATGAAACATTAACACATTTATTGCTATCTAAGATATTTGAACCCTTACATAATACAATCAATAATAAAAATAGTCCATTGGAATCATTATCATCAGCCTTTCAATGGATGTCATTTGAGATGGACCTTCCCCAAGATTCGCCAAATCTGTCTGTTGCAGATATTGCGATGCCAATATATTCTGATCCTGTCTAAATCGTCATATCATCTTATTTTCTATCGGCTACAGTTATGCATGTGATCTCTTGGGATCCATGATGTGAGTTGTGATGTCCAGCAGTTATCAGGCTTTCTTGCAACATGGCCTGCCCATTGTCATTCGAGTTTTTAATGAATTATATGATATCTGACCTGTTTATTATGCAGTCTTGTGATTCCTCCATAATCCTCTCCTGTGCAAGTTGCATGATGCTTCATTAGAGAGCCAATCTTTTGATTCAGTTCCATGTTTTAGTCCCTTAGCTGACTATCGGGAGGAAGCATTGGTTGTAAACCTTTCTTTTCTAGATTAATGGAATTTTGTGTCATTGAATACCACTGATTATTAAAATCAAAAACCATGCAATGCAGCAAAATGAGCATATCCTCTGCTTAGTGCTGCAAGGAGTCTTGCATGTAACATGTAACTATAGTAAAACCATGGAATGGATGCACATGTGTTGTATGTATCTTGGCACAAGTTGCACCTGTGTGTCTTGTGGTAGTAAATTTATCAGATAGCAAGTATTTTGAAGTTTCAGCCTCATAATGTTGTTGATGATAAAGCAAAAGCTGTTGTAGTAATTTTGCTATGGACTATATTCTGTTGTTTGTATTGTATAGATTTTCCTGTCCATTGTGTGCTTAATGTTTTGAGGAAATTATGTTTGTAACATTTAATGTTTTGCGTTAACTGTCATTTTTTTAATGGCCATATGTTGACATCTTGGTATGCTTGTAAAAGTTTTCCGTCAGCATGAAATGGAAGTGGGCTGACAAGTAGATCCTTTTATATGTAGAACACTTACTGACAGAAACCGGGTGCCTGGGAGAGAATTAATCGTTTGTTTTTGGCATTTCCGAAAAGTAAGAATACATTTGTTCCTTCAACAACATATTTTCACTTATACAGCATTCCAGTCTGTGTTGAGAGTTATGCTTTACTGAGTATTTTAAAGGGGCATTTAAAAAAACAAAAAAAAACAAACAAACAAACAAAACGGATCTGGTTAGTCACTCAGTAGAAACCATCACATCACCAATGTCTTTTGATCCCTTGTCATGTTGGGGATGATCAATTAAAAAAAACTAAGTGATCAATTCAGCAGAAACTTACGATGGAAATTGACCCCCCTCTTTCAAAAAAACCTATTTTGGAGGAAAATTAGAAAAAAAAAACTTTTTATTATAAACATGATAAAAATCAAATGTTTGAATTTTCAGCTATCTGGCTCCATTGGCCTATACATGTCATACATACATACATACATACATACATACGTAGCCTGCCAACTTAAAAACTGAAAAAAAAACCCATGTTGACAGTTTTGGTTGATGGTTTCTAACATATGCCCTTGTTTCAATGAAAGGCATTTAAGGTTAGGTTGACATTTCATAGTTTAAATTCGTATGTATGCATGTATAAGGTTTGGTTTGTAATCCCGAATTACACTAGCCCAAACATTGTAAGACTGTTGAATTCTCAAATAATAAGACTACTGAATGGTTTAGTCATCGGACTAATTCTACAAAAAACAAGCGAAGGGGTGATATGTTTGGAGATGAAGAAAAATCAATCTTTTTTATTTAACACAGTAGGAAAGAAAGGACCATTCAGTACCATAAGTTGTCTACCTTTTTGATTTTATGGATTTTGATTTTTGGGATTTTAAACCTCTCAGCTGTCTAATGATTTGGTAGTTCAACATTCATTTTTTAACGTTTGGGCTTATATAATTTGGGATTATGATTGGCCCTAGCATGAATGGAACCTTTCTTTTCACTTTCCTGCAAAATTAAAATTAGATGTTTTAAATAGTATGAGATATTATTCCTGAATATGAAAAACACATGTTAATATATGCACAGTAAGTCTTGGAGAGACCAAACAGACATCTTTATTTACCTCTTTCTTTTGGCAAACACTTAATAAATGAGCCACATGCCTTAAACATGGCCTTTTCCTGACAGAAATGCGTAGTGCTGTGGACACTTATGTATGTGTCCATTTTGAGGTAAAAATAAATGGATCAATAAATCTATGTATAACAAAAAAACGAAAAATCTAATTGTCCTGTTTGCATAACGGTTCCCAATTGATTTTTCTCTACATGATTGTTTTTATCAAAATATTTTATGTATAACATTATCCACCATTCTTTCAAAGGTAATAATGACATCAAATTTAGGGAAAATACCATTACGGATTTATTTTCCGAACTATAACTTACACACCTGCATAACTTGTGGTTCAGGCAAATTTCATTACTATAATTAGCATTTCTGGCTCCACGACAGTTATCCTTATAATTAATTTAATCACCTACATGTTCTGAAATGTGGGACTGACCAACTGACATAAGTTTATAGTCTCTGCTTTTTTTCCACACACAAGAATATTTAGGGTTATGGATGCAGGAGTTGATTTGCTTATATATTTGCTATGCTAAGTTATCTCGCATTGCCTGAATCAAACTGTTTTTGCGATTGTGATTAGCTTGTTTGACATTTTTAATTAGATTCATTTTTGCAATTACTAATAAATGTTGGATAATTTTAAAAAGATTTTACACATAATGATAGTGCTATTGTCTTTCTCTCTCTCCTTAATAGTAATAAGTTGTTTCTGCAGAAGACTGGCAATGAAGAATGGATTTAATAAAAGAATACAAAATGAAGAAAATCATAGCCAGACTCAGGGTAAAAAATTCTCCAGTGCTTGGTGGGATTCCAAGCGAATTTTTCATTATGAAATGGTAAAACCTGAACGAAATGTTATTTTGTAATGCTGCCATTGGCTTGTTTGAATGAGGTATTGGATGAAAAAAAGGCCTTTTCTCTGGCAGGGAAGTTCAATCTGCACTGTTCACTAATGGCTGTAGAAAGATAGTCTAAGTACTTGCAATAAAAAGCAACTGAAATTAAGATAATTCATCAGAAAAAATTTAATCAATTCCTCCTTACCCATGGCTCACCTTTTCTCATAATTTCAATGAAATTTATCAGAGCTTTTGGTGATATTGTGTGGCAGGACAAACCTGAATGAATGCGTATATATCTTCCAACTATGTTGGCAGAATTGAATAAGTAAAGCACTTATGTTATGTACTGTGTTAGAAACTAAGTTGAATTTGTATTTGGCCAATGACAGCCACTAATAAAATATATAGATTTAATAACTATCATTAATAATTCATTTATTTACTAATATTGCATTATGTCACCTTTTCTTTGACTTTCCGATGCTTATTGCTTCTTCAGTTTCAGCCTATTGATGAGTGTAAAAGGATATTCTCTCAGATTTGTCATTTTGATGAACTTGTTTAGAAATTTAACTTCATAATTTGCTTTGGTTCTTAAAGTTGTCTGCAGTATTTTCTTTGTTCCGTCCTCTTTTTAATAGTGTCAGCATGAAATTTTCTCTATGATGCTGACCATGGGTTTGGAAACCACTGCTTATGTCCCAAGTAAAGGTTATGAAGATGCTTCTGAGGGTTGTTGGATGGTTTGAAAAAAAAGAACCAAAAAAATTAAGAACTATGAACTGTGAAGAAAATGGTACTAATAATTTTTGAATATAAAGCGTCATTGAGAATCTGGAACAGCAAAATCATTGTGAATAATAAAGCCTCCACCAATGTATGAAAACTCTTGACATATTCCAGTCTGTTCACATCCGATTACTGTACTTGATTATCAAATTGACGTGAAATTTATTGGATAAGATTAAATGAAACTGTATCTTTCCATCCTGAGGGTTGCTAGGCAAAATTAAGTCTGTTGCATCCAAAAAAAAAAACTCAGGGGAAAGCCTGATGTAAAGTGATAATTCTTTTGTTCGACCAGTAGAGTATATGTACTAAGTGAGAGCTATTGTAATGGTTGACATTCCAAGAGTTATTCAGACAATTGAACTCATTCTTTGCATTCTATCCAGATTAAAAAGCACAAAGAATGTGTTCAATTGCATGGATAACTTTAGGAATGATAATGACTCTTCTCAAAATTATAGACAATAATGGCTAACGCATTGCCTTTGTGTGCAGTTCAATAAATCTTGACTGAAAGTTAGTTGTAATGGTGTAATTATAAGCTAAATCAAATGTATAATGAATTAAGGAAATATCAGATATTTAGTACTGTAATTTTCAAATGATAAATGCTGAAAACAAACTCCTGATAGTACGTGCCTGGGTCTTTTTTCTCATCATAAATTGTAGCATTTGAAGTTTATAAATTGATTTTAATGTTACTCTGTAACTGAAAAGTGTGTGTATAAGAACTAATTTTCCAAAAAGAACAAGATTTGGCCATTTTTGATTCAAAATGACCATGGAGACCCCCAAAAGCAGTTTGGGGTAAAAGTTTTTAGATTATGCGTAGTTGTGTACTCAAGTTGGTAGCCCCCAAAATGTAAGCAGGAGTACCTGGAAACATGCACGCACACAGATGAGCAAAGAGAGAAGAATCTGTAGCCCACTTGGTTGGTTGGTTTGGTAGGCGATTTGTGGGAATATGATGATTCGATGTATTCTGTTATACACTGATTTATTTGAACTATTGGTTGTTATAGTCATAATGTTTTAGTTGCTATACCCTCCATACTTCTGCTTATTTCTTTTAACCAGAGTATATGAATTCAACTTCTTGACCCAGGGATTAAACTCATGACCACCAGTTAAATTGTAACACTTTACCAAGACATATCTACCAGACCCTATTCCCATAGGCTTTAGGTGGAGTAATTTTATAGCTTCAAGTCTGTGTGTTCTTTCCTGATCAAGGGCTCCCATAGGTCAATTCTATGCTAAGCCTACTGAGGTGGTTATCAGAACTCAGCATATGTGCCGATTCTTTTGGGAAAGTTGATGCTCTCTAATCTTGGGAGGCGACCAGTCTAGGGGAGTGGCGTTGACAGAGACCTCTTGTCAACCTTCAGGCAAAGCATTGCAAATATAGCACTACTTTTAGTCAAAACAACGATGTCACCAGACATCTGTGAGATAGGACGTGGGAAGCCTTCCTCTTTCGGGAGTGAGGAAAGCCTAATGATGTTTTATTTAAATCAATTAGGATTGAATATTTTCATAAAGTAATATTTCCTTTTTTTTTTTTTTTTTTTTTTTTTTTCTTTTGAATAGTAGAAATTTAACGGTGATCGTTTTCAGCTTGATTCGATCATACTTCAATCAGAAATGCATGCATAATTTTTCCAAAATCTACCCTGTCACATTACCATAGCTTAGTGAACATATGCTGAAGGGACTGCAATGATTTTTCTTTTTTTTTTTTTTTTTTTTTTTTTTTTTTCCATTGAATTAGTACATATTTTCATGTCTCCATTGTTCACTGATAGTAACTTGTGAATATTTTTCTTGCTAGGTGTTGTTTTGCTGCTAGCCCTTCCCATTGTGCATGAATTTCAATCTCACAGAGCTAATACCCTAATTTTGTTTTAACATTTTGTCTTAGATGCTTGACGTATGTATTAGTGTATACAATATACATACTCAACTAAGTATCACGTTAATGCTTCAATGCACTAAGAATAAAGTATGAAATCTTGGGCTTTTTACAAAATTTATGCAATCAAAATTAGAAAGCATTCAGAAGGAACATACTTCTGTTAACGCTATATACTAATTGAAAACTAAATTAAAATACCTTCACATGTAAGTCTCTATGCAGCAGATCTATATTTGTCTATACTTCAGACTATTGTCTTGATATATGAAAAATATCTGTTGCAAAAATTACAGGATTTGCCACAAATTTGATCCACTATTCCTTAGCAACCTTTCCATGAAATCTTATTGAAATTCATTGAGAACTTTTGGAGATTTGTGGATAAACAGACAGACATAAGCGAATGTATCAACTTCTTCCAACTCCATTGGCTGTGTTAAATAAACTTTATCGTAATCAAGTTCTATTCTGGGTAAATAAATTAAGACCACGAGAATACTAATTCTCTTCTCATATAGTTTATCTGTCACAAGCAGAAGTACTTGTCATTACCTGGTTCATAATACCTTCTGCCAATATCATTAACCTTAGTTTAATTTTGTTTATTTATTTTTCAATATTTCATTTTATTTGAAATTAAAATGGAAGATGATTGACTAATGAAGTAAAGAAATAAAGAGGGCTTTTATTGACTCAGTTTTATCACCATTGTTCAACATAAAACTACTGATTTATTTTTGAAGAAAATAAACAGAAAAAGATAAAATAAACAATATTCATCCAGTCAAAATATTTCCCCTTGGCAGTAATGAATTCTCCATTTAAAGAACCAATAAATTATAGAATGGTTTCTCCAATTTGATCCTGAATAGAGATGTTCTTGCTTGTAAAAAAGAAATCTAGATGCTGGAAAAAATGATGACCTGTAGCAGAGAGGGTGGATGAATCAGCAGGATACAATAAATTCTCCTTCTTCAACTGATTCAATTTTTGTAATATCATTTCTTTTCAATATGAAGGCAAGAGTTATACATTGATTCATTCAGACTAGTGCCATCAACTTGGTTGTTATTGTTACGTTTCAGCCGCAGTATCCTCTAGCCTTCTTCAGGTATCTGTTATAGCTGGTACCTACTAGGAATTTTCTACCCTTTCTTCAATCAATTGGGGTAGATTGTTATCATTCTGCTGTCCATGCCAGAGGATATTTTATATCAGTGATTTCTTTCTAGTTAATCAGTCTTTGTATTGTCGGTTTTCTATTTGAACCCGAGTATATGACTTACTTGCACTATCTAACCAAAGATTGAACTTGTGACTACCAGTTAGGTTGTTATATAGGCTTAACCAATACTTTCATCCACTTGGCCTGTGACTATAAGAACCAAGATAAGAACACCAGTCCAAGTAAATCAGAGTGTAATAATGATACTTCCTCCTCTCAGAAATTTAGAACAAAGGGAGAGATAACAATTTTCACAACTCAACAAACTAGGCACTTAAATTCTCTCTCTATACATACATCTTTCTTATTATATATTCATAATATTTTTGGACTATTTCTACTAACATTTTATAAAATCCATAGTCACTTTTTGTTTTTTGGTTTCTCTCACACTAAAGCGAACAGAATTATCCAAGCCCTGCTGTGATTTGAACACCTGGCCTAGAGTTAAGCAGGCAAGTAGAATATAAGATGAACTTTCTGCTACTTGAACATAGTTATAAGTTAGTGACCAGTCAACCAAGCAGCCAGTATAGGTTGAATGGCTGCTGCTGATAGCTGCTTTACTCACTTGTCTGCCTTTGCTAACATCTTGAACAAAATACTGCTAAAGGCCAAATGAAGGGAAATGGAGGTCAGAATGTTACGCCAATCCATAATTCATCCATACATAATATAAATAATTCCATCATTTTTGACATGCTATAGTGACAATATATCTGCATGTAAATTTTATAGATGTCCCAGAAGCACAGTTTCAAGTGTTAGAGAAACACATGTACTTGTATGAGTGGAAAATCAACTTATATATGAGATATTGAATATTTATTAGCCTCCCTGTCAGTTACGTGCCAACCCTGTTACTTTGTATGTTACTGTAGTACAGTGAATGAAGATCATTATAGTCAGTTTTGTCTGTGCCTACATAATGACTCCAGAACTCTTTAATGGATTTCAATGAAAACCTGTCAGATAGTCAAAGAGAAGAATGTCTTACTATAGCTTGATTTGTGGATGTTTACGTTTTATTATTTTTGACTAGTGATGGTCAGTGTTTATGTTGTACAAATTGGGCTTGCATAAGAGAATGTAAATATATTATGAAAAGCTGCAGCATTGCACCACACAGAATTTGTTTCCCCTTATTGATCGCCTTTGATGAAGAATTAACATTTTTAAAAAATCTACTTTTGGTATTTTATTTGTAGTTGCATGATTTGAAAATAAGAAAATACTGATATTTTTTTTTTTTTTTTTTTCCTTTGGCCGCCCCCATTTAGATTAAGTCAATTTGAGGTTTAAGAGGTGCGAATGGCCAAGTAGTTAGCAATATGGAAATTGGAAAATTGGAATCATTTTACGCTAATAGCCTTGGGGAAGGTATGGGTAAATTGTAAGGCAGATCGGGTTCTTCGGTCTTAGCTGGTAAATCAGTCTGAGAGACAACAACTCTGAATTCAAACTGGGATAGTCCAACCTCTTCTTATCTAGAGTCATTATAGGCTGACAAGGGAAAGGGTATAGATCTTGTTCCCGAAAGGTTCTGTTAATTGGGTTCTGAAGTTTTGACGGCAAACCGGAGGTAGATTATCATGAAAATGCTCAAGTAAAAAAATCCTGTGATATCCTCGATGTTACAAGCAAATGAATGATTTAGAAATGATTTTTGGGAAAGAGAAAAAAGAAACATTTTGCCAAGTTGAATTTCAACTTTACTGTTGCGTAACCAATCATTTTGAATAAGATCAATTCTGCTTTTTGAAACTTGCTATCAATTTCTTGAGTGAGTTTGAGTTGATGAATTTCATGCAAGATAGTAACCAAAAGTTTAAGAAATTTGACCCTGTAAAATTACTCAACCCAATAACCTCGTCTCCACTATCTCTTTTGAAGTAGTTCTCTTGAGATTTTTGTACTCTGGATCACAAAGGACATTGCTCAGAAAAGGTTATGGCTGAAGTCCGTTTAACATTTGGTTTGTGTTAACTGTTTAAATCCTCAAACTTCTGAGTAATACACCCTACAAAATAAAATTAACACCTCAGCTTACTGTTCTAACAGATAACTGAGCTAGCAAGTGCAGAATATATTTCTTTTAAAGGTTCACGACAATTTATACTAGTTTATACTCAGTCGTATGTAAACTGTATATCAGACATTTATAAATTTTGTTGTGGATTTTATAACCATTATGACATCTACTTCGTTCCTTTTTGAAACGTGTTTTCTCTCTCAGTAAGCTTATAGAATCAAGTCTAATATATTGAGTTGAGCCATTGGCTTTGTCTTGATGGCCTTCATGTTGACTTGAGCAGAACAAAAATAACTAGATAGATTGGCTCCGTGATGCCCATGATAGAGAGGTGTGGTAAATCTTGGGAAAGGTGCATGTTCAACAACAGATAATAAGAGACCGATGATGATAATCTATGTTTCTGTTACTTTCTTAGTGGTTTAAATCTTGAAACAGTTTTTATTACTTAGTTTTCAAATAATTTATATTAGGATTATGGTATATATGTTATAACCGAAAATACGTTTTCTCTTAAAGGAAATTCATTTATGATTGCCGCTGTTTGTGTTTCTATATTCTACAAAAACTGTAATTTCTATTATTTGATGTAATAATCGGTACCTTTAAGAAAGTAATGACAATGGTTTTCTAAAGTGGTTAAATATTTTGACACTTGCTGGAAATTTGTAGAGTTATTAAAATGCCTTTTTAGAGATGATGGCTAAATAATGGAAATGATTCAAGAAAAAGATATTGCAATTACTGCAAAGCAATCATTTATTGGAAATACTAGATTTTAATTCTTTTTAATTGTAATCTCTGTTGGGTTGAATAAAAGCTCTAACATTCTCTTAGATTCAGGGTCTTTTTTCCTATTTGTTTTGTCCTGTTAGATTTTTAAAATTTTGACTAAATTCCTTGATTCATTTTCGAAATTGAATTTTCTCATCTTATTGTTTGGGGTACAAAAGCATAATTATTCTATTATTCTGTTTGCTTGTATATACAGCCATTATGCTTTCTGGTTATTATTCATTCTTCTCTATGCTTTCTCTTATACATCTCCACCCACCCTCGTTATATAATCAATAAGGGTAAGAATGGAAGCTCCCACTCTCTCTTAAGCAGCATGAGTGGGAGCATAAGGGACTTGACTTTCACTATAACTGTCATTACTCCTCCCTCAGGAGTCTGAAGCCCCAAAATCAAGTTATAATTATAGTTGACCATGGAATATAGACAGCTAGCAAAAGTAATCGGTAATACTAATAATAATATAATAACAATGATAATAATGTATACATTAGTTTTATTTACCTTTGCATGCTGTTATAGTTAATGTATATACAGTCCACTGGTGATAAATTACTTAAAGTTCTATACTTTAATAGCAGAAATATGCATATAAGAAAAATGTCATCCCAGTTGACAACATTTGTGGAATCTCCTTGGTTCCAGCTAGTTGAAATAATTGGTGTATATAAAAACTCTTACGTAAGTTATGCACTCACTCAATCTTTTGCTCTTATGTCACTCGCCACATGAGGCAATGATTACGTTTCCATTTCTGATTTGATTCATGGAGATCCAATTATTGTTTGTAGCAGTTGTGGATTTTACAGGGTATCTCCATTTTCAAAGGGTTGCTAGCCCAACGTCTAAGGTGGACTGCTTTATGAGGCTAAAGAGTTCCAACTGTCATTTTACATATTATTATGAAGTGAATGCAAACTGTCAGAGGTTGAACTTGGTTAGCTGATTTCATTCTGTGCCGTTAACCCTTGGCCTCACCCCATCCCCCACCTCGTAAGTCATATACTGGTGAACCTGTAAATCATCTTCTCCCGTTGACTGGATTGATCATTTTGTAGTTGTTAATGCGCAAGTATGTATTGATGTATGACCAATTTAGATCTATCAAAAACAAAAGCCCAATCAGTAGGTAAAAAATTGAAATTGTAATAGCTTCTTTGAATAGCTACTGTCTGTATATCTATAAGGTGTACTGGGGAGTATGTTGTTTCTATTTTAGCAACAGACAAACATCTTTTATTATGGGAACATCTATAGTCTAATCAATAACGTAATTGTCATCTTTATTTACACAGTTCTCCATCTTGAAACCTACTTTTCAATCCCCTCTCTGATGTGAACAAGTCTGATAGCCCATGTTTGAGCTCAATATTTCGACATAGGTACTGATCTGGAGATAGCAACTGGTTCATCTGCTTTCTGTTGATGTACAGAACCTATTTCTTGTACCTGGTAGAATTTTTTTTTTTCTCAGCTGCTAATTAGCATGGGACTTTTCTCTTGACTTTCCTGATCTGTTGAAAATACTCTTGTTTATCAGACTGTGTTTAATTCAGTTTTTGTGATAATTCTTTAATGATTTGATAAGTATCTGCTTCAATAACTGAGTGTAGCAAGTCATAGATGGTCATTGTGGAGGTTGAAATTGCCCAATTGGAATTTGGTGAACCAATGCTGGAATTTGCAGACATCTAGTGCATTGTGATAAACATTACACCTTCTTTCAGTGGTTACTGTTGCTTTGCTATCTGGACAAAATTTATAGAACATACAATGACAAATATGAGCCCCCTCAACTGTTTTGTCTCTCATGTAGGAAAGTATTTTCTTTGCCAGGTCCTATCATAATCTGGAGATCCTTTTGGAAGAATATCTATGTAATTTTTGTTGGTATTAAATACTCAATGAATAACATCTAGTTAGGTTTAAAAAAACAAAAAAACAACTTTACTCACTGGTACCTCTAATATTTAGCTATCTGTTTTTCTATCAGTATATGTTTCTCTATTAATTGATTTAGGTTAAATAATGAAATAAATCATAGTATGTGAGCCATGAAAATACCCCCACACAAATACACGTTTTTACTTTTCTAACTTTGGAAAAAAATAACTGGATTTTTCTTTTCTTTGCTTCAAAGAAAACATAAGAAATGTTTGTTTGATTTGAGATCCTGAAAATGTCTATCTGAATTGGTTATTTGCAGAGCCAAATCTTATTTCTTAGTCTAGTATTTTTACCCAAGATGAGGAAGTACGAAGTGGCTGAATGGTTAACGTCATGAAGAATGGAATCATGCTGAGTTCAAACCCGAGCTGACACAGTTTGTATTCACTTTGTGCTAACCCTTGGGAATCCATCTCTCCTCCCCTTAGCTATGGGTAAATATTGAGGCAGACTAAGCTCTTTAGCTGTAGTTAGCAACCAGCCTAGTAGATGGACCACTGATTCCAAAGCAGCCTGAAGAGAAATGGGCTCCATCAGACTATTTCGCCCTCGACTCACACATTCTGAAATCATCCTTAAAGCCTCAGCACTGGGTTACAGCATTTTAAAAAAAAAGGGGAGGGAGAAAAAAAAAAGAATTATCGTTTTTTTTATTTGTATTTTTCTGCTCAAGGAAGTGAAGATAAGATATATTTGAATCTTGAAAGATTTTAAAATGAGACTGATTTCAAGTCATACCCCAAGAAATTTGCTAATTTTTTATAATATTTTCTATGGAGCCAACTTTGAGATTAAATTAGTAAGTGCTTTTAAATAATGAATTGTCAATGCTTTGAAGATGTGCACACATATATATATGTTATGAATGAGGCTGTTGTTATATATGTGTATTATTGCAAATCACAACTTTAGGTTTGTAGAATTATGTAGTCATATTTTGTCTGTCCCTCCCACCCACTCTTTTCCCTCTCACTCTCGTCTTCCTCTCCTACTTCTGTCTGTCTCTTCCTCCCCCACTCCCCTGTTCACCCTCAAGCAGCCCCACTCTCCTAAAACCATGGAAAGACTCAATTTTTCTCAAAAAAGAATTCAAGTGCTTACTTTTGGCATTGGAACTGTCAAAGAGCTTCATTGGATTTGAATTGTGCCCAAGTCCTGTAGATGTGTTTGGGGTAGGATTAGAGTTTTTGCTATAAAAAAAAACAAACCCAAAACTTAGGGTAAATGTTGGATTCCTTAAAAAAAAAAGTGCCCGACTGGCATAGGCACTGAGAGAAAGAAATTCACATCCATTAGGGTCAGAAAAGGAATTTAAAGAAGCATTTGATCCCTTCACATATGTAAGTTCAAAAAGTATAAAAACCTTCCCTGGTTGATGCTGTTTCAGAATATGTATGGTTATACAGATCTAACTCTTTTTTTGAGAAAATCCTGGATGAAAAATGAGAAAAAATTTTCTTTTTTTAGATACTGTTTTAAGGTCAGCGTGAATGCAAACCCTATACAAATTGATTGAATTTTGCTGAAAGAAAAAAAAAAAATCCTAAATGAGTGCTGTTGGTAAATGAAGACAAATAATAGTATTTTGAATGTTTTTCCTCTAATGTGTAGTTCTCAACTAATAAAGGTACAAACATACATACATACATACATACATACATACATACAGACCTTACTATTCTATTACATAGATATTTTGTGTGTGTGTATGTGTGGGAGGGTTATATTAATGTGATTCATGCATGTAAGTATATGTATATGCTTTTACATATTTTCATCTTAAGCAAGGTTGTCCAACAAGCTTTATCAGCAAAGCATTAGAATGAGAATATTTTGTTTTCTTGTGGACGAATATTTAGTTTATGACTCGTGTTCCTGTCTGGATTGCCAAAAGGGAGAATGAATTAATGAGTGGATGGTTCTGTTAAGAAATTTCTGGTACATTTTATAGAGACATCATGGAGAGTAGGCTAGTTGCTGAGGATTGTTAAGATTCACTTAAACATTTCATGATGTCCACTGTCTAATGAACTTGTCTAGAACCTTGCAGCAGCTTAGAGTATAATGTAGGATAGCTTTTATGAGTATATGGGGAGGAGCTGGGAATGTACCAGGGTTGAATAATAAGGTCTCCAATTTTATAGAACAGAGCCAGATAGAATAATGAAACTTTTATCTAAGTTGAATAAATTCATTTCTATTATTATTCGGACTATCCTCATCTTGGTTGTTTTTCATACAGTGTTTCGGCTGTTGTACTCTACGGCCTTCATCAGGTATCATCTGGTAGGTGTGGGGAACTAACGAACCGAACCCTTTATTTAACCGACAGGGGTATGTTGACCACACTCCCCTCTTAGCAGTAGTAGTATTTTTCGAATTATTATTGTCTCATGCTGGGATTGAACCTAGAACCATTAGATTATTTGCAGTAATTCTGTCTGATTCTGTAACCTCTACGGTATGTGTCGGTTAAATAAAGGGTTTGGTTTGTTACTTCCCCACACTTACCAGATGATACCTGATGAAGGCCGTAGAGTACAACAGCCGAAACGTTGTATGAAAAACAACCAAGATGAGGATATTCCGAATAATAATAGAAATAATGATAATACCTTATCTTAAAAATTCAGAGAAACATTGAATAAATTTATTTCTTTTCCAAATTACAAGTTTATTTTTCGATATAGTCATCATTTTGTTATCTTGAGTTATTCTATCATTCTTTATCTGTCACAATTAATGATTCTGTTTGTCTTGAGATGAAATCATGTGTTTATTTTGTCATATAATGGTTTGCATGATAAGTAATGGCTTATGTCTTGAATTGTTATTTACTTAATAAAATATTAAAATATATAATCTGTCTGTTGCCAGCAGTTAGCAAAATTTGAAACCTGCTTGGTCATTTGACACGTACTGTAGACTAATTTAGTATTTTTATTCATCATGAATTACTTTCCTTATCTAAGCAACAACCCCAGGCAATATAACCTGTGTGATGTTAGATAATATCTCTCTCAAGTACCTATTTTTAAACAATACTTACTTACTAAATAGTAGCCATAGCTTTAGCTCCTGACAGTGATTGTATCCAGCTGGCCTCCGATTGCTTTAGTGTCGTTATCCCCTGGAAAAGGTAGCTAGCAGGTGCTACACTTTGATTGTGTCTTAGTCCCTTCATAGTGCTCCCCTTGGGACCTCACATACTTGCCCCTGCATCCCTTTCATTTAAAAAAAAAAAATCTGCGATTATTCTTTTAGGATTGCTGTCAGTTGCCTTGTTGCGTTCTTCTTAATCTCATCCTTAGTCAGAAATCTCCTCCTTTTCAACAGTAAAAAGTCATTAGTCATGGGGAGTCAAATGTAGTGGGGGGCTGACAGATGGGCGGATTGAGCAACCGGGCAAAATCCCAGTTGGCAATCTGTTGACCTATGCCTCCTGGCACTTACTCTGTAGGTCTGTGATTCTCAAACTCTGTGCAATAGTGTGCTGCCACTATCTCCCAATTATGCTGTATAATTTTTTCAAAAAAGAAGACTGGTATTTCAAGCCTTGAACATGTCCAATACAAGTATTGCATCCGCCCGCCTTCTGCCACAGAGTTACCAATCTAGTACTTTATCATTAGATTTTGTGAGATCTTAACCTTTTTAGCGATGGGTGAAAAGGTTCAATTAATAAGTCTATCAGTATGTTTTGTTCATTGACTTCTGAAATGGCTTTTGCGTAATTGATTTCATTTTTACAGTTTGTGTAACGCATAAGTTGAATATATTTCTGTGCTGCCATACCATAAAGTTTGAGAACCACAGCAGCAATCTGATTATCTTGTTGGCCCCTCAAGATTCAAAATTTTTGACAGGGCTGAATTTACCATTGATTGGGCCCTGTGCATAACATTTCTTACGGCCGTTCTATTTTTGTACTCGGCAATTATTTTCATACAAAATAAAACGAGAATGAAATATTCATAAAATTATAATGTTTAATTAAACATGGTCCTCAGTGGATCAATAATCTATCTCTATGTAAGATAATGATTCCTCAAATAAGTTTAATTCAGATATTTTACTCATTTAGTCTTCAAAAAGAAGAAATGTTGAAATATATTAAAGTCGTATTTTGGAGGCCCTGAAATCTTGGATTTTAGTGTGGATCCAGGAATCTTTTTGATTGGGAGATATTTTTTCGTTTTTAAAAAATACATTTATGTATTCACTCATGGTTGTTTGCACAATATCTCCAACAGTTCTAAATGAATTTTAAATACATTTTGTGGAAGGATGGGATGCAGGCTAAGGAAGAATACTTTAAATTCTTGGTTGGAACCAAGATTTTTTCAGTTACTTCCCCTGTATCGTAGCTATATATGAATTGATCTTCCTTCAGTCTTTAGTTGATGTATAGCATTTGCAGAGGCATGCACTCTCTAAGTGCTTTTCAGTTTTGCAATCAAACATGAAATGCTTCTTTTTTAAATTTTGTTTCCTTGAAAAAACTGGCTTCTAATAATAATGAAATAAAAAAAGGAATTTTCTGCATGTATTGAATATATGTTTGCGGTATGATAATTATGCAAATAGCAACCAATGAAAAAACAAGTTTCAAGTCAACCAGAATAAACCGACTGAAAAAATAGGCTATAAGAGCAAAATATTCTATGCCTGATTAATTTTTGGTTGACAATACCTTATCTAATTGAAAATACAATCAAGATACTATTACAACTTATGCATGAATTGATATACTTAATTTTCTTCCCATTTCTCAGGTGTATTTTTTTTCCTATCAAATAGATCCACGAATCTTCAAAGGTGAACCTAAAACGTCAGTTTGATTGATATTGTTCCGGGTCAACTTATTGAAAATGAATAATCTCTGTTTGTGGAAAAAAAAAAAAAAAATGTCATCTCATGTGTAACAACCTAATTCCGAAACATCTCGGTTAGTGCTCTAGATATGACCCTAAAAAATGCAGTACTAAATGAAAAAAAACGGGGTCATTATAACCTGACACAAATAGAGACTGTGCTAGCAATTATTTTAAAAATATATGTTGTTCAGCCTCAACAAGATGGAATTGATAAGTAATCTACTTTTTAGAGCTGATGAAATAATACTAGATGTTGATATACATCATTACATGTTGATAAATTGTTGTATAATTGTATGTCTATTTGTGTATTTATTCACATATAAATGGTACATTAAGCAAAGTATATAGTATACACTTATGTCAGAGACTCAGCCATGCTCTCTTCTATCAGTGTTTATTCCAGAAATTTAGCATTGCTAAATTTATTACAGAAATAGAAAATTGGTGCTAGATTGGACAGCTATAAACAGGGTATTACTGTATTTCTACTGTGGGAAAGAGAGGAATAAATCTGAAAACTATTCTTGTGATTACCAACAGCAAGCTCCCAACTGACTGTTCCAGCAATGCTGTCTCCGTTGGCTGGGCCACGTACATTGCATGTTGGACATTGAGAGGTGTGAGTATATTGCAAGCGATTGCTTGCGCTGGAGGCTGGCACAATACTTTATATTGACCTTAGAACATGTTCTAATATTCATTTCGATTATCCCTACTTATAGGTGGCTAAATTTTGGTTGGCTACAAAATGGCCACCAGATTGTGAATGGCTGTAGAACGGCTAACCAGATTGATTTATATGCTATGTGTATAAATCTACATATACACAGTAATTTATCATGTATCAATATACTTTGACACTTAGTGATATTTCACTTGCTCTTGAAAGTAGCTACTGTATGATACCCTGCACTAATCTATTCCATCTTGTTGAGACTCAACAATGACATCATATCATCTTAAATGATTGCTGACACAATATTTTCAGCAGGGTAGCACTATGTACATCATGGTGACTGATTGTTGTAATGATTCCATATAGCCCTGTTTTGTTTACTGCTGCATTCTTTAAGAACCTATTCATCTGTGAAATATTAGCCAAGAAATCAAAGGCCATTGAACATAGCAAGCTACTTCTCAGAGAAAACATTAGATATTCAAAAACTTGAATATGCTAGTTAGGTACAAAAAAAGATATAAGGTAAATCATTTATGAAAATCAAGTGTCTATAACCAATCGACTCTGTCTAATTATATTGTAAGCAACTAAATATAGACAAATTCACTTTATTTCAAAGCATAAAATTTATCTTAATTAATCAAAAACAAATTGATTTCATCTAAATCCAGTTCTATGAAAATTGTCTAAACCAGTGCAGTTGTTGGTTTAACAGGATCATGTATATCTGGAAGCAATTTAACATTTAATTAGAGGGTATCTTACTATGGACTTGTAAACAGATGTTCTCCAGTGGAGTTACTCAATTTGCAGTAAGACACTACAGTGTGAGCTTGTATACTGACTGACTGTCATATTCACATTGACCAAGCCTGATTATTCTTGATGTCTGGTATACCATTTATTTTTTATAACATTGTATCATCCAAGTTTGTCAGCAGAGATGGATTGGAAACCCCAAAATGGGCCAGGCATACATCTAAAATTAGCCCATTAATGTAGATGTAGGCTACAGTTCTGGCAAGTGCAGTGAGTCCATAAAGCTTGGGGTTTGGGGTTCAATGAGGTCCTGAGAAAATTTTTCAATTTGAATAATAAAGGAATATTTTAAAGCTGTATGCTTTATGAAATGTGTGTGTTTATTTATACACACAGCACAGTAATTTAAGTTTACAGTATTCTGTTATTTCGGGGACTGTTTATGATGCTATCATTAGTCATTATGTATTTGAGAAAATTTCGTATTACTAAATCTATTGTAAAAAATATTTGAAAGAGAGAGCTATAGTTAATCGGTGTTAACTAGGGTAGCGTTCAGCAGGGTATTACTAAAGTTGAATGAGCATTTTAAGTATGAGTTCTTTCGTAAAGCCTTAGAAGCAGAGAATTTACTGTTCAATAAAATTAATATATCATAAAAATGTGAATTTTTTTTTCTTCTCTCTTTTTCTTTTAGAAATTGAATTTTTTGGTATGTACTTGAATTCTGATAATGACCTGGCAAATAGGTTTTATTTTCTGATGTTTTTTTTTTTTTTCAATGTATTTAATTAAAATTAGCAATTCATTTTTAATCTTGTAGATCTTATTTTTCCTCTTGTTTTCTGCCCCCCCCCTCGTTTTACCTTTTTGTTTCCTTTTAATTTTGGCTTGAAAATGTATATTTATTGACACATTTATTTCATGTAGTACCAAGGTAAACTATCCGAAATGTTTGTTCGTATCTTCATAGATTTTTTTCACGGTAAAAATTAAAAAAAAATTTTTTTAATAAATCCTGTAACCAAATGCACGGTTGTTGGGGCCCAACAGATGATTCCATCGTGTGTGTGTCAAGGTCCAAATTAGCCCAACTGAGTCCATTCCTCTCCAGGCTAGAGCTTTAAGAGTAAGAAATATGATTTTCCTTCTCTAAGATGAGTATATAGTAATGTATTACCTTAACCTGCCATCTAGTATCAACCTTTAGACCTCGTAGTCTTCAGTTTTCTGCTCACCCAAAAAATTGGAGGGGGGGCATTTTTAGAAAGTCAGTAAAAAGAATAGAAGTACAAAAAATATTTCGACTTAATCTGAAAGAATTCATGAAAAATTGAAAAACAGAGTGTACCTCTGCCAATACTATTGTTACTAAAAACTGATTGAGAATTGATTCCCTTATAGCTATAATACAGAGAAGGTAACTGTATTCACCCCAAAGTTTAATCGATTCAAGTCCATGGCCTACACTGCAACAAAATGTCATTGAAATTTATTAAGAACTTTGGGAAATATTGTGTGAATGAACATGTGAAGATATAAATGTTCAAAATAAACCCTGAAAAATTATTGAATCAAAAATAAAAATTTCTGGATCCACCCCATAATTCAACTAATCCTTTGTTAGCCCATGGCCCTCCATTCCAGAAAATTTAATTGAAATTTGTTGAGAACTTTTGGAGATATTGTGTGGATAGATGCGGACACAATACAAATACCTCTTCCAACTTGATTGGCAAAGGTTAAACATTTGAAGGATATAATTTCAACACTGTCATTTATATTTTTGTTATCCACTTCTGATAACAAACAATCTCTTTTGATATGTGTTTGAAAGCATGTTTACACCATTCGAGTATCTGTTATTTTGCCTTCACAATATTTGTTGATGGCTTTTGATCTTTTCTGAATTGAATTATATGTAATATACATGTATATTGAACCTTGTGGCCTCTCGTTCAGTACTCTTACTCCTATGTCATCAGCTATACTGATATATATTTTATGTCAAAATAAAAAATAGCCTTGAAAAAAGTGTAGTAAAAGCAATTGAGTTTTTCATAGAAATAGCGAACACTTGTCTCTTTAATGAAGCTTATTGTTTCACATTGTTTGTCATAGAATTTCTTCTGTTATACTTTTTTGCATTTGACTGTTAGTTATTATGACAGCATATCAAAAATGGATTCAGTGCTGAATAGATTGGAAACGGTCAATCAAAACTGTCAATAGTTTTCTTCAGTTTTCAAGTTGATCTGGCTTGCTGGCTACGTATGTATGTATGTATGTACGTATGTATGTATGATGCATTCAGGCCGTACCAATGGATCTAGAGGGCAGAAAATTAAAAAATTTACTCTTCATGTCTAGAAAATTTTTTGTATTGGGGGGGTGTGTGTGTGTGTAGGGGGGTGTCAATTTGTAATGTAAGTTCATGCTAAATTAATCCTTTTGGTTTGTGTCTAGCAGCATTTACACTTTCTTTTTTTTGAAAATTTAGATTTTTTTTCTGATCACTGCCCAAAGGTGAGAGAAGTAATTAATTGATCACCCATTTTTCCAATTTTTTAATTGATCAGCCCCAACATAACATGCTGCCAAAGGATATTTGTCGCAATTTCTATTGGGTGACTAAATAGACCTGTCCTTTTTATTTTTTTTTTTTGTTTTTTTTGATGTTATGATAAGGGTTTATTACTTATCACTTTGGAGGTGTAACTGTAACCGATATCGAACATGTAATCGGCAAACTTAGTTTGAGATTCTGCTGAAGTTGTTTGTATTCACTTTGCACTAATGCTTACTATGGTTTGAAAAGCAAGGTCTTCACCCCCCCCCCCTGCAAGAAGAAGCAAATGCTGCCTCTGTAAAGAAAGAAGTGAGGCTGTAAACCACATAACTTATGAATTTAGCAAACTAGCCCCCCAGCAAAACCACAAAAGTGGCTCATTGCTCCAAAAGGAGTGTACAGGAATAAAAAACTTGACTCTCGGTTTTCATTCCCACTGTTTTTTACTCATGTATAAGACAGTTGGCTCTGTTTCTTTAATTAATCAAACTCTCATAAAGACCTCTCCTTAGCAAATTTTTCAGTGAACAACCTACATACAAACTTATGTCTCATCTTGAAATCTTCGAAGAGGAAATGGCAATGTATTTTGAACATCATTATTTGTTCTCTTGGTTTTGTAGGAGTGATATCTTTCATGTCTACTCTACATTTCATAGTAGTCATATGAATTTCTTCTCATTAGAAGAATCTATGTCTGGGGAATAACTTGATGAATAAAGCATTGAGTGGAATACTGAAGATTTATAGCTTAAACCCAAGGGTAGGGTTGATGGAGTTTGTTAATTTTGATTGGTAATTCATTAAATTGAATTTGAATCTCATGTGGGAAGAACTACTGGCAACTGGTGATGAAAATCTGGAAAAATGTTGAACATTCTAGACTTCAGGTTGTTTGAGATTTTCAACCAATTCAATAAAAGCAATTTTCCTAACTCCACCCTTGACATCTTAACGAGGTGAACCTACGAATTCCACTTAATGATGGTAATATTGTGAATAGTAGACAGCGGTGGACTGGGCCTAAAATTTATTTTGGGCAAAATAATCCCAATATTTAGTCTATCTTGTGTATAGGTCGACCATTCATGGTCTCAAAATCATTCATTTATGGTATGCTATTTTTAGATTGGAGACCTACAACCTCCAAACACCGGCAATGGCCAAACAGCTAGGATGGAAAAGATATAAGTAAAAATAGGGAAGATTGAGATGGTACAAACCACAGTGCTGCTGTGATATGAGAAGACACGGAGATATGGACTAAAGACCTGAAGAGACTTACTGTCTCTCAGCCTTCAGCAATGCCCACTAGACAACTGGTACAAAACTGCAAACCACAGCACTGTTGCATACTGTGAGAGTGTTGAAAGGAGGATAATAATGATAATATAGAATAAAATATATTTTGCAAAATCTGGGACCAAAATATAGATCCAATTCAAGAAGAACAGTACTGAGCAACTTTAAATCTCAATTTGAAAGCTCTGAAATGTTCCTATTTAAAGAAGAAACCAAACGCTTATCCTTAAACATGTGTTGAAGTCTTTGCTTTTTTTTTAGCAATTACAAGCCCCTTTTATATTTGTTTTTTTATGATACTCAAATTCTTTCATCCATTGCAAGTAATCCATTGAAATATAAAACCTCTGACTCCCAGATAGAACAAAGTAGTCATCAATCACAATAAAATAGAAATTTAATTGTGTAACGGAAATTTCAGTCATCTGCAGTTAAGAGATAAGTTATAAATCATTCTACCAACAAAGAAGAGACCAGTTTTTTTATAAAAAGTGTCAGTACCAAGCCCATACCGCTGACAATTTCTAAGCAGTCAGCTGCTAGAGATATATATTCCTTTTCCTGCTACAGTGAGTGAATATACCAAGTGACTCAACAGTAAATAGTAGGAACACCACAGCAACATTAACCAGACGCCAGTCAAGTTAAATATTTACCTCTGCCAGGAAAGATGGGAGAGGTATATGTATTCAATCATTTTTGTTCGTCTGTCTAGCCACACAATATCCACAAAAAACTTTTTGATAGAGATAGTTTTCATTCATTTTTCATGTATTTTTGTATATTCCTTCATGCTTATCTCTGTTTGTCCACACACTGACTCTAAAAGTTCTCAATACATTTTGATTAAATTTCCTGGAAGGGTTGGTAATAGGATAAGGATTAAGTGGTTAAGTTTTGGGGTGGATCCAGGGAATTCAAGGGAGTCGCTGAAAGATTTTTTCTTTTTTTTTTCTTCAGGTATTACATTTATATTGGGTAGGTCAGGTGAATTTTTGTTGTGCAAATAGTGTTGCCAAGAGTTATTACAAAAGATAATAGGCATTTTAGCTTGAGTACTTAATTTGACCCAAATCCACTCATTAGATTGAAAGTTATAAAAGTTTGAAGTAGTAATCATTGCAAAAAGACATGGAAATAGATGCAATGGAGTGTAGTTTCTCCAAAAGAGAAAAATGATATACAAAGGAAATCCTTTTATCTCAAAATTTGCGTACTTTCTGGGATGAAATTCAAGGGAAATGGGTAAATCACTACAGGGAATTCATATTCATATTTTCGTAAGACCCATATTTCCAAGGAATTGGTTCCTGTGGCTAATCAGTCAAACAGGTTTAGTTCAGCAAAACATACATTTCAAGCTAGGTTGCCGATTTAGCTCTTTTGGAACTAGATTTAGATATTTTTTCCTCGTTTAGCCACATATTCTTGCTCCTAGCTTCAACTTTTATATCAATTTATATTTACATTAATTTTATAATCAAAATATTTGTCCTGGTCAAGTGTAATAGCAGTAGTAATATCATTGCAGGTCAAGTTTACTGCGGATGTTTATAGACACTCGGGTCATCGTAACTAATTACGCAAAAATTTTGATCCCAGAACAGCTAAATTGGCATCCCTGGAAAGGAGCAGTAAGATTCAAAGTTGGCAGATGCAAAACTCTCTGATCCAAAATTTCTCAAATGAGTTCATGATGATGCTTAAAACATCGAATTTCAATGCAATCGGTTACGCAATTCTCTAAGATTTATTCATCATTGGTTATTTCACTTATGAAGTATTAATTTAGTTACGTGACATCGTAAAATACCCAGGAGACAGAAGCGTAACCTAAAGTAATTAGAAATAAAGCATGGAGAATTCAGATCAAAAGATATAATCATTATTCTAACATGGGGGCCCCATACGAGAGCCAAACAGATAAGGTGTTTTTGAGGGCCATTCACAAACAGCACAATGAGACTATCTTTGCTCGCTAAAACAACATTATCTACCATACTTGGAAATGAAAAAAAAACATATCAATCGATGGATAAATTAATCAAGGAACAAATTACAACTATTTAATACTGGAAAAAGTTTCATGGAAAGAAAATCTTAATTGATTTTAATAACATGGTAGCGATTGGCTTTTTTTTTTCAATAATATTTGTTAAACAACTTATCTCCCTACCTATATGTATTTATTCATGTTTTTTCTATTTGTCTGTACAATATCTCCAAAAGTTCCCCCTAAATTTCTACAATATAAGGTAGGTTCCAGTACTCTCCTCAGTATTCGGGCAGACACCAGTAGTACTTTGGTCTGCATAGTCTCAATCATTCCTCTCATCTCCAGCTCCTCCAGTCGTTTAGACAGTTCAGAGTGTGCCTACCTATCATTGGTACTACCCTGGCCTTCATATTCCACACCTTTAATTCCCTTGCCAAATTCTGGTATTTTCCTTACTTTTCACTCTCCCGCTCTGTGATATGTAGGCACAGCCTCATCTGTTATTTGACAGGTTTTCTTTTACTTACCCATGACTGCCAAGTCTGGTCTTGCTTGGATGGGGTGGTTGATTTTGCTGTCGAAATTCCCAAAGTGATTTGTGGCTCTTATTTCCCCAGGATTGTCTTTGGTTTGTGCTGATAACATTTGTCTGCATGGTTGAATCCCAGTCATTCGCTTAGGTCCCAATATGTAACAGTTGTTATTCTATCGTGTTGTTCTTGTACTCCTTCTGAGCTAGTTTGTTGCCTTCACTAGTTATGTGGTTCACTGTCTCATCCTTCTTTCCAGATAGACGGCATTTGCTGTTGGTTTAGGTTCTATCGTCTTGATATAGTCCTGTTGCGTTTGTTTTTGGCTGCCATGATGGGTGATTCTGTTTCTCTCTTTGGGTTTCCTTTATCTTGCCCTGCCCATGATCTTTTATCTGCAACATTTTCAATCTTTTTTTTTTTTTTTCTTTGGATTTCCTGTGTAGTCTTTCCTGTTCCCATTTTTCTTTCCTTCTCGTTTGCTTTGGTGCTCTCTTGTTTGCAACTCTTCTGTTGTTCATTGCACTGCCTTGAGTGCCTTGTATAATTTCCTCACTGCCTGCTTGCACATACTTTTCTAATCTATTCTTTAAGTTAGCTGAACAACATTTCAAGTCCTTCCCTGTTCTTTGCACTAACCATTATTATCGTTATTGATATAAACTTAATGTATTTCCTTTTTATCTAATCAGCATATTCATTGTGTTCCATCACAAACTGATTATTTTTTGTTGATTAAACCTGTAAGAAATTTTCAACAAGATGGGCACTCTACTTTCTTTAATTATTCTGTCTACTAATAACTGATATCATAGTACCGGACCATTTATTTGGCATTCAGAAAATTGGAACCATTAGAAAACCAGCTACCTTTGCAGTTGGCTAATATTAATTGTGGCTGGCTTGGTAGCAGTTTGCTGTTTGGCTGGCAAACTAAGCTAAACATTGTATATATATCAAGTATGTTATGTTTCAGTATTTACAGCTTAGTTTGACATAAGGCCACAGAAGTGGGATGCCCAGTGAGGATCAAACTCATTACAGTAGTAATGGTCAGCATCACATGCTTGTTAACCATTACTACTCTAATTTTGATCTCTGGTTTCACAATCTTACTGTAGCATCTTTATTGATTTTCAAGTTGATAAAGGATGCGTAGTTATTCTTGAACTAAAAAGACGGATATTTGAACTTTTCTTACTGAAAACAAATTGCAATGAAGGAGTCTGCATAACAGTTGTAACTTGTGCCACTGATATTGTCTACTTACACTTGAATACAGAAGTAATGTTTTTATCTTTTAGTATGAAAAACTTTCATCATCAACCTTTTAGCATGAAACACCGACTTTCTCATCAAGAGTGCTGCATAGTTGATACTTTCTGCATTCGTCTAGTTCATCATGCCATCTTATTTTTTGAGACCACAATTTCCCATATGATCTCTGGGAACCCATGGTGTGAGTTGTGTCCATTGCTTGTCTATCATTCTTGCAACATAACTAGCCCATTGCCATTTAATAGATTCTATGATTGTCTTTTCTCTCTTATATACTGTGCTATCTTGTGATCTCTTCACATTGGTTGGTTTTAGTTTGAGGATTAGTCTTTTAGTCAGGTTCCATGTTTCAACTCCATAGGTGACTATTGGATGTATATCATTCCATTTTAGGACTAATGGGATTTTCTTGTTCTTGGAAGTTGAACTAGCACTATCTGAATAGCTTGCCCACCTAGAGTGATTCTATACCTGATTTCTTCTGTGAGAATTTCATCGAGATATATTATTCTAGATAGAGCTAGTGGTCCACTTTCTTCAGCTCTGCATTTTCAATTTCAATCGTTGTCTTTGTCCACAACATGTTTGTTGTATATGACATTTGTTAACAGTTGAAGACGACCAACTTTTGAAATTGTAATGACTCGTGAACAAAAAGGATTAATTACATGTATTTATTTGAACTATTGTCCTTGTCTTGGTTGTTTATACATTCTAACCGTCTTCAGGTGCCTGTCATGTTTGGAAACCCTCCTGGAATCTCGTCGAGCCACCATAACGGCGTGAGGCTAGATTGTTTTCATTCCACCATGTTAAGGGGCATCATGTACGAGACCATCTTGTTTTCAATGTTTCTTTTAAAGACTTTATGAGATCTTGAAAGCCTAGAATGATTCAGACAGAAAAAAAAAGGATTAAGTCTTGTAAAATGCTTTTGTAGAATTTCTGAATAACATTCAACCTGTTTCTTGGTCTGTGTTCTTTATATACTTCCTCCCTCTCTCTGTATATTTCTATCTCTACTCTTTCACCCTCTTATATATAATGAAGAGAGAAAGTATTTTGCATTGTTATAAAATAATTGTTCAAGTGTATATAGTAATTACAATGTAGTGAAGAATTTCAATTGGATATTAATATAACTGGAATATACATATGGAGATATGTGTATAGATTGTTTTGGCCAAAATACACAATCAGTCAATGATTAGCCAGCTTTAGCTGCATCAAGTTCTCCTGTTAAAATCCAGTGTTTAAATAGTTTTCTTATGACTTCTTGAAGTTTTGAATTATAATCATGTTGTCATCAAATCTATTGAGTTCATAGTAGCTGAAAGAAATTGAGTAGGAATTACATTTTTTGTAGAAGTGGCGGGATGGTAGAATATTGAACTGTTGACTGTGAGATTTATAGTTTGTCGTGCTTCCGTGGTCCATAACTTGATTAGAAAAATGATATCACTTAGCATCGCATACAGTATGTTGCAATTATATATGGATCTGTTTCATAAATGTGTGTGTGTATATATATATATATATATATATATATATATATAAAGCTTGACTCTAAACCAACTTAATATTTAAAGTTGAATGTATTGAGCACTTTATGAAATAGACCCATCATACATCATGTATTGCATCCCTGATTAATAATGTGTGTGTCTTTTTATATATATATATATATAAGATTTGTGTGCGTGTATGAAAAACTTTCATAATCTTTATCTTAAATGATTGTAATACCTCAAAGTATAGTATTTATAAGTCAAAATAACGCTTACCAGTTTAATATAGCTGCACTAACGAACTAAGCAGCTGTTTAGGGTCCCATGGCCACCAGAGAACCCTCGAGCGGTGGGGAAGCCCCTGAATCAAATTCTGCATAGGACCCCATAAAGGCTTAGGCAGGCCCTGATTTTTTGCTTTCACTTTATTGAATTAAAATTGTTTTTTTAATTAATATTCTATTAACTCGATTTTCAAAAAAAATTCTTTTAATGAATGTGAATTGTCTGGCTTCTGAAATATTTGAAAAGTGTGAGCTTTTGAACCACATTTCTAAAATTTGTAGCATACACATTGGTTGTGTATGTTTCTTAGAGAAAACGATTTTTTTTTCTTCTAAGAGTCTTTAGAATTTATTTTTGATTGAAAATTGGAAAACTCTAAAAGGAACTTTTCAGGTATTTCTAAACATTGAAGAAGATTGAAATTAGATATTAGTATTATGGAATCGGCAAACCCAATTCGCATTCTGTCTTAGGTATCTTATGTTCATTTTCTGCTAAGGCCCTTGGGAAAGGCATTAATCTACTTCTCCCCTCAGCTATGGGTGAATAGCAGGTTGATTGGAGCCTTCTTGCCCTTTAAGGCAGTCCATCTTGGATATCAGAGTACCTCCCCCTCCACACATTTACTTCTGAAAACGTAATGCTGCCCTCTGCTCCACAAGGTGTCTAAAGAAAAAAAGAATTTCAGATGCCTGAGTTAAGTGATTATATTTTTTTACAGATTAAACAGTGATTATTCAGTTTGGATACTTTACCATTCAAAGATACATGGCTATTTGGGATAATGTTTTGCTGACCTATTTTTTTAAAATTAGTTTTCTAACCAAGAAAGCATACATGCTCAAACTAGCATTTTGAATAGACCTCTATATTCTATGCTAAAAATAAACTATACTCACCGACTTTACAATATACTATCAAAAGGTACTGATCAGTATTCAAATTTAAAAAGAAGTCTGCTGTGTTCAGATGAAACATCCATTCACATAGACAAAATGTTAGTTTGCAAAACACTGATACATTTTTGTCATTTAAAGCTGCAGCCATCACATATCAGCAGCAAATATGGTTACAAATATGAAAATTCAGACAGCATCTACTGCGGAAGATTTTGAAATCAAGCATTTCTACCTATTACATTTCAGATGAAGGTGGCAGATCAGAGAAATGGAAGTTATGATTTTTGAGAAGATCTAATATCTTACGTGCCATTTTGTACTTCAAGATTTAAATTCTGTTGCTGGATGAGCTAGTCTATTGCTTTCAAAAACTGGATAATAAATTTAGGCAAAGCAAAACTTGGCTCTGAAGAACTCTTATCTTAACACATCTAAATCCAAAAGAAAAAGAATTATTGTACATTCTTTTCTTTGCAGAATATTCTCTAATGAATGATATTTTGGGCAAATTTATATCACATTAATAAAAAATGAAAATATTTCTTTGACCTTTAGCTCATTAACGATGATTTTTCCTTCTTGTTACTTACATAGCCTTCGGTTTTGTGAGATCTTTTGAAATATACTAACCTACATATCTAATTAATTTTACCTACATTACCTTCCAAGAATAATACAACCTCCAATATTATATACAAAATGCCATTCCATTTTTGGTTTAGTCTTTGGTGGAACTGCCTCCTTCAGGACATGAAAATTTTTCTTACCACAAATCATTTTAAAGATATCAACTCAAGGAAAGGTTAGAAGTTGCTTTTAATGATATTATCAAAGTATGCCAAGTTACAAGTTAGCTGATCATATTGTTGAATTGATAAATTAATGAATATTACAAGGTTCTGAAAACGTTATCTTGGAGAATTTTTCATTTATATTTGATTTAAAAATCTTTTTTTATTTAAAAAAATTTTTTTTTAAATTTTTGAATGGATTAATTTGTGATTAAAGGTTTAGCATTAATTTATATGTGGAAACATTTTGAGTTTTCCCTGAGCCAGAAATGATTTTTAGGTTTGGCTGAGTCATTGGAGGTTATGATAATGAGAGACATAGGTGTCTGCTGGGTGGGGGAAAACATGGAATTTACCACCCCCACTGGATCAGTCCTTCTCTGCCAGGGTGTTTGAAAGTTGGAAAAGATATTTTGGAGATTTTTACCCTATTTTATTGAAGAAAATGAATACCGATGTCCATTATAAGTTGCAGAAATTGGAATTAACATTTTGCAGAGAAACAGTTTCTGTACTATTGAAATATAAGTAACCAAATGACACTCGAAA
This sequence comes from Thysanoteuthis rhombus, assembly GCA_963457665.1. NCBI lineage: Eukaryota > Metazoa > Mollusca > Cephalopoda > Oegopsida > Thysanoteuthidae > Thysanoteuthis > Thysanoteuthis major. Next base: position 33,105,041 of record OY735205.1, read on the forward strand.
AGATTCAAGATAAAAATAGTTCGGCAGCTTCACTATAATCCAGTATTTACCTCCATATTGTTGAAGAAAAACATTGAATATTAACATATCTTTCTGAAGCGAATTCGTGTGATTGACATTTCTCATAAACATATAAACCACTTGGTTTAGTTTGTTTCTAAGATACTTTACATCTTTGAAGATTCAATGCACTCTTTTATGATCTAATTGTTTATTATCTGATTAGCTAATTTTCTTTTTTTTTTTTTTTTTTTTTTTTCATAAAGGAAGCCATTTCAATCTTGGACAGAAATTTCTTCACATGAAAATCTATTTTTATCAATGTAATATTGATCGCAAAAGTAATTGGAAAATGAAATTTTAAAAATTGATTTGATTGGGAAAATTTCAGTTTGAATATTCTCCATTGCCTGCAAGATTCAGAAAATGGATTTCAAAAGAAAAATGCAAAGATTAAAATTCAAATAAAATTTAACCAGCCTATCTGAACCATTTCAGATTAGATTTCAAGGAATCCCCTGCATGAAAATATTGTAAGTACAGCCAAGAGGAGGTTAAAAATTTATATTTATTGTATATTATGTATTATATTATAAACAACTGACAATATAAATTGGTGAAAAACAATAAATATTGAAAATCTGGACACTGAAAGTATTTTATTATATTATCCAACATTGTAGCTCTTAAGAAATTTTTCCTTTAAAAAAAAAAAATTGTTAAAAAAATGTCAGCTGCTAGTTTTTAATTGGGGACAAATTCTGTCAAATATCAACATAGGGACTGCTACTTGTTAAGTGAAAAAACAAAACAAACTCAAATGAAGCAAAAATCAGATGCTTTTTCATTTTTATGCATGTATAAAATTGTTGCAGAACCACTAACCTTTTGCGAAACCTTAAGGTCCATTGGCACCCCAGTTAAAAAAGGCTCATTCAGACTGTCAAAAATAACGCATCATTTTATCTTATTGTTCCACATATTTTTTCCAAGTTCTTGGTTAGCTTCAATGTTTACTCTATGAGATATATATATATATATATATATATATATCCCCCCCTACCAAGTCAATTTACCAAAGGGTCATATATTTCTATTATAATCAACAGTTACAAAGAATGTATTCTCTGCCTCTTCTTTCTTTCATTTTTGTTATTAATTCTACAATGCTTGGCTAATAATTGCACAATTAGTTAAGAACTTGACTGAAGATCAAAAGGTCTTTTTAATTGACCCATTTAGCAAATTCTAGATAAAGGTCATTAGATTTGTTCAAATTCTGATGGTGTGCAGTGAACCTCGTTAAATCTTGACTGATCATTTGCCAACATTTCTTTCATTTTAATGTCAGTGGAAGTAAGGGCAAATATCAGTAGAATATAATCCTCTAGGAAAGTTCATGGATAGATATGGTAGGTAGATCCTGCTGTGAAAAATTGTGGTAGAGTTTGAAATGCACTGGTTAATTCTCTCTCATTTCTTTATCTCTGTCAACAAAGTTGGAAGAGGTATATATATTCACTCCTGTTTGTCAACTCAGTATCTCCAAAAGTCTCAATGAATTTTAATGATATTTTGTTGAAGGGTGTGTCTTGGGCTTGGGAAATATTGATTAAATTTGGGGGAAGATTTAGGAATTTTTTTTTTTTACTATTACTCCCCCTGCATTTTAGCTTTATATAAACTGATTTTTATTCAGTTTTTAGTGACAATAGTGCTGGCAGAAGAAAGTGCTCTCTAAGTGCAGTCTAGTTTTATCATGTATTATTCAAGTGTTATATTGGCAAGGTTATTCCTCCTTAGATTCTTCAGCTTCTGTGGTATGATATTTAATTCATGATTGAAAAAAAAAACATCTGAAAAAAAAAATAGTCAACAACTTATTTATTCTACCATTTATACGCACTTACCATATACTCCAAATTTATAGTTATAACAAGGTATAAATAGCATGTCCAGAACACATCTTTTTTCCTTATTCGCATTATTTCAAAGTATGATATCATTGTTGTGCCTCAACATGATGGAATGGATTAGTGCTGGGTATCTCATATGATAGCTTCTTCCAAGAGCTGGTGAAATATCGCTTGGTGTTGATGTGTATCGATACATGATAAATTACTGTATGTGTTTATTCTTATACACATGGCACCTTAACCAAAGTGTTAAGTATTCAGTTATTTTGGGGACTGTAGATGATACTGTCTTTTATCATTATTTATTTCAGGAATTAAACATTACTAAATTCATCAGGATTAAGTTGAGCAAAATATTACTGTAATTGTTTAGAAATGCATATTGCAACTTAATTTCTCTCAGTGTTAGTGCTTTATTACTGCATAAAGACACAATTACAAATTATTGTTTCATCATCTTACAAAGAAACATATTTGCCCATGTACTTATTTGATTTGAACATTGTAGACCTGTCGTTATTGTTCTCTGGTAGCTCCCGGGCAGTCACAGTTAAACATACTCAAAGTGACACTTCTTTAGATATTAATACGTGATAGCTTTCAGTATTCAAAGCCTTTTGTTCTTGATAAGTTTCACCGTTAGGTATCATGTGATGTTCCTTTGTTTTATCTGAGGTCTGCAAGAGTTGAAAAGATGAGTCTTGTTCATTATCTCTGTATAGTTAGCTATCATATCACTTTTGCTATTGACTAATTGAATGTTTGGTATTTATTTTTTTGAAAAAGTTTGTATCAATATCGTTTTTTAAATTGTGTGAAGAATTATACGGGAGTCACTTGCATCTCGAAAAAATATATCTGAGAAAAGTAAAATTAATCCGTAAATATGGTGCTGCATATTAATTTTCCTGAATTACAGTAAACTTCAAAGGTGCTGACAAATGAAATATTCTTGATACAGGTTAATTTTGTTTCCTGTAATTTGGTTCCACTGCTTATCCAGACATAATTTTACCTTGGGTGATTTCCTGGATCTTCACCCTCCCCTGTTTTGGTGGGGCTAGTAGCAGCATCAGTCATTGATACTAACTCAAAAACAGACAAGACATTCCTGTTTCTTTTTCTCCTCAGCTTTTATTATTATAACCCACTTTTATTTATCCACAGCTATAGTTCACATGAATAGAGGAAATACTTCTCATAGTGAAAACACCATTTATTGTCAATAACAGACAGTTAGACCATTATTAATTTTCAACTAGTATTTTCTTTTGTCTTATTTAGTTGAATTTTATCGCTACTTACTCAGACATTTTGGGCAGTAAGTAAACAGCACAGAGTGGGAATAAAAAATAAGTTGTAGGTGAGACTGAAACTGGCATCCCATTTACCTTGGGAAGCTGCCTATTTATGGCACTGATAGTCTGAGTGAGTTGTGAGAAAAAGCAACTGGAAAATACTTGTCAAAAATGAATAATGGTTGACAATTCTTCATTTAATAAGAAATATATAAGATAGAGTGAACTTCAAAAAGAAATTGACAGTAATTTGTACAGGTGAAGTTGTACAGCATTCATTCTTTGTCAGTGTATGGCTTAAGGAGAAAAACAGAAAAAATTGCTTCAATTTTTTTCCATCAAAGATATTCACTTAACCTAACCACTTGTAATCTGACAGATTGTAGTGATGGTCCATTTGAGTTGTTTGTGAATTAAAGCAAAATTTTCATATTAACGTATGTTGAAGAATTTATGAAATAAAGATTTTCAATAACCATTAACTGCAGAAGAGTAAAGAGTAATAGGTACAGATTGCAAGATAAAAGCCCTCGTTCCTTTCAAAATAGAAGCCCTGACTCACAGATAGAACTGTTGCCCTTCATCACAATGAAATGTAAATTGTATTGAGTTAACCATCGAACTGCAATGACAGAAATTCCAATCAATCACTATTAATGAGTTAATTCATTAAAACTTTAATCATATTTTGTTCAACATGTTTTTATAGATATCTCTGTTAAGATCAGTTGCTCTATATATGGCAATATGTTTTCTAAAATCAAGATGATGTACAGTGCTGCTAAAAAATAGGTAATGGCTACAATTTCAGATTTGTTTTTTTTATCTTTGTGGCCTCAATTTTAAACTGGTTCAATTGTTTCATATTTTTTCATAATTGGCCATAATTGATAATGCTTTCTAAATTTCATGCACAAATACTAGTGCAGCTAAATTCTGTTGAACAGCATATTGATTTATTGCAAAAAACATGGATGAAAATGCTACTCTAGAAATATCAGTAATATCTTGATATACTGTGCTACCCAAAACATCCCCTACCCACCAAATAAGTCTTGAAAATTTACCCTGGGTTCTACCAGCTGAGGGTTACTTCTTTTTATAGACCTCTGCCCCCCAGGCTACAATGACCTTAATGCTGGGAAATACAGTATTTGTCTCTGAAGTACTTGAACAAAAGTGAGCTTCTAGGAGAAAGTAGTATTTTTCTTGATCAAACCATCGACTGCATCCCCTTTCTCACAATCCATTGTTGTAACTACTTGGCTATTTCCGTTCATGTATAAAAATATAAAGCAAGCATATTGGCCACCACTAGAGTCAATAGTGAACCACATAATTGCCATTGCTTCTCTTTTTTTCGTTAATTGCTGTGATCCTTAATTAGCTTCAGTGTTGATTAATGAAACCTCATTTAGAGATCCGGTTCAATACTCGCCTCCTTTATTCTTACAACAAGAGCGTAGCTTTGGGCCTTTTGACTGCTTGCCTGCCTACCTCAGTGTGGTATGGTTGTGGAAGTATTGCTAATAAAATGCACCAATACCTTGATTGACAAAATTAATATTCACCTTTTTTAATTTTGCTATCAGAAACTGATAATGCAGATAAGTTCTTTTGATTATTGAAAGAAATATACACTTGCGTAATATTTTAAATATGGTGAGCGTACATCTACAGAAAAAAATCTTAGAAAGAAAATTGATGAAATTCAATTCAAATTTGCTCAAAACAACAATCTGGGCTGATCTTTTGCTCTTTATACCCTAGTGTCTTTTTCTCCTTTTTTGAGATAAAAGTTGTAGGTGTCTTTTTCTCCTTTTTTGAAATGAAAGTTGTAGAAGGTATTTTCTTTTCCAAAATAGTCCACATTTATCTACATGATTAACTAGATTTATTTTACAAAAAGATATTGTACTTTTGTTACAAGATTTCTACACAAGTGGTATGTGGTAGCATGAGCAACCAGTCTTGAATGCAAAATCAAACCAAGTGTGACCGTCTGGCAGATCGCTTTCTTTTGTGTATGCCAATAATGTAACAGAATGAATAAGACAAAAACATTTCAGTAGTCAATGAATAAAACTTTCAATTAGCATACTGATATCAGTACTCATCATTTCTTTTTTTCTTTTCAACTTTCGCTAGAATGATTTTTTGAGATCTGAATATTACAAAAATGAAGATTAAAATAATATTTGACATAAATTTCATATATGCCATCATTTGTGATGGTACAGGTACACTAATTTATCATATAAATACTAGTTTACTTGAGCTGTCAAAAAATGACAGCAGTATTTAGATAGTTTTGCAATTGTATTGTATCTGAAAAATAGTGAAAAAAATGTTCTCTGTCAGTATTTTCTTATGATCAATTTCAATGAACGTGGATTCTTATGCATTTCCTAAAAAAAAACCTTTGGATGACTACTCTCTAATTAGCATTTATTAGTTATCTTTCTTGACAAATGTTACTGATGAAAAAGCTATGTATTCATCTGGTATATTATACAAGTAGAAGATGGTCAATAGAACTACTTGGTTTTGCTTGATGTTGCTTGGCTGACATTCTGGTGTGAATCACTTCTAAACTTCATTTTTTACACCTGTCAACCCAGCTAAAGTGAGAAGCAAGTCGATGTACTCCCAGATTGTTCATAGTGGATTGACTTATGTTGAGAGCTTTCTCAATAGGGCAGCTGTTCCCTCCTCTGTCATTTCACTGGAAGGATTTTTAGAGTGAGGAGGAAGAAGGTGAAGGAGATAGGATTTCTATTCATCTGTTGATAGGCAAGTGCTTCATCACTGATTTGATACACCTGTTCTGCTTGGTTGGCAATATTTTGGGGGGGGACATCTGTTGGGATGCCCTGATAACTAACTAGTTTAAAAGATCTGACCCCTTTTAGCCTTTTCTATTCTTCAAAAGAAGGAAAAAAGTGATGAATTACATATCATTTTTACCTACCCACATATTGATATCCCCGCCCCCACTTTCAAAATAGTTTGACTACTTTCTTGTTATCTTATCATTGATTGTTTAAATAATTTTGGGTGCATATTATAATTTCATTATTTCTACACTTGACCTTACTATTCATAAATCTATAAAAATGGTTTAACATTATATCTGTCTAACAGAAGAAAAAAGCCTACAAGTGAACTTTGAAGAAGGTTAGAATATTTTTCTTTTTTCATTTCTTTCAGAAACTAGTGGGAGAGCTCTGAAGAAAATACTGGTTGGAGGATTAGTACTAGGTTATGGCCATTCTCAATAAGGACCATATGGCCCCCCTTGGGTGCCCAGTCACATTTGAAGTAGGCCATTGACAGAGATAAAAAATAAATGAATATCCATTTGTTTGTGTTGTACCCTTGTTTGACAGGGGGTCTTGAAACATGAGAAGAGCTCTTAAGGAGGCCATGGCCCAAAATGGTTAAGAATGGCTGGGTTAGAGTCAATGTTCCCTCTAATTTTTTTCTAGTCAGTGTGCAAAAATCTTATGTTGTGAAAGTGTTTTTCCTGTGACAAGAGTATGTGTGCACTTTTGAATGCAACAGGGTAAATCAATATTTTTTTTCAATAACAACAGGGTAAGCTATCAACAGAATTTGAAATCTTGTGTGTGCACTTCAATTTCCTTTGTCTGCTGGTTGCAAAACATGTGAACACGTGCACAACCCAGGGGGAACTATTGTTAGTGTATTGGCTTTTAATGATCCTGGAAATTACCAAGCTTATGAGTTAATGTAGTAAATTGCTGAGTAAAGAAGCAGCAAAGCAGATACTGAACTATTTTTTGTAAAAAATGTTGGAAATGGCAGTGTTTTTTCTTCATTTGGGTAGGTCTCTTCTTGTGAAAAGTATGAATATTTTCTCCTTTTGTTATATTCAATTACATGAATTACTTGGTGCTTAATTCCTAATTTTTGAGACGAATCTGCAATTTCCACGGGTCCTAATATTAGTATAAATGAGATCCTTTCATTTCATCAGAATATCAGCTAAGTTTTTTTTTTTTTTTTTTTTTTTTAAGAATATAAATTTGTATATGGATAGATTACCTTTTAAAAGTATAGATTTTTTTTTTTTTTTTTTGCTCTATTAAAATATATGAATTACTTGATGTTTTATTCCTAAATTTTAGAGATGAATCAGCAATTTCCATAGGTCCTGATATTAGTGTAAATTATAAGATAGAAGAAATAAACCTATACATTAGTATAGCAATCATATCTTTTTATTTTCTTGGAGAATATCAGCAGGGTTTAAAAGATGTTGAGTGTATTATAGTAAGTCAACTTTTTACGATATCATGTACTTTTCATGTGTCACTATTTTTTTTATTGTCGTTTAATGGCAACTGTGATTAGCTTTTATTTAATTCTACTATGACTAACTCCTCCTGGATGTCACCCTGTTTGAAAAACATTTGTCTAGCAATGAGAAATGCCCCACTGCTCCACTAAGAGATAAGATATCAGATATCTCAATGACTGGAAACCAGGGGATATAAACTGAAAGTGATCCTTATACTCAGTCAACTTCTCATTGTTGGTTCAGGATTTGTTTTATAAATTACTGAATTTCATTTTGGAGGTTTTTCTCACCTGCTGTGTTTTTTCACAACTTTCTTTTACTTCAGCTAATGAAGTAAGAAGAGGTGTGTGTGTGTGTGTGTGTGTATATATATATATATATATATATATATCACACTTTCGGTCAACATAATATATCCATGAGTTATCAATGAGTTTAAATAAAATTTCCCACAAGGGAGGTTAGATAAAATCGGCTAAATTTCTGGGTAGATCCAGGATATTTCTATCTGATTGAGAGATTTTTTTTTATGTATTCACTCATGTTTTGGATGAATTTCAATGACATTTAGTGGAAGGGTGGACCATTGGTTCAGAATAATTGATTGATTTTTCTACTTTTACCTCTCCTGCTTCGTAACTACGTGTGAACTGATTTTCATTCACTTTTTTTCTTCTTTCAGTGATAGCGACATTCGCAGAGATATGCACTCTCTAAGTACCCTCTATTTTATATATGCCAGTTTTTATTCCTTTTTCACATTTTCTTCATTTCGTTATCAATATTCTTTATCTGATATGAAATTTCAACCAGCTCAGAACTTGAACTTGATTATATAACGTCTTGTTTACGATTAGTTTTTTGACTAGAATTTCTCCCATTTTCTTTTTAGCTGCTTTTTATCACAACTTACTCAGACTGTCAGTGATTAAACGGCATGGCTCGGATATAAAGGATAAGCTCTCTAGATAATACTACAACTACTAATTCTTGTTTACCACTGATAATGTTTGTCCTCCATTTTCAAAGATGACCATGGCTTCAGAATGATGAGTAAACAAAGTCTGAAGTCATGACTGGTGCTTGATTCAGGGTAAAGTGATGGTGAGTCGTGCAAAATTGTAAGCCTCACTCTCTCCTTCTTGTTAGCCAGGGTCCAGTCCAGTTTGGATGATTGGAGACAGACTAGGTTGCAGTTGATGACCAGGGCACTCTGCGTCACACTGTGCTCTTTGCTCTCCACAACAGGTTGCTATTTGAATTTAGATTGGTTGGCAACCAGTCTAGGAGACAAACTAAAGTTGAAGTGCCCAGTCTGCCTTGCTCAGTCATGTACTATTAAACTAAAACAGTAATTTGAGAATTCAACTTATCTTAGTGTTTGATTAATGTCTATGTATAAGCAGCTAAACATTTTTATTTTACATTTTATTGGAGTTTAAGTAAATGAAACCGAAACGGGTCTGGTTAGTCTTTAATAGAAACTGTCACCAACTTCTGATAGCAAGCTGTGTTGGATCATCTGTTAATCAAAAAATTGAATAAAGACTTGTGGGCACAAACTAGGAGCCAGTTAAGCCTAAACTTCATTGCAGATTGAACCCTCCACCAAAACCTGGGGGAGGGGAGAAAAAAGTTCTTTTGAACATAATAAGGAGTAACCGCTTGAATTTAACCTTCTAGCTCCATTATTATAGCCTGTACATATGATGCATACATACATACATACATACATATATAGCTAGCCAGCCAGACTAACTTGAAAACTGAAGAAACCAATTTTGACAATTTTGGTTGATGGTTTCTTATAATTTCCTTGTTGATTTGGTAGAGCACTCACTTCTTTAAGACTTATTTTGTTGTAAGTAGGAGTTGAATAATGAGTAAGAAAATAAAAAGCCTAGTTACAATGATATATAAATCAAATTAGATTTTCACTTAAATGCACATGTGATGCTCTTGGACATATCACTGATGTTTCTTGTAGTCTTTTGGGTCTTTCAACATCAGACTCACTTACCCAGATAAATCCAGCTGATGTTGACAAAGCTGGGTAGTGCTATCTAAGCCACTGTTCTCATTTCCTGATTCGCAGCCATTTTTGAATTTCTACTCGTACATAATTTTATTTCATTTAAAATTAATCCTTTGCAATGTGAATAAAAAAAAACAATAATTTGAGAATATTTTAGGAATAACTTTTTGATGCATGAATTCAAAATGTGAATATAAAAGTGTGTATCTAAAGTACACTGTAATGTGGCTGTGAAGAAATCCTATACTTGACATTCTATTGAGAAAAAAGTGAAGTGTTGCTTGAAGGTGTGGTATTTAAACTAAGTTCTAAGCAATTACCAAAAAATGTCTTTGTAGGAAAATTGTTGTATTGATTATAAAAGAGTTCAATAAAGCAGTTATTGCAAAGATGTGATAAAAAAAAAAATAAGACAAAATTATAAATAATAATAATGGTTGACAATGCTTTATCTAATGAAAATTATTAAGAAACCGTACACCTGACCAACATCTGGAGAAAAAGTCTTGAATTTTCAAAAAACAAGTGAATGCTGCCAGATATGTACATAAGTAGGTAGCCAGCTAGCCAAACTTAATAACTGAAGAAACCTGTGTTGACAGTTCAAAAAAAAAAATCTCTGCTACTAGTATTAATTGTCTATAAACAATAACAAATATGGTGGTTACAGAGATCTTTTGTCAAGCTGTATTGTTCTTGTTGCTTAGATGGTCAGAGCTGCAGGTATGTTCAATCTGACTTACATCTGGCACACTGAGAGTTTCTTTATTATTTCCCAATCCACAATATTTAAAAACTGCTGTAGATCGATGGCCTAAGCAGAGTTATAATAAAAAGCAACTAAAAAATTAAGATAAATGGAGATACTAGTAAAATACGAATAATAAAACAGTTCTTATCAGAACTTGTTAATTCATATGAAGTGCACTATCTTTACAAGTTAATCTCATTTGCTTGCAATGATATATTAGATCAAATCTTGGATATGACTTTGATTTTTATTGTTTACTCAGTCATTTATTGCATGTGCAATCAGTCAACTGTAGTACATCATTTATAATCCTAGGAAAAAACTCAAACTGGTTTCTACTTGAATTTATGTACAGGAACATATGTCAGTATTTGAACACTTGTCTTTCACTTCCTGCTCAATAGAGGGAAAGTCATTTTAGGACAAGATGGTTGCTTTCAATAGAAAATGGATGTATTTTATGAATCTAAAAATGAAAAACAAAAACAACAAAAAAAACATGTGGCTAGATTATGCAACTCCACTTAAATGGAATCTGCCGGAGGGAAAAGATTCTTCCGTGTTATGATAGGATTCAAAGGTAATTCTTTATTATGAATTGCTAGAACCTGGACAAACTGTTTCTGCGCATTGAACAATTGGCTCATTTGAATGCAGCATTGGAAAAAAAAAAAGACCTCCTTCCTATGCAAGAGAGTTGGCTGGTGGTTTTGCTACATAACAATGCTTGTGCTCAGGTTGCAAATGCAATGTCGAAAATGATCATGGCTCTTGAATGGGAAGTTCTACGTGCAGCATATTCTCATGACATCTTACCTTAAGACTATCACTTGTTAGGCTCCGTATAACTCTTTATCTGGTCAATAGTTCAAACAAGTTCAAGATATTGAAAAATTCCTTTAGGAATTCATTGTTATGATGGAATAATGCACTATTTACCCCAAAGGCCGAATAAAGTGATAGAAAGTCTGAAAATGCTTTAATGACTGAAAAGAGATGCTATGAATCTATAGGAAATAAAGATTTTGTGATAAAAAATACTGGAAACTTCAACACACTCGTATGTGTTTCTCTGAATTTTTGAGATGAGGTATTATTATTATCTCTATTATTGTTTGGACTATCCTCATCTTGGTTGTTTTCCATTCAACGTTTCGGCCATTGTACTCTACGGCCTTCATCAGGTATTATCTGGTAGGTGTGGGGAAGTAACGAACCAAACCCTTTATTTAACCAACGGGGGTATATGGACTGCACTCCGCTCTCAGCAGTAATAGTAGTATTTTTGATTTATTGTTATCTCACACTGGGATTGAACCTAGAACCATTAGATTACTTGCATGGCGTAGTGGTTAGAGAATTGGACAGAATTACTGCAAGGATAGTTCGAACAATAATAGATACACTCGTATGTATTTTTTATGTAAAAAAGCAAAAGAAAATAACCAGTGCATTGATATACTGAGGAAAAAGACAACTATCTTGAAAGAAAAAAAGCCCTTCCCTCCTGTATTTATTGTATTTGTAAAATCAGTGATACTCAAGCAATATATGTACAGTGACAGATGAAGAAAAATTCTGATTTTCAAGGGAAAAATAAGTGGAAGAAATCTTCCTTTTCTAAATGCTAAAGGTTGATATCTATCATAATAATTACTATTTACTTTGATAGTTCCGTATATATTTGTATTCTAGAGGGGGGAAAACATTGCAAATATAAGTAGCTGAATTTATTTAATTTTCATAATATAACAACTTGACGTGTTCATATTCAGACTGGTATCAGATTGTGTAGTTGGAACAAAGTTGGAAGAGGTGTGTTTTCACTTGTCTGTCTCTGTCTGTCCCAATAATATCTCCAAAAGTTATGAATTTTTATGAGATTTTGGGGTTAGAGAAAGAAGTGATTGAATTTTTATGTGGATTCAGGAATATTTTACAGTTACCACCTCTGCATGGTGGCTATATGTCCTCGTGAAGATAGAACTATGGTTAGCATATACTTGGTACAAACCATATGTAGCTGTTAACTTTATATTAGCTTTTCCTGATCCACGGAATCACAAAGCTTGAAAGTTAATGTAATAAATAGTTGAGTTGAAAAAAAAGCAGTAATGCAAATGAAAAGAAAAAAAATTATGAAAAAAAAAAATGTTCTTGGAAATGCTAGTGTTTTTTTTCCTCCTTGAATATAAATTTGTATATGGATAAGTTACTTTTTTAAAGTATAAATACTTTTTTTTTTTTTTTTTTCCTTTTTTTTTGTTTTGTTATATTAAAATACATGAATTACTTTGTTCTTTTATTCCTAAAGTTAAGAGATGAATCAGCAATCATCAGGGGCCCTAATATATACATAAATTATGGTTGGGTCAAAGAAATATTCCTATGCATAATATAGGAACCATATTCTTTTATTTTCTGGGTTTGAAAGATGTTGAATGTTTTGTAGTAAGTCTAGTTTTTCTAATATTGTGCACTCTTCATGCGTCACTAGTTTTTATTAGTATTCAAGAGCAAGTGTGGGTAACTTTAAATCTACTAAGACTTACTTACGCCTCCTGGCTGTCATCCTGTTCGTAAAAAAACAAACAAAAATATGAAGAGATAAGATATTTGATATCACAATGACTGGAAACTGGAGGACATAAACTGAAAGTGATCCTTATACTCAGTTAACATTCCATAGTTGTTACAGGGTTTGTTTTTTAAATTACTGAACATAATTTTGTTTTTAGGGGCGTCCTTGCTTCTCTTTTAAGAGGCTCTGTTTATCAGTTGATTGGTTGGTCCCCTGTATTGTTCGTCAGCTGTTTCAAGTCAGATTTACTTGAAACTTGGTAGAAAGCTGTCACTTGATAAGATGCTCCTTACTTAGAAAATTTTCCATTGAGGGTCACATGATCTGGCAACAATGGTATTCAAACTTTGTTTTAAGATCAATTTTCTCAGCTGTTTTACTTGACAGAAAGCTGTTCCTTGAAGAGATACTTCTTACTTAAAATCTTCTACTCGGGGGTCCTGTGATCTGGCAATAATGGTGTTCAAATACAAATATGAATAAATACTATTGCATGTAGTTTTTAAAATTGTTTTAGTTTCAGTAATCGCCAAGTATACACATATATAACAAATGTTTTTAAAATCTTGACTGATGATTGTTTTATGGTATCAAATCCTAAGATTAATACTATATTAAGTTCCAATTAGGATTTGATACAGTCAAGTACCTTTACAAGCCATGAACATCCAGTAAAGTTGCAGTTCATACTGGTAAATAATTATAAAGCTTAAATTTTTTTTACTTATTTACCTTTTTGTATAAACTGTAATTAGAAAAGGTCAGCCAATATATTTCTGCGAATCACTCATTGAATGTAAAAGAGCTGCTTTTGGATGCGAGCTGCAGTTAGGCCACCCCTGCTCTAGCATAACATTTTCAGTTGATATAATCACCGGTGGCGCCATTTAATTCTAATACATATTACTTTTATATGAAGTTCGCCCTTCCTCATAGTTTTCTGGGGAACCTTGCCCAGGCTGGTACAAAACGCTGGTACTGCCACTTGATATAATCTGTGCCATATCCATTATGAGTAAAATATTTGATACCAGATGCTGATGTGCTTGGAAGGAGAAAATCTGATTTTTAACTGTCAAGTTTTTAAAGTAAAAATAACACTTTTTTGCACATTGGACAATCTAGTTCTTGTATAAGTTATTCCTATCATTATCTTCTACAATTATTCTGCTAAAGTACATCTATATTGGTAATGCCTTAAGGAAGGAGAAGGTTAGGTACTTTAATAAGAGGGTAAGAAGAGAGAGTGCAGACAAGAGAGGGAGCTTAATAAGAGAGTAGGAAGATAGAGAGAAGTGGACCACTTGGACTCCTAAATGGCTATCTTAGATTGTTGGGGTGGAGAAAAGATGGAGGAGGCAGAAGAGAGTGAAGGAAGAGAGTGAGGAGATGTAAAGAAAGAGGGTAGAAAGAGGATAGGGGAAGAAGAGGAAGAGTGTTGGTGGAGTAAAGTGGAAAGACCGTATGGGATAGGAAGGACATTTTCTTATTTAAATCATATACACGGTGAATATTACTTTTTTAAATTTTTTATTTAGCTGAATACTTTTTTTGATTAATACCACAAAAATTCCTCAATCAAACGCTTCAGAAAAAATACGGTTTCCAAAGATTTTATGTATTTCATGGTTCACCGTGATCTTCCAACTATCTTGGTTTTCAAGATAACCATGAAATTTCCATTATCATTATAACATGGTCAGCTTTTCAAATTCAGTCCAGTGTCCTAACTCTGAATATTGATTCTTATTTGATGACTTTTGTCTGACATTTCTCCTGTGTAGAGATGAATATTTCAGTAAATCAATTAGCTACAAGAGGCTTCTAAACTATTTGAATTGCCTATCCATTTCTCTGGCCTATTTTCTTTCCCCTTTCAAACTTATGGATCCTTTGCCAACAGCTTTTGTTCATTTGTACAGTTATATATGATGAAAGGTCAAAGACACAGCTTTCTATTTAGAGTAAATCAGTTATTGTATCAAGTCAATAGTATGTTGGCTCGCTATATTTAGGAGAGAGGTGTACGAATTCAGTGGATGCATGGCATTGTTGTTGAAATAATAACTGATATTGCAAAATTTTATTGTCATTCGGATGGGTAAAAGAAAATGTTTGATTTGATCATAGAAAGACTCTTTGCTGTTGGATAGATTATTTATAGAATGGAATCACGATAAGATCACAGTAAAAATATACAATAATTTTAGTTTTATCTAATTTAGATGTGTTTTGTATCAAGAAGAAGTGATCTAAATTAATTATGTTTTGTATTATGTTGCTGAAGAAATAAAAATCTTGTTAAAGTGATTCTAATGATTGACCACAATGTATGCTGGTAAGACGTTCTATCTAAAAAAACCAAAACAAAAAACCCCAAACTATGCAAATATCACCCATGTTCAATGTGCCTGTATCTCTATTTGTAACATAGCTGTTATCTTCAATCTCCTCCTTGAAAAAAGCTGAAAAATTCTTTTTATTTTCTCAATCTATTGTAATTGAAAATCTCAGTTCCATTTGATCCTATCTGCTGAAAATCTACTCGTGTCGTGGAGAATGTGATTTTTCTTTTCTGTTTCTCTATCCGTAACAATGGACTCTTCCACGGAGATGAGTTCAGTTACGTCTTTTTAGATAAAAATCATCTTGTAGAAATTCAATCATATCTGTGAATTTTTTCACAGGGATTAAGTAGTTTTTAATAAAAACCAACAAGACTATGGTACCTTACTGTAACTTTAAAGAGAATAACCAGTCTACACAGTGTTGTGTGGGTAGCTTAACAGTTAACAGAATAGAATGGTATCAGCAAACAGAGTTCAAACTCTGATTGGGCCAGTTTGTGTTCACTTCGCATAATTGTAGTCAGGGAAATGAATCCATTCCTTCTTCTCACAGCTGTGGGTAAAAAACCAGGCTGACTGGGCTCTTCAGCTTTGGTTGGCAACCAGTCTAGGGAATGGACAATTCAGGTGGGTAGCATACAGATTAGAAAACCTGCTCCTGAAATGTATGCTTAACAGGGCTCTAGTGAAGCTTCAATGGGTCGAGTGAACCAGAAGTAAATCATAAGTAAAATGATGGAGAATAAAAACAGCTGGATGAAATAATGTGACCACTGTCTCCACCTCCCTCTGATACCTCGAGTACAAGTGGTAAAAAGATAAAAAAAAAAGCAGTGTTGTGGAAATACTGCCTTGCTTCTGGCTGACTTATTTTAGTGTAATTCTTCCTGGACCAATTAAGTATCATTCACCCTTAACTATATTTCCTTGTGTTTTTGATCATTTTCATGCTTATGATTTTATAAATAATTCATTTTGTATTATAGGCATAAAAAACAGATTAACTCATTTCATAGATGTTTATTTTATTCAAGTTTTTGAGCACTCTGAAAGTATGTTAAGAAAACTAAGAGAAACAAAAAATTGAGCTGAGAAAAGTCATAAGAATTTTTCTGGTTTACGTGAAGTTGGTTAATAATAGTTTTAGAACTTAGAATTAGACTCATAGAAATAATGTTTTCTCATAGTGTACATTTGCCACAAAAAAGTCGTTTTGATGTGTAGGAAAAGTACGAATATCTGAATAGATTAAGCCATTGAGCATTCTGTCTCTACTCTAGTTTTGTTCAAACCCTTCAAAAAGTTCATTCAATCATGAGAGATCATTCACCTGTTTTAGAAGTTTTGATGTGCATATACATGCCTGCATCCAGACGCACATGCATGGTAAAACTTTATAATTAACTAGCTGGCCCTGGAAAAATGTCCATGACTAATTGAAACATACTTTCAAGTTTTATACAAAAATTGGGTAAATGGGTTTGATGCCTTTTTCTCTCTTTTCTCATTTTATTCATGGTTAAATATATCTACATTTGCACTGTATATTAGGGACAGAATAGGAGTTTGAGACATAAAATCCAATTGGAAACTCAAATGGCAATGGGCTGGTAATGTTACTTGAATGCCAGATAACCACTGGACATCACAACTCACAACTGGGTTTCCCCAGAGATCAAATGCTGAAAAAGGTTCAACTCGGGGGCTCTTTTCAGGACAGTTCAGCCTCGAATTTCCATGAAGGTGAGGAGGTGATTCCTGAATACTTGAACATCCTATTGAACATTCATCCTAGCGTTTATGGGGAAAGTCCAGCTCTACCAGAGTAGGTCAGAAAATACAGAATAATTTTATGTAATAAGTCACTATTATGCTGGGGGAGGATATATAATTGTTACTCGTTACATTTAAAAAAAAAATTTTATTAAATAATAAGCAACAGATGTTTTTACAAATTAAGATAAATATATTCAACTTTATTGCACTTTTAAATTCAATTATCTTTTGTTACTGGTGCACTCTGTTTTAGATTCTCCCTAATAACATTATTTTCTATTTTAGAAGTATTATCCATCTGTATATCATTATGTGAAATAATTTTAAGTACACATTTCTTCAACTGAAATACAAATATATTAAAATAAACAGCAGAATAAATTTTATAAAAGGTATAAAATAAGATAGCCATAAATGCTGTGAACTTATCAGCTGTTATTTTAACATACTTCCATCCTATTATATCTATTTCTGTACATAGAGACGCGATAACAATAAATTTTTTCGACACTTTCATTGGCATAAAGTCTTTTTTATTAGTAATACCTTTTCAAGTGTGTAAGATAAGTTAGTCACAATTTACTGTCAAGAATAACATTCCTGATTTCAAAATTAGGGACTGCCAGGGAGAGTATGTTTATTTAAGTAAAAATTGCGAAGAACTTCATAAAACTCATTGGAGTAAAAGTGTACTATATGTGCTGGTATATAAAGTAGGTATTTGCTATTAAAAAAAAACTGCAAATATTACATTGTGTCCAATGCACTGATATTATGACTGGAGGCCCTTTACCAAAGCTTGATATGAACAGTTATGGGGCTTAGATGAGTTGCAGTGAGCGGTAGTCCTCCTAATACTCTTATAAACAATTTGTCTTTTAGTCTGATATGAATGGTACTGGAATATTATGCCACATTTTGCTAATTGACCTAGTGAGATCAGAAGAAATTTTCTGAAAAGATCTATTTGATGTGTGATATACGGTTCTGAAATGGCTCTAAATTATGTTACTAGAACCAGAATTAGATCTTTCTTCAAAGCAAGTCTATTTTGTAGAATCTCTTTATCATTTTTAGCATTAATGACTATACATGAGATAAACTCATAAACAAACATGGTTTTATCTTGATGAATTTGTGAACTTGATGAATATTTCTTTCTTTTGTGCATTTTTACCATATTCAATCCAGACTCGGGTGTCTGTTTGAGTTGTGAGATATAATGTATAATAGTTTTATGGTTGATCACAATTTAAAATGCTCGTTGTTGGTTTGATTAAGCTGCAAATTATGGCTTGTCAATCATATTGTTGAGTTAATCAAGAATGGAAAAGTTTCTTTTACTTTATCATTTAAATAAAATCAGTCAATTCTACGATTATGAGAAAAAAAAAGTTTCTCCTTGTTCACAAAGAAACCTGGAATTAAGTTAATTTTTCTACCGTAACAATAAGTATATGTAAAAATTCACATTCCTCTACTGTGATTTGAACTCCTGACCAATCAAGGTCTTTTTATGCAGGAGATTAATTCCTAGGTTTCAACTAACCTACCAATTTTTTTTTTCCCATTCACTTATAGGTATATTTATCTACTTATGTTTGCCCATGTGATATTTGGAAAAGTTCTCAATGAATTTCAATGACATTTAGTTGGAAAGGTGGGCTATGAGAGAATTGATTAAACTTAGTGGACCCCAGGAATTTTTTTTCCACCAGAGATATTTACATATATATATATTATTTCTTTTTTCTTTTATTTTTTTTCTCTCAAGGGTTTCAAAGCAAAAGTGGCAAGGACATAATGGATAGGAAGTCATGCATCCTTTTGAATAGATTTCAATTATGGCAAAATAACACTAATGTAATGGACATGTGACTTCATAATGTATTCAAAATAGCAACCATTTCATTCATGTATGTCACAAAATTTGAAGCACACCTATGAGTACTCCTGACCTGAATGAGTTCAAACAGTTTAATATGGAAAATCAAAATACAATTATCTCTCCTGCATTGTAGCTATGTATGAACTTATTTTGATTCAGTTTCTAGTTAGTGTATGGTGTTCACTTATGTGACCTTCTTTGAATTTTGTGCAAACCTCAGTCCTTGCGGGCAGTCTTGTGGCTGTTAGCAAGAATGGATCTTTTAAGAAAATCAAGCAAACAAATGGTAGATAATAGACTTTTATGGAACAGCTGTTCAAACACATGCTTCTGCTATTTCTTCACTTTTAAGACAACTGAAAAGAAAGAAATATATTTATGTATAAGTTCAGTTCGTACATATGTCAGGTTGAATGTGTAAAGTATGTGAAAATTGGAAATATATGTGTATATACATATATTAGCAAGTGTAATATTTTATTTACATGAGTGCAAGTGGATATGTGATATGTAGATCCATGAACATATATACGTATGTTTTTATATATATATATATATATGTGTGTGTGTGTGCAAATATATATCTTCAAGTGATCAACATATATGCATGAGTGCATACATACACGCACATATGCACACCAAATAGCTATTTTTGAATATCTAGTGTCCGTCTCTCTCTCTCTCTCATGTTCCTTTATTGATTTGAAATATAATATCTGTAAATATTTGATATCTGCAAATAGTTTGTGATTTTTTTTTTCCTTTATTTTTATATATGTAATTTGTCTAACAATCTCTTTACAAAATACCAGGACATGAAAATGTAAACTGACTTTGATTGTTCAGATAGTATATCATTTTTGAATGATTTTAAGTTTGCATGATCTCTTGTTTCCAGTTTTCTCCAGATGGTGATGTGTAACATGTTGCTATGTGGGATGAACAATGAACAACCTTTTTGAAATGTAAAATGAATTTTCATTTTGTGATTCTGAAATGTTTAAAAAAAAAAAAATGTCTTTGTTCGATAATTCAAACAAGTCTGGTTAGTCTCTCAAAAAAAAAAGAAACGTACACGTAACAAACATCTTTTGTCAATTTGTTATGTTGGTGATCGATTAAAAAATTTGGGAAAATGGGTGGTTGATGAATGAGTAACTTCTCTTGGCTTTTGTTAGGCAGTGATCTCTAAAAATGAAGTCTGATTTTTCAAAAGATGTGCATGGATTTTACTAGATACAAACCAAGTGATTGATTTAGCAAAAACTTTCATTACAGATTGAACCTCTTCAGTTGAAACCTTTAAAAGGTATGACAGAAAGACCTAGAAGTTAGTGCAATCAGGAATGAAATGAAAAAGTCACCATTTTTGACACCTTAGGGGTAGGAAAAGATCGTCCGTCACTTTTGACTCCTCAAAGAATCATATATGAACATATACAATAAGATATGTATATTGGATGGAATGTAAGGTTCCTTTTTAGTAAATAGTTACCCTACCTCTAGAACCTTTTAGTTTTTTTTTCTTGAAATATTTTACTTTAAAACCTTACACTAGGAATGCTTGCCAAATTAAGTTGGGCTGCGCCCATGTTTAGGTGGTTTCTATTGCATCAGACACACACGTATACACACATAGTGTAACTCTAATTTTGGCTTCAAATCTCAATTACACATCCTTTATATATATATAGAGAGAGAGAGAGAGAGCAGATATGTTTCACTGCAAAGCATTCAAGAAATTACACTTTACTATTATTTACATTTTCTCCCCAAAAGGAATAAGAGCATGAAAGTTCATTTAATTATCGCTTTCAAGTTTGAGAGTAAATTGCAGCTGCATGTTTTTTTCCTTTCTTCTTCAGGTACCTGTGGGAATATATATGGTATTTAGATAACTTTGAAGATGAGACTTTGTGTATTTATATGAAACATGTCTAGACACATTTGGCCCACAGGTTTGAAAATGACTGACTGGCCGACTGTTTGACTAATCTGAGAGCAAAGTGCATATCTACACTTGTATTTGACTGAATAGATTAAACAAGATTGAGTGAGTAGAACTAAACAAATCTTGTTCAATACGGATGAGATAAGAGTTCAAAGGCTGCTTAAATCATAACTAGATTTGACTAGATACTGTCCATAGTTTTGTGAAAGGTCATTAACATTCAAAGAGTTTTTTGGATGATTTAACTCCGTCTTGTTGTCGTCAAACTCCTGCTATTGGGTCTTGACTTTTTTTGTATGTAACAACCGATGAAAATGATCAAACCAAAAACCAGTGACATCAGGCACTAGTAACAACGATGTACGCAAAAACTGATGACGAATTCACTCTCGTTTCTAATGCCTATCTCGGGTCAAATTGTTTTGCTGGAGTTTACAAATCCTATTTACACGAACTACTATTAAGAAAGTTCAAATGGGACATAGTTTTGGAATGATTTTGTATTGAGTAATGAATAGTTTTGTTAACATTTATATTTTAATGAAGCAAGGGTGTTTGACCCTAGCACAGCCAAGCTAGTTTGTGTTAACATTTCTATGGCCTTCTTCAGGTGTATTATTCAAATGTGATGGTGGTACCATTTGAGAGAAAAAATTTGTTCACCACTCTCACATTGGGATAATATACTTGAAGGCTGTAGAATGGATTGTCCGAAACGTCTTGTTAACAACACTAATAGCAACAGGAAGTTGAATCATCTGAAAAGCTTTTCGAGTCAATTTGACTGATTTGTATCCATTATATTTGCATAAACTATTCACATAATAGCCCTATACTACTGACTATCCTTTTCTTCCCCTGATTTTCAGTGCACAACATTCAGATTGAGTGCTGAAAACTGCTAGAACAAATCTTAAATGAAGTAATGCAAAATTAAGTGTTTAATCATCACATTTTTTTCTCAAATGTCAAGTTGGTGCAGAGAATAACTACATCTAAACAGGTTAGTGATAGAATAAAGGTAGTTACTGAGCAGTTTAAACCTTGTCTACTTATAGCATACCTGTCGAGTTTCAATGTTAAGAATAAGTGAAAATCAAGTACCCCCATCCCCCAATTTCCGGTTGAAAAGATAACACACAATGCGTGAGACTTGGGGGGTCCATTTTTGTAGGTTTTAATGCATTTGGCTCAAAAATACAAGTGTGGCTATTGTTTTTGCTGCCAGAATTTGCTTTGATCATAAGAAGTAATCAAGCAAAGAATCACACTAGGATGGCAAGTCTTGGGCAGAGCAAGCTTAACCTTCAAAAATAAGATCTCATTAATCCTAAAAAGAAGGGTGTATAACCAATGCATCCTCCCAGTAGTCACTTATAGAGTACTGGCTCCGTGATGCCCATGATAGAGAAGTGTGGCGAATCCTAGGGAAGGTCTATGTCTAACGATAGACGTTAAGACTGATGATGATGATAATATGATTGTGCTGTGTTTGTAAATATGTTCGTGAATCAACTAATTTGTAGCTTAATGACGGAAAAAAAAATCAATTTTACGTAACGAATATTCATGTTTCAGCGTAATGTCCTTTGTCAGTGCACCAAACACAACACTTCTATATAGATTGTATAGATCAAACATTATCCAGTAAAAATTTCAGATCCAAATTTGCCTTATGACTGTTTTGCTACTGACTTATTGATCCATCTTTTTGCTGTCGGCTGATACGCCAGCAATAAAGAGCAGAGTACACCCCAAAGATTCTTCCAAGATTTCCCAAACATTGTGCAAAAGATAGTTCTGGGAACTTCCGCATCAACTCAAAGTTTAATAGATATGGATAATAAAATATATAAATATATATCACTTATTGTTGGGTAATGGTGAGCTAGTTAGTAGTTACTCACAGTGAGTACCATACTATTGTGGTCCTGCAAGTGATGATGACATAAATTCTGGTATGTAAATTACCTATTGCATTGTTGAAAAAAATGGTAACATGTTTTTTTTTTTCACATCAGCTGTACATATACTTTCAGTGAGATATTGTTTGTAACATGATCAACCTGCTACCCAGCAATAAATGTATTAGCAAAAGAATGTCTTGACATTTTTTTTTTTTTTTACTTCGACCTTGATCTAAATGCATTTTCTTGAGTTTTGGTGATCTCAATAGTATCACTAAATGAGTGGGCATTGGAAATGTCACCTTGAATGTTTTTCTACACAGTCTGATTCCTAAATTAAATGCGTTTGAATATTAGACCCCCGTTGACAGGCAGCCATCTTGAATTTGACTAATCACGATCCTTAGAGACTTCCCTCCACATCTGAAAATTAATGTTATGATGTGTACTATGTTAGAAATTTCATGCTTCTCTCAAAAAGTGCAGCCATCCTGGTTATCTGTTATATTATCATCTTAGAAACTTTAATTTTGGTTATAAGGAAAATAGAGATTAGAAAAAAGAAGTTAGTTGTGAGAAAAAAAAATACTTGTACGTGGTTTGTGAACAGATTGAGACAGTGTGTATGTTTTTGACTAAAAAAAGGTATTGATTCCGCCATAATTGATTGATCTTTCATGAGAGATAAAATAAAGTCAAGTTTTAAAATTCAGAATCATCTGTCATGTAAGAAATGTATGTATGTGTGTTTATAAAAAGCCTGAATGACTCTCAACCTAACTTTGTACATGATCAAAAAGTTCTAATTGGTTTTTGAAAGACTGAAGTGCAATAATGAAGAGAAAACAGTATCAGGAGTCAAATCCTATAGACAAGGATGTTGGAAAGTGAGAAAACTCATACGAGCAGCAAACATTAGCATGTTTGTTAATTTCATAAGTTCGACTTGTGGGGAATTCAACTCCTGTTGCTCAGAGGACAAGGTATGGAAATCCTTAGTCATTAAGTTTCTGTATTTGGTGCTGTCAAAATATCGTTTGTTCAGGTTGAGACCATAATCTGTTCTTCTCTGGTCAACAAGGATACTAAATGGAATTTTTTGTTTAACAAAGAAAAGGACTGAGAACACTTCTATATTAAAAATTATGGAACAAGCTGAACTGCACGTGTTATAGCTTAATTTACTACCGTTATTAATGTTTAGATTTTGTTTTAAATACCATTTTTTACTCTACAATACCCAAGAAAGAGACCAGAAAAGGAGACTCTCTTTACTTATGGATATTTCATATTACACCTGAAGAAGACGGTAGAATGAATTAGCCAAAAAATTGTGAGAACAACATAAACAGCAAGGAGTCCAATCGTCTGAAAAACTCTTTGAATGGATACTTTTGTTTTTGGAAAAAATAACCAGTCCAATTACTTCTGAAATATACTGTAAGCTCCTTTCCGCCCCTATAAATTGATTATTTTAAAGAATTCTTTGAAAGAAATAGGGACACACATGCACTATATATATATATATATATATATATATATATATATATATAATAAGAGAGAGAAAGTTATATTTTCATTAAAATTGCTTCTTTTTTACTCGGCTACATTTCATCATCCAAAAATTACTTAGTAATGAAATCAAGTTAGAATTTATATTTTTCATTCAAACAATACTTTCTCATTTCATAACAGAAATATCAGTTGAACTAATCTGCTATCGGAGGAATGTAATCTTTTTCAATATTTTCTTATCTGTAGTTATGAAGTAATAACTGTTTGAGTTATGAAGCAATTTCTTCATTCTTCAGGTTTTAGACTTCCAACATAGATGAAACTTTTGTTGGTAATCTTTGTCTGTAGCAGAACATATTTTATTACTTCTGCCAATGAAGTTGGAAGAGGTAAATCTATCCTCTAGTGTCTATCTGTTTGTACACGTAATATCTCCGAAAGTTCTCAATAGATTTAATTGAAATTCTCTGGTAGATTGGACCATGGGATAAAGAAGAATCGCTTGAATTTTGTGGCAGAACTGGGAATTTTTTTTTTTTTTTAATTGAGAGATATGTTTTCATTCTTTTCATTCACTTATGTATTCACTCTGTCTGTTCACATAATATTTCAATGGAATGTTATGGTAAATGTATTCATTGATCTGAATCTTGAAACGGCAAAGTAGTCACTTTGACAGTCTGGATTCTATTGGAACCCTTGCAGTATAAACTTAGTATTTATAGATACTGTTCTCGCTGAAAGCATTATTTATCTCCAAACTTTTTTTTTTTTTCTTTTTGCTTCTATATCTTGTTTGTTTAGTATTACCACGAATACTGCAAAACATCTTAATTGTGATTGCAACAATCTATGCAGATGTTTGCCCTAGCAAATACTTAGAATGGACATTTTGATCATATATGTTGAAAGTACATATACAACTGCCCATCTGAGGCAACCAGAAGTTGTGGCTTCAGACTCTCTATTCATACTGAAACAGAAATCAGCCAGTTTTGTTACACTTCAAGTAATTTCAGGCTCCAGACAACTAAGTTTGCTTCAACTAAAATTGAATCAATACCAAGTTACCCATGCACATTCATACATTATGATCCCAGCACCTGAACACATCATTCAACCAATTATAACTACTGTCTATAGTTTTGAAAGTAGTCATTACCATTCAAAGAGTTTTTCATTATGATAACAACACCAACAGCAAGGTGTTCAATTATCTGAGAGAAAATCATTTTCAACCAATAACATGCTATGAAATGAAGATAAAAGGATTAGGCTCTGGTGAGAAAATTTTCAGCTGTAAAAGCCCCTTTCTTACGCATAAGGCTTGTTGCATATATTGTTTCAATATATATATGCATATAATGATATGGTATTTAGTTGGATATATAAATTTTTTCAATATTGATACTATTATCAAACAGGTTTTGTTTTTTTTCTTTTCAGTCTGATAAGCTTTCTGAAAAACTCTTATATGAACTTATAACAAAAATTCCTCTATTCTTTTTTATTTGAGTTATCAGGATTACATGACCTTGCTCAATTTAAAAAGGTTTTAGAATTATTGTTAATAGTTCTTGGATTATTTAGTTTTGTCAACTCTTCATTCATAATAGCAGATGAAGTTATCCTTGTGCTTAGCAGTCTGTGAGCAACAACAAAAATAAACAGGAACTTCAAATCGTAATGTGTACTATGATAAATGGCTGAAAGTTTTTGTTTTCATTCTTGTAATACATAGTATTATCACAATGAACAGAAAGTTAGAGCTATCCATACATAGTACAGATTACAAATTGCAACTGAGGTGTAGCTAGAGATTTAGGGAGGGGCTCCTTGTTGGAGCAGTAGTAGGTTCTGCATGGCAGCACAACTAGAGACAATAAACTCCATATGCCACTGGTACTAATGTAGGTCTTTCATAAAAGCAAAGTGGCATAGTGAATTTATAAGAAGCAAAGGATACCAGTACCTTAAACAGGCTGTACATGGTTCTGCTTTTTTCATTAGAATTAGTTTATCCATGCCTCTTAGAATGATGGCAGTATTTGAATTTTGCAACTGCATTGTACTTATAAAATATCAAAGACATTATGTTGCTCTGTATTTTCTTGTTCATACTCAACCAGAATGAACCTGGATTTTTTATGCATTTTCAGTAGAAAATAAGTAGGGAAGACAACTATTAAATGCTTATTATAAAGTAATCTCCCTCGATAAATGTTACAGACAAAAAATGGGGTGTATCATATAAGTAGATTTTGCCACTTACCTTGTTATATCTTCTGTTGAAGAAGGGTGAGAATTGTAATGCTACCAGTGATAAGAAAATCTCAGAACTTTTTTAAAATGGTCTTATAAGCTATTAGTTTTATTACATTCTTTACTTTTTTCTAGTGTGGTTATTTGTTTTCAACCACTGTGAGTGTTCAGTACTAGAAACTGTTTATATCATGACCCAAGGGGAAAATGTCTTTTCCCTTAGATTAATAGAGTATTTTGACATTCCTTCTTCAGGAAAATAATTTTTTCAGTTTTTAGATTCGTCTGGCTGGCTATGTATGATTGTATCACATGTGCAGATTGCACCAATGGAGTTAGGGGCCTGGAAAATTCAACTTTTACTCCTCATTTTGCCTATAAAAAACCATCCTTTTGTTATCTGGAATTACCCTCCTGGATAAGTTTTTAGTTTGGGTTCGGTTTGCAATGTAAGTTTATGCTAAATTGTCCCCCCCCCATCCAGCAGCATTCACAATTTTTTTTTTTTTTTTTGAAATTCAACTTTTTGATACATCACTACCCAACATCCCCTTTTTCCAATTTTTTAATTGATCACCCTCAATATGCAATGTTACCAAAAGACATTGATTGTGCGATAGCTTCTATTGAATGATTAACCAAACCTCTTTCTCTTCATATCAAACAAGTAATTAGACAACAAAAATGTACATGGGTAAGACACATAATATAACAGATAAATCAAAAGGCTAACTGATTGAAACGCAGTAAGACAAGACACAAAATAGAGAGACAAGATTGGAAAGTCAGACATGGCTGAGATTAGCATAATTACTCTCATCATGGAGGGAGATGGGAAAAGCCTTCGCCCAGCAGTGGACTTATAATAGATGGTATATTTGTTTGCACTGCTTGGTGGTTGGTGTACCTGTATATTACCAGCTGGTGCTAATCAATGGTTGGTGTTTGAACTCTGATCAAAGTTACAATTTTAGATGCTGATTTATTATTCTCTTTGGCTATTGAAGGAAAATCACATCACTTTTAAAATCAGTTTCCATTGGTTGGAATGATGATTTCAGTATTGATGAGTAACTCAGAAACCTTTACCCTCCATCCCAATGTCTAGCATGAAAGCTGTGAACTAGGTCATCTTAATAAGTACTTTTAAATTTTTGATAGTTTCGGCATGCTGAGAACTCTAGATATATTGACATTTTCAGAAAAGATAGAGTATAATATCTGTTTTTATGACGGTAAGGAAAAAAAAAAAATTTGCAGTCTTTGAAGGAAGCTATGAATTTATATCGCTTTTCATGTTAACCAACATGAAAATAATTACAGTAAAGATGAAAAAAGTAATAATCTCCTAATTAAAAAAATCTGTTTAGCACCACCAGATAATTCAATCTGGCATCCATAGCTTTCTATTTTCTTTTTCTCTCCCTATTTCTTTCATTGATTGATGACAGAGTAATAGAATCTGTCTTTCTCTTTTCCCGTCTCTCTGTATGCATCATTTCAAACTTCGCTTTTCAGTCTTAACCTGAAGTCTGAACTAGGCAGTGTGCTTAGGTTAGGAAAACAAAGTCAACTCTGTTAGAGTTTGACAATAAAAGCAGGCATTGGTAAACTAACTTCTGTTGGTACACACTTATGTGCTGTAGAGACAAAATCAGCCTTAGCAAAATTTGTGTAGTCTTTAGGTTACCTCAGGAAAATAGTTTTGTGAAAATTTTAGCCTCAAAATTAAGGTGAATAGATCAATTGGAGAATTTGAAAAAATCCCATAACCCACTGCCGATGATTTCATTAGGGGCAAGATAGTTTGATGGAGCCAATCACTCTTCAGGCTGGTTTAAAATCAGTTATCTGTCTCCTTGACTTGTTGCCGACCATAGCTAGAGAGCACAGTCTGCCCTGCTATTTCCATGTACCCTGGGTGGGCGGAAGATGGATTTATGCCTCTCTTAAAAGCATTTGTGCAAAGTGAACACAAACTGTCTGAAGCGGAGTTTGGATTCAACTTGCCAATTCCATTCTCTCTTGCATCGACCGTTCGGCTACTAACCACCTTTGAAGATTGTGTCTGTTGTTTAGTATAAAATAGCTGGGCTTTTTGCATTATGCTCTCAAAGTTATGCCTATTTGAGGACAGAACAAGATTGTAGTATTGATTGGCTTTAACACGTTGTGATGAACATTCAGCATTGTTAACTAATCATTAGAAATGCTACATGACACAAAAATATCAAGGGAACAATAATCAATTTATAGTCCATGGGTCAAGAATTTAAAAAAATTACTCATTGGTACCACTTGGGGTGGAAGAGCCTTCTTATGATTTTTGTAATCTTCCATGTGTTGGGGACTTATTCTGATATGATAGCCTTTGCAGAATGGTGGTTTAGTGGTAGATACCATGACTTTTATACCCACATCCTATGACAAGCATCTGGACAACAAAAATGTCTGTCCGTATATCTCCCGAAGTTTTTGATATTTTTCTATGAAAGTTTGTAGAAAGGTAAACAACAGGCTACTGAAGAAGTGATTAAACTTTTGGCCAGATCCATGCTCAATTACTTACCTTTTGTTGTGGTTATTTATCTATACCACATTTTGTCGAAATTCCATGTCGTCCTCAAAGGGCTCCTCAAATTTCTTTGGAATTTTGAGGAAAAAGAATGAGCTATAAAGGAAGTGATCAAATTTTTGGGTAGTTACACGCCCAATTATCTCTCCAACTTCATAGTTATGTCCACACCACATAATATCTCCAAAAGTATTCCATATTTTTTAATGAAGTTCATGGAAGGGACGGTAATTGGGTAAGAAAGAGTTGGTTGATTTTTGGGATGGATCCAGAAGTTTTTTAAATTCTCATTCATTTGTCTATTTATATTTTGATTGAGAGACCCACCCTCTACATTTATTCATACACTCACGACTGTCCAAAAATACTCAATGAATTCTGTGAAATTTTGTGGAAGGGTGTGCCATGGGCGATGAAAGATGTCATGAAATTTTGGAGAGTATCCATGCACAATAATCTTTCGAACATCCTAGCTGAATGTTCACACTACATAATAGCTCTGGAGATTATCGCTAACCTCACAATATCTCCAAAAGTTCTCCATGAATTTCTATGTAATTTTGTGGCAGTAGACTATGGAAGAAATATTTAGATGTTGGAGTGGATTCATTCGCAGTTATCTTCCTTATGTCATAGTTGTCTGTCTATTGGTGTTAATTGAGAAAAAAAAAAAAAGAAAAAAGGGGGGTGCCATTCGATTGTAAATAGCTCAAAATGACTTGCTCTGGTTTGATATGGTTGTTTCATAAACTTTACTCGGCATGAAATTTCTTTTCCATCGATATACAATATGCGCATATTTGATGAAAAAGTTATTTTTTCTGACTAAAGAACCAGTGAAAATCCGACATTATGAAAAATGACATAGATGTAAATCTTCCTGCAACTGATCTGGAATGTATACCTATTATTTTCACACATTGAAGGTCTCTCTGGCATGTCTAACTGGATTCATTAGTCAACTCAAAAATTCCTACAGAGCCCTATTATAGCGCCAGGACTGATAGATGCAAAAACAGGTTTCTTGCAAAAAAAAATGTAGCTGCTCATTTGGAAAGGCTATGTATTATTTTACTTCTGTAGGTGTAACAAATAAAGTGGCACTATTAAAGTTTTGCCACCTTGGGTGGTACTGATATCTGGTCTGGCTAAATATTATTTTTAGGATAGTTCTACTTGAAGTATACTTGACTCTTCACTGCTTTCTGCTTGGGAGCCATTATAAGCCCACCCAATACTTAAATTGCTGTATTTCTTTATTCATGGAAATATTCTGATTGGTCACAATTTCCAGTGTAGGTTTGTATTTGTGCATTCAAAAATAGGATGTGTGTCCTTTTCTTTCTGTTAGGTGGCAATTCACTGCTTTTTTTTAAAAATAGGGTTGTTGAACATCTCCCCATAAGTCTAATGTGGCCACATGTATCGGTATTCTAGATAATGTCAAGAGACCTAAATTTGCCACAAGGGCTCTTTTTATTTTTATTTTTATTTATAGACCTGGGGCACCTTTCAAAAACACCATAAGAGATTTATTACCATTCTCCTTTGTGATTTCTCTCCGTAGGCAAAGCATTTTTCCTTCTGTATGAAATATGAGAAAAGTAGGCTGGCAGAAAATATCACTTCTTTGTTATCATTATTTCTTTTTGGTTGTCAGAATAAAGTGTGTACATTACACAAGAAAAGAAAGTAGTTCAGCTTGGATATAAGGAAAGAGATGGCGAAAGGATTATAGATATAAAATGGAAGTATTTTCAACTTGTGTGGGCTAAAAGAATTAGACAGTCACCAAAATTATCACATGGATTTCTCCACTGGTTGGGATGGCTGGCTATGTATTGTATACAGGCTGCACCAATAGAGATAGAAAGCTGGAAATAAATACATTGTCTCCTTGTTTTTTAAAATTTTTTTTTTTATATAAAATTCTCTCTTATAATAGTTCGCTTAGTGGGGGTTCAATCTGGAATGTAAGCTGAATTGATCTCTTACATTGAGTCGGCTTATTTTTTGAAATTCAGATTTTCTAGTGATCCCTTCCCAACAGAGGCTGAAGAGAAGTAGCCTATTCATTGATCACCCCTAAATTGGCCTGCTGCTGAGCATTGGTCATGTGACAATTCCTATTGTGTGACTAACCATACCTATATTTTTTCATGTTTTTATTTATTTGCGATTACCATTGATATGGCACCAACAAGATGACTGAAAGATTCTCATAAAAGTGTCGATAAGAAGACCTTCACTCTTTGTGGCTATAGTCTAATCTTAGTTTCAAATAAAGGTGTTGGTCATCATATGAAATTGATAGACAAAGATTAAGGAGGTAAAATATGAAACATATTTATGTAATGGCCTAGCCAATATGATTGAAATTGATTATTCTGGATAAGCAATAATGATGAATGAATACATTTTGGTCCATTGCTAGAAATCCCAAAGCAATTCATTCCCAGGAGTTGTGGTAAACCTTTTCTCATATGATTGATTATTGGCATCGTAGTTTATCACTATAGATTTGTTTGTATGATTCAATAAAAAATGAATTTAGTTGTCCCTGTTGTGCCAAATTTCTGAGTAAGTATCAATTTCAATCATGGTTTCAATTTCATTTTTTCTGTATTAAAGTTGGTTTATTGGTAATTTTTTTTTTTTTTTGTTGCTATTTTTCACCTCTGCCAACATAGTTAAAAGGTGTGTATATTCACTTTTGTCTGTCAGTCTAATATCTCCAGAAGTTCTCGATGAATTTCAATGAAATTTTTGGAAGGGTAGGCCTTGGCCTAAGAAAGAATTTGTTGGATTTTGGGGCGAATCAAGGGATAATTTTTGATTGAGAGATGTTTCTTTGAAATTTTTTTCCATTCGTTCATTTATGTATTCAGTGATGTTTGCCCACACAGTATCTCCAAATGTTCTCAATGAATTTCAATGACATTTTGTGGAAGAGTGTGCCATGAGCAAAGGAATAACTGATTACATTTTGGGACGGATCCAAAATTATTTTCTACACTTACCTCCCCTGCGTCGTAGCTATATACACTGATTTTAATTGAATTTCTAGCGACAATAGCATTGGCAGAAGTATGCGTTCTCTGGGTGCTGCCTATTTTTAAAAATTTTACTCTTATCCTTCGATTTTTAGTTTTCTGGTCTTCTTGTCAATTCTATGCTGCTTTTAATAGGTAACAAGTCAAAATAAGTAAACAACTGAATTTTTGAATATTCTTATATTGATTTATGATGTTTATGATTATAATATGACTTTTCATAAAGGCAACTACTTGGTAAGAGGATCGTTTCATATTTCAACCTTGAAATTTTATTGTTGTAGTAATTGTATATTGTAATTTTATCCATATCAGTTTGAATATATGAATTTAAAAAAATCTTTTTACATTTTATCACTGTCTCTGCCTTGTATGTATGTATGTGTGTGTGTGTGTGTATATATATATATATATATATATATATATATGAATTTTGTTGAAAAAATTGTCAAATTCTTTGGTTGAATATGCTGGTAGAGAATCAACTTGAGGTTTTTCTGTGTAATAAGTATTCTCAATGATGATATCATAAGTTGGTTTGCATGCAGTTCTGAGATTAGAACCGACTCAACAGATTTAATATTCACGTGTGTGAACATACAAGAAAAGTTACACGAATTAGTTGCGTCTATTGTTATAATTACTGTTCCTTCGTTGTTTAATACGTTTTTGATTAACCTATGTAATAAAGCCCTGTTTCAATAAATCAAATGATATTTAGTAAAAAAATAATGTCGATATACAATACACATAATAACTTATATAAAATAACAAACTACTTGTATGACATAAGCTATATATTAGAAGATAGCGTAAAGGGAAGTGGTGTTTGATCAACACTGCTGGGGTACTATGGTAATATAACAGTTCTGTTTTTAAAATCCCTGAAAGTTACGTGATGAACAACTGATGATCTCAACAAAAGAAAATGTATACATTGTACTGTAAAATAACTGAGTATATGTATAGCAGGGAAGAGAACATTGAAGAAAATTACATGAATTGCATTGACTGATATTAGGAAATAAGTGACTGTAGGAACAAGTAAAAGTTTTTAAATGGCTGATGTTTGAAGCTATAAAGCTTTCTAGACTATATATATAAAAAATGAACAGTTTGAATAGATTCACCACAACTGCTGATGAAAATATCTCCTACCCTTATTTGAAACAATGGGATACCAAATTTTGTTCTGATTATCTATTCTATTATTATTCTTTCTACATACACTATGAAGTGACCCAGATACTACACTTTAACCCTAGGTGGAGTGCACAGATAATAGACAGAGAGCCTAAAAGTAACACTTTGACCTTAGCTAGAGCGCATATATACTCTGATTCCAGGCAGAAGTACCAATCCATATGCAAATGATGCTATTATTTTTTACTCTGATTATGCTAATGCTTGTATAATATATTCATGTGTATTTTTTATATTTTTACAGGCAATTCAAGAAGTCGTTCAACATCGAGACCATGGTATGCCTGGCGATAATGAGGATGTGTCATATCAACGTAGTAAAAATTTGGACTTTTCATCAAAGCTTAATAAAAAATCACGGATCCCAAATGAAGGAAATATTATTATTGAACCCCAGGTGAAACCTATCGAAGCCCAGTTCGCTAGTAAAGATACTCGGATGGAAAGTGCTGACCAGAGCAACCAAATTCCATGGCAAAAGTTTGATGCTGACAAATATATTGCTGCCAAAGTTCTCAAAGAAGGCGAAGACAGTTATGCACGCAATAAATTCAATCAGGCAGCAAGTGATAAAATTAAAATGACAAGAGATGTTCCTGATGGCCGAAATTATCAGTAAGTTCTATTCATTCATTTCTTGTTGCCAGATGCTGAGTCAATCAGGGGTTCAGTGGACGAGCATAGAGGAGGAGGGGGGCATCTAGCTTGCATTATTGAGTGTAGTGCAGATGTCGGTCTTCTAGGAGGATAATGGGATCGTCATGGGAGTCTCTCTCTGTGATCCTCAGCTACTCATGGCACTGGTTCTTTACAGTTGGTCACCCATTTAGGTACTGATTGCTGTAATAGCCACATCATATTTGATGTTATAACTAATCTACCTCTATGATGAACTCTATGATGTTTTTGGCTGTCTCTCTGTCCATAACTATGGACTCTTCCACTTAAAAGTAACAATCCTGTTGAAAAATAATCTCCTACCCACCATTTGAAACAATGGACTCAAACCACTTATGTAAATATTCATTTATAATTAACAGCTTTGAAGAGGTGAACTATTGTCTTCATAGAGTGGTTCATTCATATTCTCTTACTTAATTCAAGTACACAGAAATATGAGTAGCTATTTTTACCAAATGCATTAGTTTCAAATATATATATATATATATATATATATATATATATATATGTTTATATGATTATTGAAATGATAGGTTATACCCAACATAATAGTGAAATTTTCCTGGACAATGAGGAAAACAGATTGGGTGAATAAGCATTAATTAATATAAGTACCCATTCACCCAGTCTGTGTTTCCCTCATTGTCTAAGAAAATTTCATAAATATATTTCTTTTTAAAATAAAATCATCTCCTAGAAATTCAAAAAATATGTCCAGGAATTTTTTCTGTGGGATTAATAGTAGTGAATATAAAAAAAGAAATATCCTCTGAATTCTGTTTATTATAGAGCCAATTATACTCTAATCAGCTAGATGATTAATTCAGTCAGTAGTTGAATTTTTTAACCTGTTAACTTTGCATCTGTCAATATTACTTGGTTGCCTAGCATCCACTAGTTCAGTAGAATTGATGAAGTCAATGGTCATAGTAAGCTTTATGTTCTAACAAAATTTTTATAATATGATTGTGGGGAAAGGAACTTCTGTATATGATGGTATATCAAGACAGACATTTAATTGGAAAAAAAAAATCGCAAATATTAGAGCATCTTAAATGCACTGCTATTTTGACTTGGGGGTTGTCTATCAAAGCTTTATTTAGACAATTAAGGGGTTTAGAGTTATAGTGAGTGTTAGTCCTCTAATGACCCTTTAGAACCATATTTCTTTTAGTACGACATATACAGTATTCATAGTTTCATAATCATTAAACTTTTGCTTGTATTAATCTATTTTTGGTTCCTGCTGTAATGGGGGAAAAATACTTGTTTTAGAAACACAATGCTATCTTCAAATGCTGCCAAGTCCAGACATAGACCCTGTGTTAGCCTTTTCCTATCAAAATATAGCCATGTTACCCACAGCTTAATACCATACCATACTGTAGTAGAAATAGAATATTTATAATAATGAACATAAAAGCTGCAGGAATAAATTCACTGTTATAAATAATGGAGAATAGGAAAAAGAAGAACTTGTGTCAAGATTCCGTGTATCATGGCGCCAATTATTCTCTAATCAACTAGATGATTAATTCAGTCAGTAGTTGAATAGTAAAATTTTGTAACATAACTTCGTGTGTTTGTTAAGTTTAGGTATTGTCTGCTTTCAATGGCCGAGCACTTACTCATTTAGTAGAATTGATTAAACCAAGGTAGTTATAGTATTATAGATTTCCCCCAGATTTAAGATTCATTATTATTTAGTTAATACTATTGATGTAACTTACAAGCTATGAATTATTAAGAATGACTGCTTCATGTCCCCAGAATATTAATTATAAAAATTGTAGATATACTCTTTAAATAGGGATAAGTTTTACTGTTGATAAGAAATGGCAATGAGAATGTGATTGGCAAGACTTGTTCAAACTCTGGCTGAGGCAGATCATATATACTTTGCACTAATGCAGACAATTCCCTATTGAGTTAAGCTGATTCCTTTCTTTAGGTATGCATAAACTTGGATGATATCTATCGTCAATGCTTGGAAGCTAAATAAGCTGATAATTCCTGATATTTAATTAGATTATGTAATGCGTTAAGATACTGTCAATACACATGTATCACTTTTTATGCACATTTATTATGTGTATACACACACATACACACACGCATATATATATATATATATATATAAGAAATGGACATTTTGGTCTGACAGAATGAATTATAAATTGTGTTATATTAGATAGAAACTTATTTGAAATGATTTTCCATCCTTACACAAACAAGATGAGAATTTGGGTTGAGAGCAGTTATGCAGCCTCTGTCTCATTGGCGGGCTGTTTAGCACAATGGTAAGTGCGTTGCTACCTTGAAGTGGCTCCCTATCAATGGCCGGTTTGATTCCTGCAGTATTCTTTTTATGTTATTTGAATTGAACGATATATTAACTGTGTAACAACGGGAAATTATTTCAGATAAGTTCCTATATAATATAACTTAATCTATAATTCATATATGGTAGCCGCTGCAATGTAGCAATACTCTTACCATTGAGCTAAACAATCGTTGGTAATACAGAGGCCCTAATAACTGCTTTCTCATCTTGTATTTTGGCCTTTGCATTACTGGCAGCTGTTCAGCTCCATGATAAGTGCATTGCTACATTGAAGCAATTACCCTATCAGTTGCAGGTTCGATTCCTCCAGCAGCCCCATTTTCTTTAATTGAATTGTTTATTCTATTTGCATTGTCGAGCCAGAGAGATGCATTTATCGTATGGGACCATTTCAAATAAATGTTAATACAACACAATTTATGATTATTCTGTCGGATCATATATATCCATTTCTTAACTTTTATATATATATATATATATATATATATATATATAAAAAATTGGGTGACATCACGAATCGAACCTGCAACCGATAAGGTGACGAAGCGTCACTACAGCCCCATTTTTCTTTGATTGTTTATTCTATTTACACTGTATTGGCCGAGTGGATCATTCGAAATATACTTTTAAATGATATTACGCATTCATATATACATTTATATTTGCAGCAGCATGTGTATGAAATTATTTATGGATTACTGTAGTTACCTTATTTACTATATGTATATAATTACCCATCATTTTTTCTCTATGATATATATGTATATGTATATATTTCATGCCAAAATGATAGATAATAGGATGTACAGAGGAACTTTGATTATCCGAACGTCAATTACCTGAATTTCGATTTATCCGAACAAGATTTCAATGTTTCGTAATTGTGTTCATGTCTGGTTTCCTATTTTACATTTGGATCAGTCATCCAAGCAATCAATTATCCGAACAAAGTACTCCCAACCTGTTTTAGTCAGATAATCAAGGTTTCTTTACATATCAAGTGAATGAGGTAACCACAATAATTTATATAACTGGCTGGGTCACCCGATGTTGCCAGGTGCGGATGGAGGGGAAGACAAACTCCAAATGTAACATAGGAAAATAAATGATATTTTATTGGGATTTCATAAATTTACAGAAAGTGGATGATGCATTACCCTACCTCCCCAGTCAGGCCCTTGTTGGGTTAGGGTTAGTTTCTTTCTGAAAAAAACAGACAAACCAACGTAAACACTGAAGAAAAAACTCACATCCATGGTTTCCTATGATGAACAGAAAGTGAGGATCCAATTTGACATTATAGTTACATTGTAAATAGAACCACCTTCTAAAACCTTGACAAATTTCTGGAAGGCTTGAAGGTCTAATAGAATGATAGCACAGAATTAAAACAAAAAAGAAATTATAATTTTCTCTGTCAGTGTTTGAATTTCATTCGCTATTCTATTTTCTATGCTTATAACCACTAGGCTATTGGTGCTTCCAATGATTTAAAAAAAAATCAGGATGGAAATAGGGGTTTTGACCCTAAATGACTAGTAAAGACCTTGGAGGTCAGTGCCACATATCTTGTATTAATCCTGAAGTTGAGCTACCTTTATTGACGAATTTACAGCCCCCAGAGTGCAGTTGTTTCCTAGTCTTCAAGACACATACAGATATTCTAGAAAGATAACGAACTTCCATCCTTTTTATAGTAATAGATATATAATTATATTTTTGCAGCAGCATGTGTAAGAAATTATATGTATACTAAGAACCTCGTTTTCTATCATTTTTTTGTTTGTTTTTAGATGAGTTAATGCATCTCTTTGGTCGGGTTTTTAATATGTTGAATATCTATTTTTCCTGCCATATGATGTTGGATTGATATGAGACCTAGGCCAGACCTTCTTGTCAACCATTCTCGTTCCCCCTCATTCACCCCCTATTCATCCTTCTCTAACTACATCAATTTGTAATTTTAAATATCAATTTTCTTGGCTGTGTCATATGAAACTTGGTCTTGATCTTCGAACTAACCATCTTCATCTCCCTCTTCCTCCTCGTCCTGCTGCTAGTGCCGTAGATGATGGTTGCATCATTGAACTTCTTTCTTTAGGGAACCCTTTTTCACACCTTCCGTTCCCTGAATGTAGGGGTTGCACCTTGTATATGCAAACATGCATGTTAAGTAAACTTGTGTATTAGGATGATCTCCTATATTCAGCTTGGTTTGCATCTCTTTTGTTGTGTGTGTGTATATATATATATATATATTATATATATATATATATATATATATATATATACGGGGATATAATTCTCATCTGCATGTCTACTAGATCTGTCTAGAAGGTGTCCAGCCATTTTGAATAACTTGAGACCTAGATGTGCAGCAATCCAATGGCCACCAATCGGAGAGGACATTGTTGTGCATGCAGAAACACCCTATCCCATGGGGTTACTCGGTTGGCAATGAGATACCGTACTGTGTGACCATCGCATTCACACTTATACGTCTTATGCAGTGTTTTTTGGCAGAACCCCCCCCCCCTACCTCTTCAGATCTGACTCCCTATGATTTCTAGCGTTTTATCGAAAGGGGAGGAGATTTCAGACTGAGACAAGATGAAGGAGAACATAATGAGGCACTTGATGCCAGCCCTCAAAGAGGACAGCAGATTGTTTTGAGAGGTTCATGGGATACTTTGAGTGTATAAGGTCCTAAGAGGAATACTGAAGAGGGAAGTTGAGTGCCATAGCTCGGCTATTTTTCATTATTAGTAAATTGTTGGATACTTTTGGGACCAATCTTATACATTTGTGTGTTATAAATTCATATGAATGAGTGTACATATATCTGTGTCGACAGCTTATTAGTATGAGTGATATGAGAATGTGTATTCATTTGAATATGTGTTTACACTATATCTGAGTATAAACATGTTTACATTAACTGTTCGTGTATGGATACAGTTATCCATTCATTCATAAATATGTGTATATTTAAAAAATATAACACTGTGTATATATATATATATATATATATAAAGAATATGATGTTCTAGAATGTGTGTTCATGCATGATATATGTAATAAGCATATAATTCATTTTTATTAACAATACTGAAGGCATGAATACATCTATTGTCTATATAGTGTGGTATCTCTTCAGCTCTTCATATATACAACCATATACATATATTCTGAATAATCAAAAGGTAACTATTATTTTTGCTCAGATTTCTATGCATAATTTATCATGAATTTTCCAAGACATTAAAGATGGATAATGATGATTAATACCATAGGAAATAACGTTTAGGTGATAAATTAAAATCAGCCCTTCTTTTGATCTTCTATGTAAGATATTAATTTCGGGTCTAGTGTTGAGAGAAAAAATTGATTCAAATTTAGAATTTTTTTTGTATCCTTAAATTTTTTTCTCCCCCTCGTCTTATCCTTGTCTGTTCCTATCTGTCTATCAATCTATCTGTCTATCTGTCTGTGTGTTCCCATCTATATATCTGTGTTTGTTCCCATCTATCTATCTATCTGTGTGTGTGTGTTCCCATCTATCTATCAGATCTAGCATCCTTTCTTTATCACAAGTATTATCAAAAAGTATCTATACATTTTTTATCACTTTATTTGCTAGGTTTTTTGAGTTTTCTGATGTTTTTCATAGTCATCTTTGATCAGTTCATGTATCTTTATCTGAGTACTTTTGACCATTTCTGGATTTTTTTCAAGGTTAGTTTTAATGTCCCAGCATTTGTCTTAATTTAAAAAAAAGATTTTTTAAAATTGTATTAATGATATTTCATGTTAGTTACATTGAAACCAACCTTCATGATGCCCAGTGATGGTTGAAAGTACTTGGGGTAAAAATGATACATGAATTACAGAGTATTCTTACTCATTTGAACTGATTATGAAAAAAACCTCATCAGAAAACACAGAACTTGCCAGAAAAATGAACTGGGGAAAAATGTCTATACATTCTTATATGTAAAAACAATAGATTTTTATGTTTGCATATAACATCTTTCTATTCATTTATTCTATGTATGTAGGAATGTATCTATTTATCTATTCCTTTACAAAATGCTATATGTATTGTTTCTTAATCTTGTGGTTTATTTTGATTCTATCAGTGATTCTACAGTAGGGTCAATTCATCAAGAAGCAGGTCAAAATCATTCCATATCTCTGATCTTCTATCTCATTCTTTCCTATATTTTCATAGTGATTCCCTATTGCCTGATATTTAATGCCTGGCACTTGAAGTGAGAGATTGCAGTTCGTTGAGTGGGTTATAGTCAGCGAATGCCACTTATTCAGTGCTAGGATTAGAATTGTTGACCTTATGCACCTCCTCCCCACGTTTTGTGCTGTTACTACAAAATGATGCTGTGATAACTTCATTACATTACATTTAGAATTACCAACCCAACTAAAAACCATATGTTACTTTTGTTTTTATTTACAATACTGACTTATTGAATACATATGTTCATCATTTATACAAATCCCATTGAACATAACACTTGAGTTGTGGTCTGTAAGAATGTGTTGAAATTTTGTGATCCTATCCAATTTGTGCTGAGGGTCATTGACTATCATGGTTTCCTCTTCATCTCTGAAGATTCTGTTTGTATTCTCTCATTCTAAACCAGTTCATATTTACTTATTTATCTTTGCCACCCAAGTTTGGAACCGGTACATCTATTCACACATTTGTCTGTTTGTCCACACAATATCTCCTCAAGTTTTCAATGACATTGTGTGGAAGGGTGGGCTATGAGTTGAGAAATCAAATAAACCTTGGACAAATCCAGGATTTTTTTTTATTGAGAGGTTTTCATATATATATGAGGCTATGTTTTAAAAATTGAAATAGATGACTTAGTTATATCCCCTACATTGCAGCTATATATTAAGTGATTTTCATTCAGTTTTTGATTGGCATATGGCTTTGGCAGAGGTATGCGCTCTCTGAGTGCTTTCTACTATTTTTCTGTGGTTGCTTTTTTGTTCTTTTTTGCCTCATGCGTTCATTAAATTTCTAAGGTTTTGCTATTTCTTGAACATTCTTTATCAATCAAGGTTTTTTTTTTTTTTTGTGAATGATTAGGCTATTGGAATCGTTTTCAAAGGACAAGTTAATTAAGGAATAAGCAAAAAATTGATTATGATTACAGAACACTGCATTGTCAGCCAAGCTCTGTTGAAACCAAGTGATCTGATCCTAACAAATCCTCTTGTGAGGAAGGGGGGGTTACTTGAATTTTAAAAATTCATTCTATTGAAAAAGAACATAGAGTATGAATAAATTTGCATTGAAGACTTAATATATCTTCAGCTTGCTTTTGTTGTAATGTAAATAAAAATAACTGAGTAGAAGGAATGTTTATTTCTTGAGGTAAATGGTGAGTCATTGTAAGCATATCTTTAAAAAAAAGATTTATTTCTGCCATCAAAGCTGGAAAGGGTATATGTATTCACTTGTGTGTGTCCGTCCATCCACACAATATCTCCACAAGTTTACAATGAATTTCTCATGACATTTTGTGGAAGGATGAGCAAGGGGGTAAGGTTGAATTGATGAAGTTTAGGAGTGGATCCTGGAATTCATTACATCCTTGCTATGTACAAAATAGTTTTCATTCAGATTTTTTGTGACAGTGATGCCCTCTCTTAGTTGCTTTCAATCCACCAGACCCTAGAACCTTTTTGAAATTTGTATGTTATTAGAAAAATATTTTTCAAAGGTTCTACGGTGGGGAGGGAGGTTATTTTTATAATGTAACTATAATGATTAAGTAGGCACATGTTTTCTGCCATTTTTATAATTTACAAATATATCTCCTTTTTAATTTGAAAAATGGTGCAAAAATATTTTTTAAAAAAATTGTTTAAATTCTAAAATTTTAAAACCAGAGATAAAGTAGGATTTAGCTCTGTACCTCCATCTTGGTGTATATATACGGTAGATTCAATGAATAATGATAATAGTTACTGTAGTATGAAAATCATTGAAGGGGAAGTAATGTTTACTTTGTCATGCTTTATGGGATTTGGTACAGTGAATAAAAAAAGTAAAGTACAGGTTTTAGCTGAGAAGGTAATTTCAATGCATTTTTATGAATTATTGTTATGTTGGTTGACCATTATTCAGGTGATGTTTCTGGTTGTGTGGAGATTTGCATAGCAACCTGTGTGGGAATGTTTTTTTTTTTGTTTTTAATGGAGGAACGGTTGTTGTGCAGGGACAATCCTACTCTCTAGGCGTCCAAGGTCATTTTTCCCGCAGTATGATGAATCATAGCAACTGGTGGCCTTTTTGGCTGCAGGAGTTGCCTGAAATGAGGTAGTTTACCATCAATCTGCCTTTGGGCCTCTACTTCAGGTTTGTTTTTCTGTGACAGGTTCCAACTGCACAGCTGTTTACTCTTATAGTTATTGTAGTGTAGCTTTATGGTAACTGGACAGATCTGGAGGCTCAGATAAATACTTGTGGTACTTTCATTTCCATTGTTTGTTAAATATAACTCAATGAAGGGAATGAACTCTCTGGCTCTTAAACTAAGCTTGATGTCCAGCTCATCTAAATTATTATGAGGTTTGTCTGGAAAGTGTCCAGCCATGTAATATTAATGAACTAATAGTCTACTTGGGGGTAATAGCACCTTATTCTAATTTGCTCCCCAGGGGACCTCACATGCCTATGCCTTATCCCAGTCTGCGAAAAGATGGACATCTGCTGCATGTTGTGTCCTCTTAATCTTGTCCATGGTCTGAAATCTTAATGAGAAAAGCTAGAAGTCCAAGGGGAGATTTGTCTGGATTAAAGGAGGGATGACAGACCTGGGTGATGCGATGTTTTACCAAAAAGAAAAGAATGGCTCGCCAGTTAATCGTGAATGCAGCAATCTCTCCGTACACAATCTTACTCGGTGGCATTTCAATGCTGATTGAGTAACTCCAAAGGAGAGTCTACTCATGCGTGCACAGTAATGCACCCTTTGACTGCTTGCCAAATCACATTGAGGCAGTGCAATTGGTTATTCAAAAATGTTGTGAACATATTCTGGCATTATTTCTCTTTTTTTTTTTTTTTTGTGTTTGAAACTATCAGCTGCAAAGTTGTCAAAAAATAAAGTTGTTGAAAAAATTGCTGAAGATAATAACTGACTGATCTATACCAAACGTATTGAATACTATGG
This sequence comes from Thysanoteuthis rhombus, assembly GCA_963457665.1. Taxonomy (NCBI): domain Eukaryota; kingdom Metazoa; phylum Mollusca; class Cephalopoda; order Oegopsida; family Thysanoteuthidae; genus Thysanoteuthis; species Thysanoteuthis major. Next base: position 33,148,660 of record OY735205.1, read on the forward strand.
GATAATGGTTAGTGAGCTAGTCTAGCAAGCTATTACTACTGAGTGTTCTTAGCCACCACCACCACCTCCCCAATGCTAATTAGTACCCGTCCCCCCTAATCAGTTTTCGAGAGTCTGCCCTAACTTTTAACTTTCTAATAATTAGGGGTGGAAAACTACAGAATTGTCAAATTTTTCGCAGACAATTATCATAAACAATGCAAAGGGTAGAACTTGGTTTAACTTATTATGTTTATAAACACAATTTGTTTAATTTATTTTACTTGTATTTACTAATTACTGTGATCTTAAAGTATACCATGAAAAAACTTTTCAGTTTAATTTTTTTTGGAGAACAAAAGAATCTTTGAGTTCCTGTCAATACTGTACTTTTTTGCTTCCCATATGTCCACCCCATCCTTAAAGTAAATCCTTCTTGAATGACTGTATTTTGTTCAGATTTCACTAAATTGTGTCAGTGGCCATTGTTCCCTACTACCCCCCCCCGTCTTATTCCAACTCCTCGCTTATTAAATTGTGACAGATTTTCCTACCCCACTGATTATTCTGACTTCCCTTGGCAATTAAGCACTTAAGAGTAGTGAATTTGATTGTCACTGTCTGATCTTACAATTGTAACATTGTACCAAAACTAAATGTTTAAATACTGTCTGTAGTTTTGTGAAAGGTCATTAACACTCTAAAAGTTTTTTGGATAATTTAACTCCTTCTTGTTTATGTTGTTTAGACAACATTTCAGCCAATCCATTCTATAGCCTTCTGCAGGTATACTCTCCAGATGTTATGGTGGTAGAAAATATATAAAACATACAATTCGGCTGTTTTCCTTTCCTATCCAGGTTTGGACTTGCAACCTCATCTGTTTTGAGTATCAGAAGCCATATTGGTTTGAAGTCCATGTTTACCACCAATACGTCTGGATAGTACTCCTGAAGGAGGCAACTGAATGGATCATCCAACAAATATTTACAACATAAACAACAAGGAGTTTAATCATTTGAAGAAGTTTTTAAATAATCTAAGCTTTGTAAATAACTTCTGGAAAATATTTGTCGAAAACAAACCAAAAGAATTATTATTAATTTTGACCATTTTCTCTTCATCTCAATTTGTCATTGTCTTTCATCACAATCTTACGTAAGCTGTCAACCTATGGCAGTAGGTAAACAACATTTGAACTCCTACCCACCCCAGCTGCTCCTTACCTTTGCACTAAATAGTAGTTGACATTAATAATAATAATGGTTCACAATACTTCATCTAATAAATAAAATAAGATATTACAGAAGAAATTGAAAATTTGGTAATTATTGCAAAACCTTTGTAAGCTTCAGCTTTTCTTGGGTTTCATTAATTCAATATCATTAGGACATTTGTTACAGCCATGACATTAACAATGTTAGACGGAACTGTCAGGTTTTTTGGGGGGGTCTTGCATGTGGAATTCTTTCTGTCGAAAACAATCTGCTGTAATTTATCATCATCTCAATTCTTGTGGAAACAAAAAATAAATCACTCAAATGTTTCTTTATGCTAATACAGAGGGAGCCGTTATTACAAAAATTGTAATAACAGTAATTGTTATCAAAATCAATGAATTTAATGTATAACAATGAATCAATCTTATTCAAATTTTTATGAACTTTGCTTAATGTTATCGGATGGTTATTGTTATCTACAAGCCCAGGTCCAAAAGGGATCACAATAAGTGGCTTCCTCTGAATTGTTCACTGATTGCACTGGTTAAGATTTTTTGAATTACCTTGGAAAAAAATTTAACTGACAAGGTAATCAAAATCAGATATTGTCACCGGCTATAATTTTTTAAAACAAAAATTCTTATATCTTAATTGAGCAATTATTATTTCATTTCTGTAGACTCCTTGTGGAGCATAGGGCCATATTGTGGTTTTAGTCGTAAGAAGGTTTTATAGGGTAGAGTTGCAAGCCCTAAGCCCTAGATAGACTGATTTACAGAGATAAAGGGTTTTAATTGTCTTGCTATTTATCTGAAACTGTAGAGGGAAGTGGATTCATGCTTTTCCCATGGGCAGTAGTGTGAAGTGAATGTAAGCAGCTTTAGCTGGAACTCAAACTAGTTTCATTGATTCTATTTTCTGTACCATTAAAAGCTATCCTATTCTGCACCTAAATAAGAAAGTATATTCTAATATGATGCTTTAAGTATTCGGTTTTTTTTCTTTTCTTTAAAGTCAAGAACTAACTGGATTAGATGTGAAATTGCTCACACAAATTTTTTTTTCCAAGAGTCAAACTTGATTGTCATTAATTTAGCTTTGTGAACTGAGACAAAACTGGATTATATTTGACTGAATACTGATGACTGCTATATAATCTGGTAAAAAAACATATTCAACACCTGACACAAAAATTATTTTTTGGTTTTCCCTCTTTTATTCACCCATGAAAACGTTTAGCTTTCACAATTGAAATAACGGCCTTGATGAATATATTGTCATGCTGGAAAAGATGGTCACTAATAATTAATGACGACTTCGATTCTCTCACCGAAATCTCAATATTTCCTAATGCTAAGCTTATACATGTCCATATGCTATGAATTTATGTGAATAAAAAAAAATTGTCCGCCAACATGCTGTTTGAAATTCTGAGATGACACATTGTCATTTCTTCCTGGATTATTCAGGTAAGTGTTTTTTTACCTTCGTTGTTTTTATCCCATCAACCAAACAGTGATGAAAACAACGAAGATGAAGAAGGTAGTTCTGAAAAATTCAGAGAATAATCAGAAATTCATATTGAAATTTGAAAAATACATTTCACTCAGTTATTCCTAACATTGCTCTTTCCATTGTCCTCTGTGCAGTTCTGAGTTGATTTTTTTGTGTGGTTTTGCAAGTGTCGCACTCACCTGTCATATCTAGTATTATGCATTGGTTGTAGGCATTACGTTTTGAGCATATTGGCAATTTGTTTTTTAGTATGCATCTTTTTGTACCAAATATTTTTCAGCCAATTGTTATGCTCCGTTATATTTTATTTCTATGGTCTAAAGATAGACTAGTAAAATATCCAGAGATTTTCAATGAATTCATTTTTCTCTTTTCCCCCAATGCACTTCTTCACTTAGTCGCAAATAGATTCAGTTGGTTATTTTAATTTTCATTTTTGTACTCAACACCCCCCAGTCAGAGTTTATTAATTCTTATTTCCTAAGAATTTTGGCTGCAGACCAGTATTTCTTCTTGTTCATCTTTGTGTTCATACTTAATGACAAATTACCCTTAATACTTGTTATTATCATTCTTATTTGCTTAGGAAATGCTTTTATAATTATCAGCATCAGTGTTAAATTATGCTGTTAATTGGTGCAACAACAAGAAAGTCTTGTGATTCCAGATATACCAAGTAAATTTGTTTTATCTGACTCAACCTATGTATCATGGATTATTCATATGATTTTAATAGAAGCTTGATCAACCACTGTCTGTAAGAAGCATCATAGACAAACCATTTTTAGTTTGGGCAATCTAATATCGTCTTCCCATCTTAGTTGTTTACAGAACAGTTCAGTCAATTCATTCTATGGCTTTTTTCAGGTGTAAAATGTAATATCTGTTAGGAAAGAGTCTCTTTTTTCGGTCTCCTTCTCTGTTGGTGCAAAGCAAAAAAATTTCTATTTGATACCAATTTTTGCTTTGCACCATTGGAGAAAGAGACAGTCAAGACATTCTCCCATAATAGATATAACATTTTACACCTGAAGAAGGCTGTAGAATGAATTGTCCAACACATTGTGCCAACAACAAAAATTAGGAGAAGAAATCAAATTGTCCAAACAAAAGTTGGTATCTGATTTACGACAGTTAACTTTAAATACTGCGGTCTGCACGAAAGGTAAAACAATGTAAACCTCAGAATTAAATCCATATTTCCCCAACTATCTGAAAGTAGAATGTTTTTATAGAAACCTTTCAAGAGATGAAGAGACATATAGCAAAGAATCAATGAGCATTAATTTATATAGGAAAAGTTTTTGAGTTTTCCCAGACCGAAAAAATGGTGATGGTATAATTGGAGTATAGGAGAGAGGAAGCGGGTTACACTACCTCTATAATGGCTCACTGCAGGATGAATGCTGACTGCTTTTTTTCAATTTTTGGCTTTTTTTCTATGTAAGTGAAAAAGTGATGTACAGCAAACTCCTCAAAATAGGGTAATACCTGTATATCTATATATCTATAAAGTGTTTGAAGTTAATATTTTGTACACAAGTGCATTTCAAAGAGAAACCTGAATGGGACTAATGATAATTCTCTCAGCATAGTAAATAAAACCTGAATGACTTTTATCAACATTTTGGTAGAGCTCAACAGAATGATTTGAGATAAAGATTGAGGGCTGTATTTTTGTTGTTTTCACTTTTAATTTGTCAAAGACAGTGGGTTGATTAGACTGTGTTGTTGGTGTGTTCAAGGTTTGTCTTTCATTTCTGGGTATATCTTGGGTCGGATCAAGTCATCTTTTTCAATTTAGAGATATTTTTTCGTATATTAGAATGAAATGGAAAATCAAAACTTGAACAGCTACTGCTTCTGCTCCATAGCCTTGGATAAACTGATTTTTGTTAGTGTATGGTCTGGACAGAGTTACGTACGTACATACGTATGTATGTGAGTGTGTGTATATATATATATATATATATATATATATATATATATATAGTTGTTTTAAACCAGATTTAAAGCCATTCACATGGCCCATTTAAAAAAACAAACCAAAACAGACTTCATATTTTTTAAGTCAAGGTTAAGTTTGGTGTCTCTCACAATTTCTTTTAAATTAGCTTTTAATCTATTCAGATTATAACCTTAGCTCTCAAATATTATCTCCTCTGTCCATCTGTCCATTCATCCATTATGTTCGCTCTCTTCTCCTAATTTGTATCAGATATAATGACTAAAATGCCCATAAGATGGGATGATTTGTAACATTTTACGTGCTAACTGAGAACCATACAATGTACACATGAGAATCTTACACAAAATCACATGGAGAGATCACAAAACAGTGCAGTATATTAGAGAAAAACTGGAGTCATGGATATCGTAGAAACCATTAAGAAACTCAAATGGCAATGGGCTGGTCATGTTGCAAAAATGGCAGACAATTTATGGATATAACGACTCATAGCATGGATCCCCTGGGATCAAATGGGGAACTGAGGATGTCAGTGACAAACTGGACAGGTCCAGTAAATATCGGCCCCACGACGCCCACAATATAGAGGTGTGGCGAATCCTGGGGAAGGTCTATGTCTGAGGAAAGTTGATAAAAGCCTGATGATGAAGAGGGATTCTATTTACTACATGAGAGTAATAGTGACCTGACCCCCTGTTCGTGTCAGCTGAATGAAAATGCCAGTGATGTCATAAACCTTTCACTTCACAACAAATATTCTGTTATTCTTACAAATATTTTTTTTTCTCCCCACATGACTTCATATTCTTAGTGTTCAAATTTGAGAAGACCTTTTATTCACTTTTTGGGGGTCAAAACCTGAGGAGGATTTTTTTTTTTTTTTTTTTTTTTTTGATGTTGGTCAGAACTGAGAGGAAGATTTTTTTTGTGTGTGTGTGTGTGGGGGGAGTCAAAATCAAGGAGGGAGATTTATTGTTCAATTTCAGGAGACAACTTGTTCACCCTTTCAGGATTCAAAAATGTGAGGGGGATTTTTACCCCCCCCCCCAGTCTGCTTAAACAAAGGGAAACTGTTATCTTTGCAGTCATTTTTCACCCAGACAATGCCAGGTATTTTTGCTAGGTATCAAAGTTTGCATGTGACACTTTAAACCAGAAATAACCATCAATTTATTACTCGCTATCAATAAGTGAAAGTGTTGGCATTTATAGATAACATGAGCTTATGTTATCTTTGAATGTCAGCCATGAGTTTAATTCTTTTAAATGTGGCTATTTATAACTTGGAAGTTTTATAAAAGATGGTGTGTAAGTTTCCAACATTTGGGAAAAAATCCAATTTTATTATCAGTTAAGGTGATGAAGTTGGCTAAAATGGCTTTTTAATTGGATTAATCATTTCATCTGTTTCACCTAGATATTCTCTGTATCTTGAATTAACCTATTTATATTGTAATATGTACACATTTATTTTTTCACCATTAACAAACAATGTTTCAGTTTGATTCTGTGGTAGAGCAATGGACTGGCGGTTATAAAGTATATTACAGAAAGAAATATAACTTCTTATGGCAGTCAGAAGAGAAGCTTTAATGTTCCACATTTTTAGTTTAATTTGCAAGCTGTCAGTCTGTCTGTGACAAACAGAGAGGAAGTTGGAAAACACAAACACAGATTTGATTGCTCTGTGTGTACATATTTGTTGGCTGCTGATAATTTAACTACCGTTATTACTGTTGCTAATTTGTCAATTTAATTTTTCATCAGAATGATCAGAAGAATTTTAGTTAATATCTTGAATTGACCTTTCAAATTACTGTGAAAACATATTGACCTAATCGCAGCTTCAAGACCATCATTCGCTAATCAATGTGCATTTACTAGTTATGTATTTTGAGTGAAATGGACCCAAAATCCACTACACAAAAAATTAGTATTTTTTCGTAAATTTGAATGAATAAAGATTTTTGTGTGATTCTGTTTTTTTTAGAATTTTGTACCATATGTTATAGGGAGAATAGAATTAATAATAACTTGAACTTTTTAAATCTGAAGAGATACCATTCTTTTCTTTAGCTTTCTTTTATGCTAACTACAATGGAATTTTAAATCAACAAGAGTTTTTGATCTTTCAATTGGATCTTTTTTTAAACACTCAATGAAACTTAGTTTTCATTAATTGTATTTTAAGATAAACTGAAACTTTTTATCTTTTGAAGTACATACATAATGGCAGGATACAGCGTTTTTTTTATGTCATGGACCCGTATTTTAACTGCATTGAAAGGAAATGTCTTCAATAGTTGTTGAGAAAAATGTAAAACACCGTTGATTGACTGCTCACTTAGAATATACCAGTATGTTGGGGTGTTCTGAGCCCATTTTATTTACAGTGTTTTCTAATAACAACCATGTACTAAGGTGAAAACATGTGTACATTTGGTCAGTTGCACAAGCTCTTCATCAGAACTGTCTAAAGAAGAGACAGAAAGTTGGGGTTTATAGACAAGAGCTAATCACCTCTCTGCATAAACAGAGTACTTATTCACTTACTTCTGTATGGTACAGCTTCAGCGGTCAATGCCTAGGCTCCCTATATCACATTACTAATCACTTGACTGGTTTGCGACTTGTGAAAAAGACTTTCAAACAACTAATTCCCTGGATTGTTTCAATCTCTTCATTCTGTGCTATTTTTCCAATAGCTGGTGGGAGAAATGCTTTGATGCATTTTCAAAGAAAAAGACTTTCAGGCAACTAGTTTCCTGGATAGTTTCAATCACTTCATTCTGTGCTATTTTTTCCAATAGCTGGTGGGAGAAATGCTTTCATGCCTTTCCAAAGTACATCAGTGCAAAGTGAACACAAACTTTCCCAGCTAAAGTTTGAGTCCGTTCTGTGATGGACATATCAATTGCAATGAAATAACCAAAGGCTACTTTGAAATACTGGCATCAAATGTTCGCTGTATCTTGGATAATGGATTACAGATTTATCATCAACAATTGCATAAAGTAATGAAATTTCTTACTGTTGCTATATAAGAGTAATGTAACTATCAAGTACTCATTCATAATGAAAAGATCCTTTAGTTGATTCAAGTAAGAGAATCTTGAATTTTCTTACACTTTGCTCCATTTGTAGTTTATTGGAGGTGTAACCGACTCAAACTTTTATAATTATTGCACTAGACTACTTACTCAGATTGAGAACCCATTCTTCCACTGACAAGTTTTGTACTTGTTGAATATCTATATATTATAAATATCAAGAATTATAACCCAGCAGCTTAATGATAATTAAAACAAACTTGTCTGTGCTAAAGTCAAACTCCCTTGCTTCATTAGAACTTTAAAAGTAAGCAAAACAAAATTCATTCCCCCATTCAGTATTATTCCAAAACTAAGTGTCTCATTTCAACTCCTTTCATTAAGAGTAATTTTCACTGACAAGAAAAATAAATGAAATACATATTTATTATTCTATAAAAATATTTTTTGTAACAAAAATTCAATGTTAACAAAAAAAATACTGAGAACTTGAAAACAAGAGTTGAAACAATCCGGCATAACAGAATCGCTCTTTCTTTCCCACTCTCTCTGTCTGAGATTCACATATCTTGAATACTGGATTTTACTGTGATAATATAGTCAACTCTGAGAGTTTAGCAAAAAGAGAATTGAAAATATAACAGTAGACAAAAGCAGTGGATATAAAGTGCTCTTATTCATGGTTGAATCATTAATATTATGCTTGTGATAATTATAACTGATTTTGAAAGAAATCTACAGCTATAAAATGTGTAGAATTCTGTGGCCATGGATGCCATGTTTTTATTTATTTGCCTTTCAACGAGGGAAAATTTGACACTAGGTCTGACTTAATGTGACGCTGCTCAGCGTACATATGGGTAAAAGCAAAAATTACATAGTCCCCTGCAGCCTATGCCATTTCAGTGCAATGGAGAGGTGCTGAACTTGTGAGGGATTAGGTACATCTTTTGTCCTACCAGAAGACAAGGCGGAGCTGATTCCCATTCCAGAATGCTAACATTTCTAATATATCTACAATAAATGGCCTGTGTTGAAGGATACCTGTTTATTTCCTGATGGACATTGAGTTTCTGGTAATGTTGGTTTTAAATATCTTTGTGTTGGTTCTCAGTTTTATGCTTTAACTACTGAGCTATTACCATAATTTTCAGTTTATTGTATTTAATAAATGTTGTATTGATTCTTGGTAACTTTTTTGTTGATGATTCTGACCTATTCTGATTTTGAATTCACTAAATTCCCTTCCAATGTGATGAGCTACAATAAACAAGTCAAAACTATTAATCAGCTAAAATGATAGAACTTATGATCTACCATTTTATTTCGCAGCCTAATGATTAAATCACTGAGCCATTTACTGTTACATGAGCCTGAAAGTATGTATTTGTTGTGTACTGCAGCTGCTATATGTACTTGGTTAATATTGGTTGGGTGGTAACAGTTTTTAAACAGTCGCGTTTACACTAAGTACAACACCAAATCCATTTCAACTAGTTGACACACGGTCGATGGTTTCACACCTGATGAGGAATAATGTCTGATCGCCTGGATTGGAATGAATCTCCTCCTACCTAATATAAACTGGGGATTTATAGCCTACATTGTTCTGTGACCGATTCAATCTGAAAGTAAAGGGATGATACGCAAAAGTATATAAATATTTTTATCATGCTAGCCAAGTAGTTATAAAATTGGAAATATCTTTATTTCCAATGTGTGTGTGTTGGTATGTGTGTATCAATGTGTGTTAGTGTAATATCAATGTATGTATCTATATGTGTGTGTATATTAATGTATGTACTGTGTATATGTATATCCACATGAGTGTGTGTATATATAATATATATATATATATAATGTGTGTATATAAAAATATATGTGTGTATATATATATATCCACATGTATGTATGTATATGTATTTATATAAATATATGTGTGTGTGTATATATCCACATGTATGTATGCGTATATATCCACATCCATGTGAGTGTATGTGTGTATATATATATATATATATATATATATATATATATATATATGTGTGTGTAACTGTTTTGGGGATTTTGAAAACAAAACTGTCATATTAACATGGCATTCCAGCAATATTGATCAAATACCATATCTTTTATTCTATAGTTTCTGCCATACAAGTAGTGTGTCATTCTATGTGTGTATTGTATACTGGTATCATTTTATACAAAATGATTATTTTTTTAAACAAGGCTTACTCATGTACATTACCCTAAAAATGTTATTGATGATGAGAATCAGTAAGTATAACAATAGACATGACTCAACATTCGTGTTATTTCTATTTCTGTTTATGCATAAGAATATTAAATCCGTTGTGTCGGTTTTAATTTCAGACTGCATGCAAACCATTGTATGACATCATCTTGAATAATAATAATACTAATTATACAGAAAAATACTTCTCTGAGGCTGATCTCTGCGTGTATATGAAATGTATACGTGTGTGCGTGTGTATGAAATGTATACGTGTGTGTGGGTGTGTATGAAATGTATACGTGTGTGTGCGTGTGTATGAAATGTATACGTGTGTGTGCGTGTGTATGAAATGTATACACGTGTGTGTGTGTATGAAAGGTATACGTGTGCATGTGTGTATATATATGTGTGCAAGTGAATCATATGTATACGTATATAAGTTTGTATATCTTTGTGTGTGAACATTTATACATATACATATATATATAGTATACATTTTTTGTTTTGACCCATCGTCTGGTTAGTATATTATCTGGTCTCCTGAGAAACAGAATGATAATAACAGGATATCATTCAGAGAACTTGCAATGTTATTATTAACAAATGAGGTTGGATGTTAAATAAAAAGCAATGAAAAAAAATTGAAGATGAAAGAAAGTACTCGTCAAAAATTATTAATTGTTGACAAATATGGTGCTGAATGAGCCAGGGATATGGGTTAAGAAATATAGGATGAATTTGAGGGTCAGATTTAATCTTCTGCTAGCTGTAAGCTTTAATAGCTCAATAGATAGAGCAGTGCCATATATACACTGCTTTCTGAGAGCTTATGTTTTATTTTCCGCTATATGCTTTGTACTCACTGCCATAAACTGACAGTCTGAGTAAGTAGCAATAAAAAGTAACTATAACAGATTCAAGATGAAAGAAAATACTAATCAAAAAGTATAATGGGAGACCACTTCATCTTGATTATTTCAAGTATGTATGTGCATCTATTCATGCATGGAATATAATACTTTATGCATGGATTCATCGCAACAGTCAGTTTGTATCATTTTTTTATAATTTTTACCTCCACCTATGAAGTTAGAACAAGTGATGTATTCATTTGTGTCTTTCTGTCTACCCACGTACTATTTCCAAAAGTTCTCAATGAATTTAAATAAAATCTTGTTCTCTGTCGGAACACTGTATAATAGACTCATCAGAGCAAGAACACATCTAAATTTTCTGGATTACTTGTCTTATTTTGTACATCAAATCAATTTATTGACTTGTTCAATTAATTCTTGGGTTTATTTGTGTTTTGGGAAGTACAGAACTATTGGTTTAACTTCCAATGCCCCATAGTTCTGTATCACTTTTTCTTTAAAAATAAGAAGCATATCTTTGAATGAATCTTGTGAAATGGTAATTATTGTATAATAAATGAAGTCTCTATTTTCTATAGCTTTCTTTTGTATCTCCACCAACAAATTTGGGAGAGTATATATTTTGCACTCGTGTTAATCTGTTTTTCCACACACTCTCTTCAAACATTCTCAGTGAATTTCAATGACATTTTGTGCGAGTGTTGGCTATGGGCTAAAGAAGAATTGATTAAATTTTGGGTTGGTTTCAGGAACTTATTTTCTATTCGGAGATATTTTTTAATATTTCAAGGGGCTGAGTGTTACTTGGTTGACAGCACAGTCTGTATCAAAGGAATTCAGTGGCTGGTGATGTGAATTCTTCTGCGAGTTGGTTGTCCTCATAAAGTTTCACTTAGACATACTTATTGTAGCCAAAGACATTAGTAAAGATCCATGGATGACACGGGAAGATGTGACTTACAGGTTGAAATCATAAGACATGATGGATAGCATCTGAGCAAAAATGAAGCCTTTTGGGATCTTGTGGTCTAATGGAATTGCCTTACTGCAAAAGGTGTTGGAAAACTATTCTAACGGATAATCTGAAAAGTTTGGCTCAAAATTGGATAATCCAACAAGACCATAATCCCAAACACAAATCAAATGTAGTGATTCAATGGATGAAAAAGGAAAAGGTCAATGTTTTGCCATAACTTTGCAATCACTTGATCTAAATCTTTTATGAAAATATGTGGTATGAATTAAAATTGCATGTTTGGAAAAGAAATCCCGAGAACATGTCGGAATCAGAAGTTCAGCAAAGAAACACGAGTAAGATTTTTATTGTAATTTAGCAAAAATATTTGGCTAACTATTCTAAACATTTGGCAAAAATGGTTGAACAATAAGGATTAACAATAGATTACTGATCTTTAATTGTTCTTGGCATTATATTCAAATATTACCCGCAAAACTTTTTGAATGTCTTTTACTTTATGTTGTACATGGGTTTGCCAATAAGTTCATGGCCTGATGAGGGAAAAGAAATGCATACATTTTACTCATTTATTCATTTTACACAACAGATATTTATTTTTTAACGTGATTTCCTTCTTTGTCAATGCACTTAACCCAAAGTATCTCTATTGAGCACGTATTGAACATTAAACAGTGAAAATTTCAGATCAAAATTCAGATAATTGTCAAGCTACAGACTTGTTGATCTGCCCTCATAGATAGTGTCTCTGTTCTGAAACATTCATTATCAGGCATAAGCTTTTGATCGAAAGATATTTTTATTATTCTGAAGGAAAAGTTAAAATCAAACAATTGATAAAGATTTATATTCCAAAGGAAGTGACTCAATATTTGTGCATGTAAAATACTTTTTTGTTTTTTCAATTCTTTTTAATTTAATTTGGTTGTTAACTAGTGTTTAGCATTGGCTCTTGGCAGAGGTATGCGCACTCTGAATTTCTATTTTTATTGAATTATTCAGTGCTTACTGAGTGAGATATAAAACATCTCTGTGGGAACATTTTTTATTAGCCTCATCACAGCAAAAACACTCCAAATTTTCTCTTCTAATTTTCAATATCAAATCAATTTATTGACTCGTTCAATTAATTCTGAGGCTTATTTGTGTTTTGAGAAGTGCAGAAATTTTGGTTAATCTCCAACCTCATATAGTCTTATATCATTTTTCATAAAGATAAGAAATTTTTCTTTGAATGAATCGTGTTGAATTTTTTTTCTCCTCAACAATAGACTGTGTGGGTCTCCTCAATTTTTTTATGACTTTCCCATTTTGTTTTTTGATACAGGAAAGTGAACATCAGCAGTTTTTGACAGATTTTGATCTCAGCATTTTGACTTGAACTTCATTTTCATAACCCTGTAAAATTTGGGTATGCAAGAATAAGCATGAAATCCTCTGAGATGTGTTATTGATGTTCTTGAGAAAAATTTTGAAAACATATTTAGTATTAGAGCTCGGTGATACAATTTGAGACAAAAATGTTAGGTAAAGAGATGGTTGAAATGGTAAATTTTAATAATTTTTGACAATTCAGTCAATGCCATTTTCATTGAATTTGTGAGTACTGGATTTAGACTTGGTGAGGCCCCAAGTTTGGAGGCCGTTTATATTGAGATTATGTCAGGAAGCCTCACAAAACTTCTGCTTTTTAAATTTTCCAATTCCTCTGCAAATTTTGAGGTCCTAATTTGGCACTGGAAATTGCTTTCTGTTGTAGCATGTGATCAGTAAATTTACTTTGCAGTTTAATTGAAGATATTCTTATGAAAAAAATGCAAAAACAATTTTTATTTTTGTTTTTTCAGTTGTTTAAAAGAGTGGGACAAACAAAAACTTCCAGCAACTTCTGTGATTATTACATTTCATAATGAAGCTCGTTCTGCTTTACTACGAACAATTATCAGGTAAGAACACTTTCAAACTTCCATTTCTTTTGATAGAAATGGGAATTTGAATATTTGCTAATGATATATGTTATTACAATTATCTAGATGCGCATGCATATTGCTGTCTCTACTCCTCTCTCATATTGTTTGATTGTCTTTTCATATATATATACATATATATATATATATATATATATATATATATATATATATAATCATCGTGTGCTTGCCTTTCTATAAATATAGATATGTGTGTGTCTATATGTATATATTTTCTTTTGCTTGCCTTTATTCATATATGTGAATAATTTTTGTTGACCCTACCAGAACCCTTTTGGTCCTTAAACCGCATAAATCTTGTACACTAAACAATAAATAAACACTTTACCATTCCTAAACTGTAAATGTACAAATATATAAATGAATAGATAAATCTACATAGTAAAAATTGACTTTTTTCTGGGGACTGATCCATTGTCAATTATGGCGGATTCAATATTTTTTTAGTCAAAAGCATAAAAAAGCCTCTATCTGCTTAGAAATCCTCTGTGAGTTGGCTGAAGTATTCTTCTTCTTCTTGAGACTATCTATATGCTATTTTCTTGCAGTTATAACCAAAAAAAACTTTCAAAGAAGATAGTTGAATATTGCAATATGTTTTAAAGGATCTTTGAAAAAGTATTTGATAGATGCTACGAAAAAATATATATACTGTTAATTAATGAAAACCATAAATTTAATAAAACTACCTTGCACCAATCATTAGTAATTTTTTTCCCTTTTTATATAACTATTTACATTCATAATATTTTTATTGCTTTTCAAAAATATTTTATCTGGTGTAAGAAATGTTGTGATTAAAAGCATCGTATTAAAGATGAAGGGAAACGGTAGCATCAAAATTTTTAAAATTGTTGATAATGATTTTTAATACTTTATGAATAAACAAATAAGATTGTTCACAGCACAGTGAATTGGTAAAAAACAAAACAAATGCCTACGATACCATTTGTGTAACTTTTTTGACAGGGTAAACATTGAACATGTTGAAGTTTTCAGCCAGGTTTATATTGTCTATATGAATTAATAAAACAAATATTATAAAAATTTTCATTGCAAAAATTCCCAATAAATTATTCAAGACTGAACCTCAAGTTATAGCAAGAGATAACTATATATATATAATATAATTTACATGAATCTATGGAGTTCTTATAAAATTATTTCCATTATCTTGATGAGTATCTTTGTTGCATGATATCTATGTGATACACTGCTGTACAGAAGAACAGTTTATTTATAGCACTATCAAATTAATCACAGATTCTTGAAAGTCATTAGTCTAAAAAAAAAAAATGCCTTATAATATTGATTCAGTTCCCTTCTGCTATTCCTACATAAGAGAATATATGAGTGTGTGTACAGAAATAACTTGAATCGTGCAGTTTTGATTATTGCGGGTTTTGATGCAGTACATTTACAACATAACTGTACAAATTAATGTAACTAATTATAAGCTGAAAAACCAGATTAAATCACAACACCTTCAGGAGTGTGGTTTTGAACAGTATAGATAATTCAGAACAAATTAACCACACTATTCAAGTTATTCCTGTATTATGTATATATCATCATCATCATCATCATCATCATCAGTCTTTCAACGTCCGTCGTTGGACATAGACCTTCCCAAGGATTTGCCACACTTCTCTATCATGGGCATCGCGGAGCCAGTAATTTCTGAATTTGTCTTGCTTGTCTCTCCATCTAATATTCTGCTTCCCTCAGTTGCGTACGTGATCTTGGGGGATCCATGTTGTGAGTTGCGATGTCCATCGGTTGTCCACCATTTTTGCAACATGGCTAGCCCTCTGCCATTTGTGATTTTTAATGGATTCTTTGATGTCTCTAACTCTTGTCTTTTCCCGGATGTACTGTGCTGTCTTGCAGTCTCTCCATGTAATGCCTAGCATAATTTTCTCACGTGCATGTTACATGGTTCTCAATTTGTGGATCTGTCTCTTGGTTAGGTTCCATGTTACAGCTCCATATACACCCTTCTTTTTAGGATCAATGGGATCTTATTTTTGAAGGTTGAGCTAGCTCTGCCAAAGGCTTGCCATCCTAGTGTGATTCTTTGCTTGATTTCTTCTTCTTTTGAGGGTCTCATGGAGATTTGTTGTCTTAGGTAGATGTAGTGATCCACTTTCTCCAGTTCTGTGTCTTCGATTCTGATCTTAGTGTTTTTATCTTCAATGTGCTTGCTGAAGTTCATGTGTAGGCCGACTTTCTTGCTCTCTTCATTTAGTTCATCTATCATTAGTTGGAGGTCGTGTAGGTTCTCTGCGAAAAGGGCAATGTTGTCTGCAAATCTGAGGTTGCTCAGATACTCGCTGTCTATTCTAATTCCTATACTCTCCCAGTCTAGTCTTCTGAAGATAATCTTGAGGCAGGCTAGGAAGAGTTTGGGTTACTTGGTATCACCTTGTCTTACCCCTTTCTGGAGCTGGAAAGGGTCCGAGTCTTTATGTAGCCTGATAAAGGAGCTGCTGTGATTGTATATTTGTTTCAGTACTTTGACACATACTGGATCTACACCTTGTCGAGTGATGGCCTCCATGACCTTGGGGATTTCTACTGAGTTGAACGCCTTTTTGAAGTTGATAAATGCTATGGCGAGCAATTTATTCATTCATATTTATATATAAGTATACAAGGTCAGTCCAGAAAATATCCAGCCATTATCCCTTCCACTTTTCAAAACTGTTTGCACAGTTCTCTTTTGGGATGTCATCAGCTGCTTTGTTACATTCTCCTTATTCTTGTCCATGTTCAGAAATCACTTCCATTTCAACAGTAAAAAACCAGAAGTCATTGACAGACAAATCTGTATTTGAA
Source organism: Thysanoteuthis rhombus (assembly GCA_963457665.1). Classification (NCBI taxonomy): domain Eukaryota; kingdom Metazoa; phylum Mollusca; class Cephalopoda; order Oegopsida; family Thysanoteuthidae; genus Thysanoteuthis; species Thysanoteuthis major. Next base: position 33,165,303 of record OY735205.1, read on the forward strand.
GCTGACGGACCTGGACGATGTGATATTTTACCCCAAAACTCTGCACATGACGGGAAGAATGGGCAGGTTTGACCATTGTGAATGCAATGGTTGCACAGTACACAAGCTGACTCAATGGCGTTTCATTGCCCACTGAGTAACCCTATGGGAGAATGTCCATGCATATGCAGTGAGGTCCCTTCAGATTGGTTGCCAAGTCACATCAAGGCCGCAAAACCGGTTCTCGAGATATTCAAAATGACTGGATTCCTCCCACACAGATCTTTATATAGCAGTCACAAATGAACGCAGCCTCTATTATTCTTATAGAAAACGGATTTAAAGCTCCTTTACCAAGAAAAGTTTTTATATCAAGACAAGCTCAATTAATGGACTTTCTTTGTTTAAGAATTCTGTCTGTTTTAGGATATGACAATTGTTGAACGTGGCATGTATTCATCTGTGTTCTTTAGTACACATGAATTTTTCCCTCATTGTAATTTGTCATTTGGTTATTGCGTGCCTGTTCTTTAGAAAATCTGCTACCCTCTATATTTGTATTTGGTTCGATTGAAATCAACATTCCTCTTTTCTATTACTGATAGGATGGATGTATTGTTTTGTTTACAAAGGAAGCCCTTTATTGAGATCACTTTGGGAGAAGGTCTTGTAGATAATAATACTAGACTGATAATATTGAGCAAAGGATATAAAAATTACTTTTATTTTTATAAATTTACTTTTATTGTTATAAATTCATAGTTATGTCATTGAATTTACTGTTATAAGAGAACTTTACATTATAAAACTAGTAAGCACTCAGAGAATGCATACCTCTGCCAATGCTGTACACTAAAACAATTGAAAAAAAATTCCTCGATCCGCCTCAAGAGGAATCTAATGTAACATGATTATCTAGAACCAGCTATTGTACAGATTTGACATTTGCTAAATGCATTAGTCAGAACACACAGTATTGCATTGTTGAATTTGAAGTTTTTGGATCAGAGGTTTTCGAGAAACCTAATAAAAAGAAAAGAAAAAATCAGGTATAGATTTTTCTTCTTAGTTTCTATGAATTATCTCTCTTGACTCCTGTACCTCAGAATTAGCTATGCTTAGATATAAGATATCTAGATTGGCAACACTGAAAAGTAACCAAAATATTCTGAAGCTGTGGTTTCATACAACTGACGGAAAATTATTCCACATGACAATTATGGCTGGCTGCCCCCCCCCCCACACACACTGTAAAGTCTGGCCCCTTCCAAACGTGCACCTTTGGAACAGGTACTTCCCCAGTATTGTTAGTATGTGTTTTTGTTGTGTGAAATGTCATCCCAATCATTTTGTACAATTTTTTTCCCATCTCATCGTACATAGAAAGGATGTGACTCTTGAAGCCAGAAAATAATCACAAGTGAGATAAAAGCTAAACTGACCCTATACTCCCCCCCCCCCACTACCTCGACCTAACTTTGACTTGCCATAAAAAACAAACGAATGTAGGGTTGGATATATCAAGGCTGTATCTATTGTCAGTAGTAAATTCTTGCTGGGAGACGGGCACGAATTATTTAGCAAGGTACGATGGAAAAATTGAAACTTTTTCAACTGCTAAAATGAAGTCCCCAGACTAACTAAAATTGCCGCAAGTTTAGATGAGTACATAATTTTCTTGATTTATTGTTCATTTCCTCATTGTTCTGTGATAATCTTTAATGCCTGCCTATTCATCCAACTCTGTATTACATGCTTGTAAATGTCCTATGCGTCGAATCGTTGGTAAAAATAGCGAAAAAAAAAAAAGAAAAAGTCTCCCCTAAATGCCGAAATCTAAATATCTAAAAGCTAAACTGAAAAAAAAAAAAGAAAAATCTCTAAATGTGCACCAATTCCGTATATTCCAAAGAACCCTAAATCCCCTCCCCCGAAATTAACCATAAATCTACAAGGAAAAAAAAAAAGAAAGAACCCTCCCCCAAATGCCGAAATCTAAATATCTAAAAGCTAAACTGACCCTATACTCCCCCCCCCCCACTACCTCGACCTAACTTTGACTTGCCATAAAAAACAAACGAATGTAGGGTTGGATATATCAAGGCTGTATCTATTGTCAGTAGTAAATTCTTGCTGGGAGACGGGCACGAATTATTTAGCAAGGTACGATGGAAAAATTGAAACTTTTTCAACTGCTAAAATGAAGTCCCCAGACTAACTAAAATTGCCGCAAGTTTAGATGAGTACATAATTTTCTTGATTTATTGTTCATTTCCTCACTGTTCTGTGATAATCTTTAATGCCTGCCTATTCATCCAACTCTGTATTACATGCTTGTAAATGTCCTATGCGTCGAATCGTTGGTAAAAATAGCAAAAAAAAAAAAGAGAAAAAAAAAAAAAGAAAAAGTCTCCCCTAAATGCCGAAATCTAAATATCTAAAAGCTAAACTGAAAAAAAAAAAAAAAAGAAAAATCTCTAAATGTGCACCAATTCCGTATATTCCAAAGAACCCTAAATCCCCTCCCCCGAAATTAACCATAAATCTACAAGGAAAAAAAAAAAAAAAGAAAGAACCCTCCCCCAAATGCCGAAATCTAAATATCTAAAAGCTAAACTGACCCTATACTCCCCCCCCCACTACCTCGACCTAACTTTGACTTGCCATAAAAAACAATCGAATGTAGGGTTGGATATATCAAGGCTGTATCTATTGTCAGTAGTAAATTCTTGCTGGGAGACGGGCACGAATTATTTAGCAAGGTACGATGGAAAAATTGAAACTTTTTCAACTGCTAAAATGAAGTCCCCAGACTAACTAAAATTGCCGCAAGTTTAGATGAGTACATAATTTTCTTGATTTATTGTTCATTTCCTCACTGTTCTGTGATAATCTTTAATGCCTGCCTATTCATCCAACTCTGTATTACATGCTTGTAAATGTCCTATGCGTCGAATCGTTGGTAAAAATAGCAAAAAAAAGAGAAAAAAAAAAAAAAAGAAAAAGTCTCCCCTAAATGCCGAAATCTAAATATCTAAAAGCTAAACTGAAAAAAAAAAAAAAAAGAAAAATCTCTAAATGTGCACCAATTCCGTATATTCCAAAGAACCCTAAATCCCCTCCCCCGAAATTAACCATAAATCTACAAGGAAAAAAAAAAAAAGAAAGAACCCTCCCCCAAATGCCGAAATCTAAATATCTAAAAGCTAAACTGACCCTATACTCCCCCCCCCCACTACCTCGACCTAACTTTGACTTGCCATAAAAAACAAACGAATGTAGGGTTGGATATATCAAGGCTGTATCTATTGTCAGTAGTAAATTCTTGCTGGGAGACGGGCACGAATTATTTAGCAAGGTACGATGGAAAAATTGAAACTTTTTCAACTGCTAAAATGAAGTCCCCAGACTAACTAAAATTGCCGCAAGTTTAGATGAGTACATAATTTTCTTGATTTATTGTTCATTTCCTCATTGTTCTGTGATAATCTTTAATGCCTGCCTATTCATCCAACTCTGTATTACATGCTTGTAAATGTCCTATGCGTCGAATCGTTGGTAAAAATAGCAAAAAAAAAAGAGAAAAAAAAAAAGAAAAAGTCTCCCCTAAATGCCGAAATCTAAATATCTAAAAGCTAAACTGAAAAAAAAAAAAGAAAAATCTCTAAATGTGCACCAATTCCGTATATTCCAAAGAACCCTAAATCCCCTCCCCCGAAATTAACCATAAATCTACAAGGAAAAAAAAAAAAAAAGAACCCTCCCCCAAATGCCGAAATCTAAATATCTAAAAGCTAAACTGACCCTATACTCCCCCCCCCCACTACCTCGACCTAACTTTGACTTGCCATAAAAAACAATCGAATGTAGGGTTGGATATATCAAGGCTGTATCTATTGTCAGTAGTAAATTCTTGCTGGGAGACGGGCACGAATTATTTAGCAAGGTACGATGGAAAAATTGAAACTTTTTCAACTGCTAAAATGAAGTCCCCAGACTAACTAAAATTGCCGCAAGTTTAGATGAGTACATAATTTTCTTGATTTATTGTTCATTTCCTCACTGTTCTGTGATAATCTTTAATGCCTGCCTATTCATCCAACTCTGTATTACATGCTTGTAAATGTCCTATGCGTCGAATCGTTGGTAAAAATAGCAAAAAAAAGAGAAAAAAAAAAAAAAAGAAAAAGTCTCCCCTAAATGCCGAAATCTAAATATCTAAAAGCTAAACTGAAAAAAAAAAAAAAAAGAAAAATCTCTAAATGTGCACCAATTCCGTATATTCCAAAGAACCCTAAATCCCCTCCCCCGAAATTAACCATAAATCTACAAGGAAAAAAAAAAAAAGAAAGAACCCTCCCCCAAATGCCGAAATCTAAATATCTAAAAGCTAAACTGACCCTATACTCCCCCCCCCCACTACCTCGACCTAACTTTGACTTGCCATAAAAAACAAACGAATGTAGGGTTGGATATATCAAGGCTGTATCTATTGTCAGTAGTAAATTCTTGCTGGGAGACGGGCACGAATTATTTAGCAAGGTACGATGGAAAAATTGAAACTTTTTCAACTGCTAAAATGAAGTCCCCAGACTAACTAAAATTGCCGCAAGTTTAGATGAGTACATAATTTTCTTGATTTATTGTTCATTTCCTCATTGTTCTGTGATAATCTTTAATGCCTGCCTATTCATCCAACTCTGTATTACATGCTTGTAAATGTCCTATGCGTCGAATCGTCGGTAGAAATAGCGAAAAAAAAAAAAGAAAAAGTCTCCCCTAAATGCCGAAATCTAAATATCTAAAAGCTAAACTGAAAAAAAAAAAAGAAAAATCTCTAAATGTGCACCAATTCCGTATATTCCAAAGAACCCTAAATCCCCTCCCCCGAAATTAACCATAAATCTACAAGGAAAAAAAAAAAAAAAGAACCCTCCCCCAAATGCCGAAATCTAAATATCTAAAAGCTAAACTGACCCTATACTCCCCCCCCCACTACCTCGACCTAACTTTGACTTGCCATAAAAAACAATCGAATGTAGGGTTGGATATATCAAGGCTGTATCTATTGTCAGTAGTAAATTCTTGCTGGGAGACGGGCACGAATTATTTAGCAAGGTACGATGGAAAAATTGAAACTTTTTCAACTGCTAAAATGAAGTCCCCAGACTAACTAAAATTGCCGCAAGTTTAGATGAGTACATAATTTTCTTGATTTATTGTTCATTTCCTCATTGTTCTGTGATAATCTTTAATGCCTGCCTATTCATCCAACTCTGTATTACATGCTTGTAAATGTCCTATGCGTCGAATCGTCGGTAGAAATAGCGAAAAAAAAAAAAGAAAAAGTCTCCCCTAAATGCCGAAATCTAAATATCTAAAAGCTAAACTGAAAAAAAAAAAAGAAAAATCTCTAAATGTGCACCAATTCCGTATATTCCAAAGAACCCTAAATCCCCTCCCCCGAAATTAACCATAAATCTACAAGGAAAAAAAAAAAAAAAGAACCCTCCCCCAAATGCCGAAATCTAAATATCTAAAAGCTAAACTGACCCTATACTCCCCCCCCCCACTACCTCGACCTAACTTTGACTTGCCATAAAAAACAAACGAATGTAGGGTTGGATATATCAAGGCTGTATCTATTGTCAGTAGTAAATTCTTGCTGGGAGACGGGCACGAATTATTTAGCAAGGTACGATGGAAAAATTGAAACTTTTTCAACTGCTAAAATGAAGTCCCCAGACTAACTAAAATTGCCGCAAGTTTAGATGAGTACATAATTTTCTTGATTTATTGTTCATTTCCTCATTGTTCTGTGATAATCTTTAATGCCTGCCTATTCATCCAACTCTGTATTACATGCTTGTAAATGTCCTATGCGTCGAATCGTTGGTAAAAATAGCAAAAAAAAAAGAGAAAAAAAAAAAGAAAAAGTCTCCCCTAAATGCCGAAATCTAAATATCTAAAAGCTAAACTGAAAAAAAAAAAAAAAGAAAAATCTCTAAATGTGCACCAATTCCGTATATTCCAAAGAACCCTAAATCCCCTCCCCCGAAATTAACCATAAATCTACAAGGAAAAAAAAAAAAAAAGAACCCTCCCCCAAATGCCGAAATCTAAATATCTAAAAGCTAAACTGACCCTATACTCCCCCCCCCACTACCTCGACCTAACTTTGACTTGCCATAAAAAACAATCGAATGTAGGGTTGGATATATCAAGGCTGTATCTATTGTCAGTAGTAAATTCTTGCTGGGAGACGGGCACGAATTATTTAGCAAGGTACGATGGAAAAATTGAAACTTTTTCAACTGCTAAAATGAAGTCCCCAGACTAACTAAAATTGCCGCAAGTTTAGATGAGTACATAATTTTCTTGATTTATTGTTCATTTCCTCATTGTTCTGTGATAATCTTTAATGCCTGCCTATTCATCCAACTCTGTATTACATGCTTGTAAATGTCCTATGCGTCGAATCGTTGGTAAAAATAGCAAAAAAAAAAGAGAAAAAAAAAAAGAAAAAGTCTCCCCTAAATGCCGAAATCTAAATATCTAAAAGCTAAACTGAAAAAAAAAAAAAAAGAAAAATCTCTAAATGTGCACCAATTCCGTATATTCCAAAGAACCCTAAATCCCCTCCCCCGAAATTAACCATAAATCTACAAGGAAAAAAAAAAAAGAAAGAACCCTCCCCCAAATGCCGAAATCTAAATATCTAAAAGCTAAACTGACCCTATACTCCCCCCCCCCACTACCTCGACCTAACTTTGACTTGCCATAAAAAACAATCGAATGCAGGGTTGGATATATCAAGGCTGTATCTATTGTCAGTAGTAAATTCTTGCTGGGAGACGGGCACGAATTATTTAGCAAGGTACGATGGAAAAATTGAAACTTTTTCAACTGCTAAAATGAAGTCCCCAGACTAACTAAAATTGCCGCAAGTTTAGATGAGTACATAATTTTCTTGATTTATTGTTCATTTCCTCACTGTTCTGTGATAATCTTTAATGCCTGCCTATTCATCCAACTCTGTATTACATGCTTGTAAATGTCCTATGCGTCGAATCGTTGGTAAAAATAGCAAAAAAAAAAGAGAAAAAAAAAAAAGAAAAAGTCTCCCCTAAATGCCGAAATCTAAATATCTAAAAGCTAAACTGAAAAAAAAAAAAAAAAGAAAAATCTCTAAATGTGCACCAATTCCGTATATTCCAAAGAACCCTAAATCCCCTCCCCCGAAATTAAACATAAATCTACAAGGAAAAAAAAAAAGAAAGAACCCTCCCCCAAATGCCGAAATCTAAATATCTAAAAGCTAAACTGACCCTATACTCCCCCCCCCCACTACCTCGACCTAACTTTGACTTGCCATAAAAAACAATCGAATGTAGGGTTGGATATATCAAGGCTGTATCTATTGTCAGTAGTAAATTCTTGCTGGGAGACGGGCACGAATTATTTAGCAAGGTACGATGGAAAAATTGAAACTTTTTCAACTGCTAAAATGAAGTCCCCAGACTAACTAAAATTGCCGCAAGTTTAGATGAGTACATAATTTTCTTGATTTATTGTTCATTTCCTCACTGTTCTGTGATAATCTTTAATGCCTGCCTATTCATCCAACTCTGTATTACATGCTTGTAAATGTCCTATGCGTCGAATCGTTGGTAAAAATAGCAAAAAAAAAAGAGAAAAAAAAAAAGAAAAAGTCTCCCCTAAATGCCGAAATCTAAATATCTAAAAGCTAAACTGAAAAAAAAAAAAAAAGAAAAATCTCTAAATGTGCACCAATTCCGTATATTCCAAAGAACCCTAAATCCCCTCCCCCGAAATTAACCATAAATCTACAAGGAAAAAAAAAAAAGAAAGAACCCTCCCCCAAATGCCGAAATCTAAATATCTAAAAGCTAAACTGACCCTATACTCCCCCCCCCCACTACCTCGACCTAACTTTGACTTGCCATAAAAAACAATCGAATGTAGGGTTGGATATATCAAGGCTGTATCTATTGTCAGTAGTAAATTCTTGCTGGGAGACGGGCACGAATTATTTAGCAAGGTACGATGGAAAAATTGAAACTTTTTCAACTGCTAAAATGAAGTCCCCAGACTAACTAAAATTGCCGCAAGTTTAGATGAGTACATAATTTTCTTGATTTATTGTTCATTTCCTCACTGTTCTGTGATAATCTTTAATGCCTGCCTATTCATCCAACTCTGTATTACATGCTTGTAAATGTCCTATGCGTCGAATCGTTGGTAAAAATAGCAAAAAAAAGAGAAAAAAAAAAAAAGAAAAAGTCTCCCCTAAATGCCGAAATCTAAATATCTAAAAGCTAAACTGAAAAAAAAAAAAAAAGAAAAATCTCTAAATGTGCACCAATTCCGTATATTCCAAAGAACCCTAAATCCCCTCCCCCGAAATTAACCATAAATCTACAAGGAAAAAAAAAAAAAAGAAAGAACCCTCCCCCAAATGCCGAAATCTAAATATCTAAAAGCTAAACTGACCCTATACTCCCCCCCCCCACTACCTCGACCTAACTTTGACTTGCCATAAAAAACAAACGAATGTAGGGTTGGATATATCAAGGCTGTATCTATTGTCAGTAGTAAATTCTTGCTGGGAGACGGGCACGAATTATTTAGCAAGGTACGATGGAAAAATTGAAACTTTTTCAACTGCTAAAATGAAGTCCCCAGACTAACTAAAATTGCCGCAAGTTTAGATGAGTACATAATTTTCTTGATTTATTGTTCATTTCCTCATTGTTCTGTGATAATCTTTAATGCCTGCCTATTCATCCAACTCTGTATTACATGCTTGTAAATGTCCTATGCGTCGAATCGTTGGTAAAAATAGCGAAAAAAAAAAAAAGAAAAAGTCTCCCCTAAATGCCGAAATCTAAATATCTAAAAGCTAAACTGAAAAAAAAAAAAGAAAAATCTCTAAATGTGCACCAATTCCGTATATTCCAAAGAACCCTAAATCCCCTCCCCCGAAATTAACCATAAATCTACAAGGAAAAAAAAAAGAAAGAACCCTCCCCCAAATGCCGAAATCTAAATATCTAAAAGCTAAACTGACCCTATACTCCCCCCCCCCCACTACCTCGACCTAACTTTGACTTGCCATAAAAAACAAACGAATGTAGGGTTGGATATATCAAGGCTGTATCTATTGTCAGTAGTAAATTCTTGCTGGGAGACGGGCACGAATTATTTAGCAAGGTACGATGGAAAAATTGAAACTTTTTCAACTGCTAAAATGAAGTCCCCAGACTAAAGATGCTGTTGCAACCTTTTTATTAATTTAACCTCTGTGGACTTTATCTAAGTTAAAAACTTATTATATAAGGGAGAGGTATCCTCCAAGCTGTCCCCACCGGAATTTGCATCCAACTCACTTCGAAAATTGATCCGATCTTCTTTTTTTTTTTTTTTTTTTTTTTTTTTCAATCGAACCGTGGTGCTCCGAACATCCACTTTTGTTTCACAAGAACAGTTTGGATGTGTATCAAGAGCCGGTGGAGCTCTTTTGCCACTGACCCGCAGTGGACAATCCACCAGACCCCCTGCCAACACGTCCTGGGCCAGCGTGGCAGGGCATGGCCCATTACTCCCCATGATTTGCACACCAAATATTATATCGGCCGTTCCTGCTGGGACCTCGGTACCAAAAGGCCCAGCCATATCACTTGCTTTGGGTGGGGGTGATATGCTCCAAGGGCGACTACCCAAAAACTACACCAAGAGTACGTCAGTTCCTGCTGGGTCATCGGCCCCAAAAGACTCAGCCACATCACTTACTTTGGGTAGGGGTGATGTGCTCCGAAAGCGACTACCCAAATCCTTCACCAAGGGACCATCTGTCCCTACTGAGTCACCGCAGAAACAACGACCATTTCAACAGAACTCTAAGACTATCAACAAGAAGACAAATTTATACATAGGCACATACAACGTCAGAACACTGTCAACTGACATGCACCTAACTGATCTAGAAAGTGAAATCAGAAATGTCAAATGGGACATCATAGGCATTAGTGAGGTAAGAAGACCCGGAGAAGAACTAATCGAACTGAGAAGCAAGCATCTTCTTTACAGCTACGGTAAAGAGAAAGTAAAACAAAGTGGAGTTGGCTTTCTCATCAATAAGAACCTGAAAGACAATGTAACTGGCTTCAAAGCCGTCTCTGACCGGGTAGCTAGCGTCACCATACAACTTTCAAAGCGATACAAACTCAATATAATCCAAGTCTACGCTCCCACTTCACAATCAACCCAACAAGAAATAGACAACTTCTATGATGACTTGAACTCCCTACTCCAAGGCACCAGAAAACACTTCAATGTTATCATGGGAGACTTCAACGCACAAGTAGGACAAGGAAATGAACATTGCGTCGGCAAATTTGGATACAAAATACGCAACGAGAGAGGAGAAGATCTTGTAAACTTTGCGACGGCTAATGGATTCAAAATCATGAACACCTTCTTCAAGAAGGGACCCAGTAGGAAATGGACTTGGAGGAGCCCCAATCACGAAACAAGAAACGAAATAGATTACATCCTAACGGACAAAAACGATATCGTCAAGGACATCCAAGTCCTAAATCAAGTCAATGTAGGCAGCGACCACAGAATGGTACGATGTAAAGTACAAATAAACACCAATAAAGAACGCAGGAAAATGTTCCATACAAAACCGCAGCCTCTAAACATACCAAAAGAGCACGTTCAATCTTTCAAGCTCGAATTGAAGAACAGATTCAGAATTCTTACTGAACAAGACAGCGCCAACATCAACGAACTAAGCAGCAAAATGACAACGTCAATAATTGAAGTAGCCTCTACATTCAAGCCAATGGGCAAACAACCCATTAGCAAAATCTCGGATGAGACTAAAAATCTCATGGAAAAACGCAGAAACCTCAAGCCACCGACAACAACGAGGGAGAAAATTGAAGAGGCTGAACTAAACAAATTAATCAAGAAGAAACGAAGAGAAGACAGAAGGAGATACACAACGGCAGTCATTGAATCAACTCTTGAAAAAGGTCGGGGCTTCAAAGCTATAAACAAACTCCTCAACTCGGGACGAAGGCAAATAACTAGCATACTCGAGGAAAATGGAAACCTAACAACAGACAGAGACAGGATTGTCGAACGCGCCAAAGAATTCTACCAAAAACTTTATTCGTCCAAACAAGGACTGCAAAACAATGAGCAAGATACGCAAGACACGGGCAAACAACTAGAGGACTTCCCAAAAGTAACCCCGTGGGAGGTGAAGGAAGCCATTAAACAGACAAAGAAAGGAACTGCCCCTGGACCAGACAACATCACCATCGACCTACTCCGAAAAGCAGGTAAAACCATCAATAGGAAACTGGCCGTCCTCTTCAACCTGTGTCTAAAACACAGTAAAGTCCCAGACGATTGGAATACTGCTATAATAATGCTATTATATAAAAAAGGAAACCCGAAAGACCTCAACAACTATAGGCCTATAAGCCTACTCAACTGTGTATATAAACTTTTCACAAAGATCATCACCAACCGAATCACAAAAACACTCGATGAAAACCAGCCACGTGAACAGGCTGGCTTTAGAAGAAGCTACTCGACCATGGACCACCTGCACTCGATAAATCAACTGAAAGAAAAAGCAGCAGAATATAGACTACCACTTGCCGTAGCATTTATCGACTTCAAAAAGGCGTTCGACTCAGTAGAAATCCCTAAGGTCATGGAGGCCATCAGTCGGCAAGGTGTAGATCCAGTATATGTTGAAGTGTTGAAACATATATACAATCACGGCAGCTCATTTATCAGGCTACATAAAGACTCGGACCCCTTCCAGCTCCAGAAAGGAGTAAGACAAGGTGATACCAGCTCACCTAAACTCTTCACAGCCTGCCTCGAGATGATCTTCAGAAGGCTAGACTGGGAGAGTAAAGGAATTAAAATAGACGGCGAGTATCTGAGCAACCTCAGATTCGCAGACGACATAGCCCTTTTTGCAGAGAACCTACACGACCTCCAACTAATGATAGATGAACTAAATGAGGAGAGCAAGAAAGTCGGCCTGCACATGAACTTCAGCAAGACGAAGATCATGTGCAACAACCACATTGGAGATAAGAACACTAAGATCGAAATCGAGGACACAGAACTCGAGAAAGTAGACCACTACATCTACCTAGGGCAACGAATCTCCATGAGACCCTCAAAAGAAGAAGAAATCAAGCGAAGAATCACACTAGGATGGCAAGCCTTTGGCAGAGCTAGCTCAACCTTCAAAAATAATAAGATCCCATTAATCCTAAAGAGAAGGGTGTATAACCAATGCATCCTCCCAATAGTCACTTATGGAGCTGAAACATGGAACTTAACCAAGAAACAGACCCGTAAGCTGAGAACCATGCAACGTGCACATGAAAGAATAATGCTGGGCCTCACATGGAGAGACCACAAAACAGCACAACACATCCGGGAAAAGACAAGAGTTAGAGACATCATAGAAGCCATAAAAAATCTCAAATGGCGGTGGGCTGGCCATGTTGCAAGAATGGCTGACAATCGATGGACATCACGACTCACAACATGGATTCCCCGAGACCATATGCGCAACCGAGGCCGGCAAAATATTAGATGGAGAGATGAACTAGACAGGTTCAGGAAGTACTGGCTCCGTGACGCCCATGATAGAGAAGTGTGGCAAATCCTGGGGAAGGTCTATGTCCAACGACGGACGCTAAAAGACTGATGATGATGATGATGATGAATGAGTGAAAACTGTGATCAAGCCTTGTTCTCTCTGAAAAACTACTCCATTTGCAATATCTAACTTAATGAATATTCAGGCTGGCTGTGCATCTTTGTTCTGACACCCACATTCCCCAAGTAGATATGCCTGTTGTTAATAAAAAAAATCACTTATTCCTTGATTGTGGCTCCTTTTTTTTTCTTTTGTTGATTTTTTTTTTTGTTATTCAAGTATTAGTGTAGATTGGCAGTCATTTCATTGTAATCTGGGACTTCTATCCTGTTTTTAATCTTGAGGCTGATGAATGGGTTTAGTTTGGCTTTGCTGTTGATTAAAACTCACCATAAATATCATTTCTGGAGTAATGGAAATGTTTTTCTTGCACAAATATCTTGATAGTATGCTGGGTTTTAGCCTCCTCATCACTAAATTTATTGACTGAATTTGGCCATTTTAGTTTATTTGTTTATTCCCAGCTTACAAGATAAGGCTTTTTAAATTTTTTTTCATATTATGTCCTGTTTTACGTTCAAAAGTTGTTTTATGAGTACAGGAAAAACCTTGAATAGTGCTGTTATTAAAGTAATACAGTGATCGCTTTGCTGTTAAAATTTATGTAACTAAGCGTAAGCTGATAAAAACACTAAATTATAATAAGACCTTGAACAGTGTGGTTTTGAACTGAATGGAAAACTTTGGAACAAATTAACCGCACTGTTGAAGGTATACCTGAAGTTACAATGTAAGACTTTATGGTTGTTCTATCAGTCAAGGTAGGTTCTGCTGTCAAAGATTACTTATCTCATGATAGTGTGTTGTTCTTTTGCAAGATGGCACCATATCATTGTATAAATAGAGGAAATTTGCATATTTGCTTTGGCTATGACAACTAGTGAATGTTTACACAACTTTTCACTCATATGCAAATATATGTTGTACAGAGATGTCAAAGTGCAATTGAGGCATTTCAACTGATCAGGCATTTAAATCAACCTGGTGACTCACAAGGAAATGAATTTTATTTCAATACATTCATGCATATATTACACTAATTTGATATACCTATTAATATGAAGTTGAAACTGTTTTCAACAAACAATGAAGACTGTCTATTCATCCATTTTTCCTAAGAAAAACCTGGCACTGGCATTACAACATTAGAAGGATACTTGATAGCACAAAGGTCACAGCTTAATTAATTGCTTTATGATAAGAATGGCAGTAAAATTATGAAATTTTCTCAATGCCTCTGAAAGTCTAGAATTTATGGGTTGAATAGCATTGCATAATTAGTGTTGGTTCCTTCTGTAACTATGCTAAATTGCTGAATTGATGTAACTGACAGTCTACTTTCTCATTTTTAGTCATTTGAATGTGTTCTTAAGAAACTCAATATAGACTGAAAAGTACTAGATCACAATTAAATAGTTTGATTACATGTCTAGGCACCTCCAGTGCTTAATTCAATATATATATATATATATATATATATATATATATATATATATATATATATATATATATATATATATATATAAATGAATAAATACCCTTATTATATATATATATATATATATATATATAAATGAATAAATACCCTTATTATATATATATATATATATATAAATAAATAAATGAATAAATACCCTTATTATATATATATATATATATATATATATATATATATATATATATATATATATGTATGATAATATATACAATACCCTTTAGAAAAGTATGGATCCTCTTCTTTCTTAGCTCCTTTCCATTAGTAGATATCTTGAGAAAAAAATCCGTCATTGCTGGTATGCCATGATAATTGATAGAAGAAAGTGAGTCGGGGCTTTTATCTTGCGATGGATTCTTGCAGTGGACCAAAGATTTTTTTTGCAATGTGTAACTAATATACTTGCTACCTTCTGCTGTTGATGGGTTAAGACCAGATGTTACCTCTCTGTTTACCACCCAGCAATTAACATTTAATCATTTCTATCCAACCATCCAGTCACATGTTAGAAAACAGGAAGTTATTCTCTTCTGGTTTGTCCTATTCAGTCTTGTAATAAATTGGATGCTACTCTCCAATTGATATAAAGTTTTACATACTTGGTATTTTATTTGAAGTAATCATGCAAAGAATCACTTTAGACTGGCAAGGTATTGGCTGGGCAAACTCAACCTTCAAAAATGATAAAATCCTGCTAGTGCTAACCAAAAGGATAAACAATTTATGCATCATCTCTATAGTCACCTATGGAGCTGGAACTTGGAACCTAAGCTAAACCTGGCCATGAGAACCACCCAATGTGCATGAGGGAGAAGGATGCTCAGCGTAACATAGAGAGATCACAAGGCAATGATATATTAGAGGAAAAACAGGAGTCAGAGGTATCGTAGAATTCATACGAAAACTTAAATGGCAATGGGCTGGTCTATGTCCATCGATGGACACTGAAAGGCTGCTGCTGATGACTCAACATGATTATTAAGATTGACAGGTCTTGTTAGTCACTCAATAGAAACTGTCACATGACCAACATCCTTTAATCGTATGCTGTGTTGGGGATGATCAATTAAAATTTAGAAAAGGGGGTGATTAATGAATAAGTAACTTCTCGTGCATTTTGTTTGTCAATGATCACAAAAAAATTCTGAATTTATAAAAAAACAGGCATGAATGCTGCTGAGCACAAACTGAAGGATCGATTTAGCATAAACTTATATTGCAAATTGAACCCCCATTAAAAAAAACTATTTGGTTGGGGATTATCGGAAAATAAAAAAAAAAAATTTTCTTTTGACATAATGAGTAGATGTTAGAATTTTCAGCCCTCTGGATCCGAGGGTGTGGACTGTACATGATATATAAAAACATACTCACACAGCACACACCACTGAAGATGGGAAAAATCCCGAAACATGTCTGGACCATTTACATCTAAGGATTAATAAGCCTTACCTCTAAACACTTTACTCCCGAGTCTGTCTCACTCTTTACAGTACACATTATATATATATATATATATATATATGATGAACAGTGACTTTTTCTCTTTGTTTCTCTGTCCATTTCAATGGACTCTTGCATTTGAAGTTAATGATTTTACTGAAGAAGAAATATCTCCCAACCATAATTTGAAACAACAGACTGTTTTGAAATAGTGTAGTATTAAGTCTTAAAGAAACTTAGAGAAATTCAAATATAACCGAGTTTCTTCAAGGATTCATAACTTATTTGCTTTATCATAAAAAAGGCCCTTTCAGAATGCGGTGACACTGGGAGATTAACTCTAAAAAATGTTTTGGAAGTAATTTTATACCTGATTAGTGTTGGAAATTTTTTTTCTCCATCTATTGCTTGTGTAAAAATGCAGATTTAATCATTGTGAATGAGGTCATCGAATAAAGAAGCCAGTTTTGGTGAGTGGGAAGATTAGATGTTAGCATTGCTAAATTTTCCTCCAATTGTTTTGTTTTTGTTCTTTCTAAGTAATTCAACCGTCTTTCAACATCAAACCTTCAAGTTGCTTAAAAAAAGAAATGCTAAAAAGACAAACTTTCTCCCCGCACCACCCAAAAACTATTATTCCATTGAAAGTCCAAAGTTACATATGTACCAAGTGTATGTATAGGTATGAAACTTACATGTTTTTACCAATTTAAGTACAATATAGATATTAATGTATTTATGAGCATACACACACTCACATACATATGTATATAGTGTATTTATGTTTTTATAGATGAAAAAACCCAAACTCACCATGCTGCTAAGGACTATTGGCACCCTTGAATTTTTTTAATAACTTGAACTATATCTTCAAATAATAATGGAAATTTACCAAATTTTCATCAGAATATTTCAATAGGATGTCCTGAATACTTTAACAAAAAAAAATCATTATTTTTCAACTTGTATGATGAAATCAAAAATATAACGTGGACAATAATTTTGGTAACCTTCCTTTATATTTGGTTGCACGTGCACATTGGCAACAATGATAGCCTCCAAACATTTCTTGCTACTATCTGTCAGCTTCTCGCATTTATCAGCTGGTAGTTTCTCCCGCCCTGCCTCTGTAATTTGTTCAAGCTTTTGAATGTTTGCAGAAAGGGTACGAATAATCCTGAGTGCCACTGTATGTGTATGGTTGTATGCATGTGCATATATTGTATGGATATTTGGATTTACTTGATGTGTCAAATATTTCATTTTTAAACAGTATGAATACAAAACTTATGTGTTGGCAAGGTCAGCATTTTAACCACTGAACTCATCCATACATGTAATATTTTTTAAGTTTCCGAATTTCTTCAATGATGCATTGTCATAATTATGAATTTCTCGGCAAGTTTTTTTTTTTTTTGTCTTATTCCCGATGTTTGTTTGCACTACGAAGTGGACCTGTATTATTACGGTTAATTTGTTTCAAAATTTTCTCTACTGTTCAAAACAACACTATTCACGTCTTATGATAACTTAATGTGTTTTTGTCAGCTTATACTTTGTTACATTTTTACAGCAATACCATAACAGTATTACATCAAAACATTTACTAATCAAGCTATTCCTGTAGTAGTAATGAAACAAACTTTGTTTGCTTCGTTGAAAAAATTCAAACATTGTCATTATGATTAATATTTCAATCGTCTCTTCTTCATCTTATTTTCGATTGCCTCTTTTACACTTCAGTGCAATAGTGTTCAGTTGTCTGTATTTCTTAGAGGAGGTATGTTTTGTTAAGGGTCTTAAAGATTTTAGAAATTTGAATACACATCATCATCATCAGTCTTTTAACGTCCATTGTAGGACATAGATCTTCCCCAAGATTCGCCACAATTCTCTATCATGGATGTCGTGGAAACAGTTTTCCCTGAATCTGTCCAGTTCATCTCTCCATCTTGTGTTCTGTCAGCCTTGGTTTCTTATGTGATCTCTGGGGATCCATGTTGTGAGACGTGATGTCCATCGGTTGAATTTCATTCTTGCAACATGGCCTGCCCATTGCCATTTGAGTTTTTTAATAGTTTCTATAATGTCACGTACATCCGTTTTCTTCCTTATATACTGTGCTGTCTTGTGATCTCTCCATGTAAGGTTGAACATGATTCTCTCATGCGCACGTTGCATGGTTCTCAGTTTGCTGGTCTGCCTCTTGGTTAGGTTCCATGTTTTAGAACTTTGCCAAATCAGCAAATTAGGGAATTCAGGAAGAGAGTTGGTGTTTACAACAGATAAGCTGATTAAAGAATGCAGAAGTCAATGAGTATAGACAAATGAAATTGTTTGGTTTTGTTTGGAATGTCATGAAGATGGAGATAGGTTCTAATTATAAACAATATTGAGAAGGAACTTCAAAGTTTATGTCATCGCATGATTTGGGGATGTGTTGCCAAACATGTTATCAAATACAGCAATAAATAGAAGTCCAAATGGGTAGATGATGGAGATTGCCATGGGGCGGCAAAGACTTGTCAGTAGCTCCATCGCCACCTTCTCCCACAGAGGGTGCAGTCAGCCCACAGAGGGCACCGGAGAAATCTGGAAAGTGTTAAAACTAGATATGACTATGAAATCTCATAAGTGAACCCGGTATTACTTGCCAGCAACTGTCTTTTGACAAGGAAGTGTAGAAACATGAGAAAGAGCAATCGTAAATCAGTATGTTTGTTTGACAGATTATAATTATATAGAAATTTGAATGACAAGATTATTAAACCACTCTCGTGTTCTCAAAAGTACAGATGTACCAGAGAGAGCACAGTACGAGCAAGAAAATGAAGAAGCATGTATATTAGGCTACCAAGTGTAAGACTTCGATTCCCAGATCGCAGTTGGAGAAACAAATTAAACTAGTCATATCTCTCCTGTTATTGACTGAATTCTTATACAACCCCTTTGGCTATGGAATTCATTGTCATTGTTGATAATATTTGACTAGTTGTTCTACAACTATTGTGGCCATGTACCAGACTAAACTAATCTTAGTGAATACATACATACATAAACAACAGTCATATGCATGAGTATGCAAGCTATGTATGTGTAGAATCTTAGTTCCTTGTATGCTGTCTATACGTAGATATATTGTGTATGTGAAAGACAGGACAGATGTGTGTACACATATTTTGACATTCTTCTAGACATTGGGATTTTGAAAGCAGCTTTGTTTCTTATTTTCCTCCTTATGCATGTGTGTATATATATATATATATATATATATATAGAGAGAGAGAGATATGCACACACACCTTTTTTATTTTAAAGGCCCACATGTCTTGTGTTACATATCCAAACACAGAAGTATAAACTCTCCTCCTTTTTTTCCCTTCTCTCCATGCAAAGGGGTTGATTGCCTTAACCAAACATACCAACTTCCTTTTCTCAGGCAAGCAACTCTGTTTTAAAGAATTGTTTCTATCATCTTTTAATCTCCCAACATTCTGTCCATTGTTTTCAGAGCATTCTTATGTCTCTCTGCTTTGGTGCTCAATACAACAAGTTATTGTCAACATCTGGGATTCTTGTTGATAACCAACCAACGGGTCGTATTTATCCTTTTCAACTGTTCATTGTAATAACTTCCGGTACTCAGAATACTTGAAGCTACATTGTATTTTCTTGGAAATATAATTGAATGTTCCCTCAATGTGTATCGGTATTTACTACGGGAATTATATATATGATGTACATGATAAGTAACCTATATGCTGTTGTCCCTTGCAAAAATATGCTCTTATGTTGGATAACACCCTTTCCATCCTTTCCTCATCATTTACAATCATGTATCATTTTTGACCGAAGTTCACCCACAATATAATCATCTTTGGAGTGAGGATGCTTGTTTTGAAGCTTTGATACTCAACATATGCATTATAATGTTTCTAAAAATACTTATAGCATCATTATAACTTTGTAAGGATTTGAGATTCATTCAAAATGTTCAAGCTTTAAAATAATAAAAAAAATACCCTGAGCATTGTCGCTCTAAAAATGATGAAAATGTCACAAGCAAAAGTTTGTCTAACTTTTGATCACATATTTCGCAACTTTTAAAAACCGGTGTGTTGGGCATCTATCATGTGTGGTCAATCATATGAAGTTTGTTTCTGTCAGAGTAATCTTCAGTGACTATTCTCCCAGTCTGTCACAGAGCCAAGTCACTTCTATTGATTGAACTAAATCTCCCTCTACTCCCTTGATCTCTATGGAAGTTCTTATGTTCACTTTGCACTGATGCCCTTGGGGAAGTCTTGAACACTTTTCCCCACAGCTATGGGTAAATAGGGCAGTTGACTGCCTTTAGCCCTGTGAGATAGTCCAACTAAGAAAATCAGAAAAACAAATGAGGAGTGGAGCCCCCAAGGCAGAGTGGTGCTAAACGTTACCTCCTTTCTGACGAATCCTGCAGTCAAAAAAGCTGCCAGTTGTGACATCTCATACCACTGGAAAAATGACGTTGGAGGTAGAGAGAGTGGAATCATCCCTGTGCAATCAACCTTTCACTTTAAAAAACATTCATGCTCAAGTTGTTTAGCAAATCTCTGCACAGCCACAGGCATCATCGGAACAATGAGCAACTAAACACATGGAAAGAAAAAAGAGATATGATCTTAACTTCTATTAAACACACGCACATATACACATCCTTATCTGTGTCTCTAATTCTGGGTTATTTCTTATGAAATTTTGGTGGTCGGTTTTAAAGATACTATGTTAGAGATAATCCAATCTTTGTATGGATCTATTCATTTATCAGTTAGTATTTGTATGCTTCTATTCATTTATTAGTTAGTATTTGTATGGTTCTATTCATTTATTAGTTAGTATTTGTATGGTTCTATTCATTTATTAGTTAGTATTTGTATGGTTCTATTCATTTATTAGTTAGTATTTGTATGCTTCTATTCATTTATTAGTTAGTATTTGTATGCTTCTATTCATTTATCAGTTAGTATTTGTATGCTTCTATTCATTTATTAGTTAGTATTTGTATGGTTCTATTCATTTATTAGTTAGTATTTGTATGGTTCTATTCATTTATTAGTTAGTATTTGTATGGTTCTATTCATTTATTAGTTAGTATTTGTATGCTTCTATTCATTTATTAGTTAGTATTTGTATGCTTCTATTCATTTATTAGTTAGTATTTGTATGCTTCTATTCATTTATTAGTTAGTATTTGTATGGTTCTATTCATTTATTAGTTAGTATTTGTATGGTTCTATTCATTTATTAGTTAGTATTTGTATGGCTCTATTCATTTATTAGTTAGTATTTGTATGGCTCTATTCATTTATTAGTTAGTATTTGTATGGTTCTATTCATTTATTAGTTAGTATTTGTATGGTTCTATTCATTTATTAGTTAGTATTTGTATGCTTCTATTCATTTATTAGTTAGTATTTGTATGCTTCTATTCACTTGTTTCTAAAAAAAAAATCTCTCGATACACCAATAGCCAAATAGTTGAAAGTATGGAAAATTGAAATCGGCAGATAGTTCCAATTACGACGGAATTGAAATTTTTTAAATTTTAATTTTGTGTTCTTGCCCTATTAGACCAAACTTTTCAGAAATTTGTCAATTTAGTGAAAAATTTTTTAAAAAGATTTTAGTTGAGGTTTCTTTTTAAACAATATGAAATAATGCTATATTGTAGCCTTACTTCTATTTATTGTAAGAAACTGTGGGTATGATTTTCTCTTTTCTTGGTGGTTATGCCAGTGGGGCTGTATTTCTTTTAAGGAATCTGATCCTAACCTGACGATGAAACATTTTTCTCTGAGCAGAAGCCTTAATCCTAATTCCAACACAAACATGGTAATAAAACATGGGCACAATTTAAATCTGATGATCTGCTTTGATGTGCAAACTATCAATGCAAAAAGTGAGAGAATGTATTCTCATTCTTGAGAAGAATTGATTTTTCCAAGTTTTAGGAGGAGCTTACAAAGAGTGCTTGAGCATATACTTCCCCGTATTTTGTTTTATGGGATCTTTATAAAAATGAATTTGCTACCCTGTGTTGTTATTCAAAGTTTTTTTTTCTTTCCTGGGTAGTGCCAGGTACCCTAGCTTTTATATATATTTGTATAAATAGAAATGTTAGCTATTAAAAAAGAAAAAAAAAACTGTTGAAAAGGGAAAGGGTTGAAGATTTTTTCATTTTACCATTTCTACTTTGACACAATCAGAAATTGTCTAACATGGCTGTAATTGTGAGAATGTTTTTTTGGTATTTGAACTCAGAAAATGTCCTTGGGTCTGCATGTTTAATTACATGTGTTCCCTAGCAGGAAATACACTGACTACGTTGGGTTAGCCATTCACAAATCTAGACCCATATGTTCATGGCTCTGTGGTAACTGCTGTTACTAATGATGGTGTGGATGACTAGGTTGCCTACCCCCTCAGCTAAGTTAGACTCATCTGAAGAACTAACAAGAGCATATGTACACTTTTGAAGTTGAAAAAAAAAAGTCCTTTTTTTTTCCCTCTTTTGTGTGCTTTGTCTGTGTTCTTAGTTGCCAATGGGAGGGAACACAGACATAATTGAGTTAGCAGTGTTATTTTCATGGGTAAAAGAAATGGGACACTTCCCTCTTTAAACTCCAAATGATTATTTTTCTTTCTTGTCTGGTGTTGATTTTTTTTTTGTTTGTTTCTTTTTGGTGATTGAATTACAGTAGAATATTGGTTTCAGTTAATTAAAGAAGATTCACTAAATTCTTCTTTGAGCAGAATAAGTTTTAGTTTTAACACTAGTTATTAGATTTTCCCTGCATGAATTCCTGTTGAACCAGAAAGCATTCAAAGAGTGCATACCCCTGCCAATGCCATATACCAACTAAAAACCAAACAAAAATCAGTTCATATATATATATATCTACGTTGCAGGGAAGGTAACTAAGAGCATATACCTCTGCTAACAGCATTGTGACTAAAAACTGAATGAAAATCAGTTCATAGAAAAATCCTATACACTGACTAAAATGAAAAAATCAGTTTGACTATAGCTACAATGCAAATTTGATCAACTTTTCTGTAGCCAATGGCTCACTCTCCCTGAAAATGTCATTAAGATATAATGTAGACAAACATGTGCAAATGCATACACCTCTTCCAACTTCTGTGAGCAAATAAAATATCTTGCAATCAAAAAGAATTCCTAGATCTGCCTCAAATGTCAATCAGTATTTCCTTAGACCGTGGCCCATCCCTCAAAGAAGAAATGTCATTGAAATTCACTGCAAACTTTTTGAGATATTGTGTAGAGAAACAGAAAAAAACATGAGTGAATATATATACCTCTTCCAACATCTTTGGCAGAGGTAAATTAGCCTAAAAAACTGACGTTTGAATTGCTTTCAATATCGGATGTTTGTAAAAGGATCAACAAAAATGTTTTTCTTAAAATAAGCTGAGGCATCAGAAAAAAAGAATTAAGTTAAAGAAGACAATTTTCTTTCTGAAATCTAGAGCAATTTCCAGTGTTAATTAAATGGCAGTCCTTTAAAAATGGCTGAGCGGTCGACTGTTGTTTGAGGTGACTCAAGGTACCCCTTTGTTTTTGTTCATCTATCCTTCAGAGGCATTGAATACCATATTTTAAAGGTCTTTGATACGACTTGGCCAGGGATTGATTTTTGGTTGTTTACATTACTCAGAATCTCCTGATGGTCATCCAACTCGATGATGAACAAGATTGACGTTGCTTAGCTTCAGTGATTTTACAAGAACTGGTGTGCCAAATGTGATTTGACAACTTACTAATCTACCACTTAGAGATACAAAGATTTTTATAATATATCTCAAGAAATTTGTAACTAGGTGGTAATACGCTCTCAAAGGAGCTAGCATAGTCGGGAGTAAAGTTGAATTTTTTCGGCCAGTCAATAGCATATACCATAACCAAGCCAAGATTGATCAAACGAAACCATATCTCAAGTTATAGGGGTTAAACAAAATTAGCAAACTCTGGCTATTGTTCTTATGGCAAAGGACAAGCTGTGGCAAAAATCTCAATTCTTTTGACATAGATTTCAATTTTATCTTCCATGATCCAAGATGACACTGTGCAACATATATTTTACCTTTTTCTTTGTTCCATGGTTAAAAGTGCTTTTTCAGATTGATTATGCCTGAAAAGTATTGAAAATGTCAATTATATTAATTTGTGACCAAGACAGTGATAATTGAAATCTAACCATTTTCAATTAGACAACCGACAAATTAGTACATTTATAATCATGTAAAGTCAGAAAAAAAACACTACATATGGATATCACTGTGTTAGTCACAAAAGCAAAGGGAATATTAGTTATTTTTGGCAATCTTTGGTTATATCTAGTTGAGAATTGACATTTTGAATTGCTAAAAGTGGCTAGATCATCCCGGATATTTTTAGCTTTTCAAACTGGCTGTTCTTCTACCTGCATATAACCAAATTTTCTATACCTTTTACACGTAAGCAATTAGATAATAACAGTCACTACCTAGAAACCAAAATCACAACACATAGTGTAATCCCCACTTGAGATTAATACAGGTGCCCCCCCCCCCCCGTATAATGTGGGTTTCAGGGTCCAAGAAAGCCAACTGCATTATAACTGAGTCATGATAACCAGTTGCCATTGTAGCTATTTAGGAGCTGGATTAATATTTTTGGGTCCACCTGTGTTATATTGTGTGCTGTATAATAACAAACCATGTTTAATTGGGGAGAACTGTAGTAATTCAGTAAAATGAACATCATGCGTTAATGATTTTTTAAAGATGCTTGTCATATTTGGTTGAATGATTTTAGAAATATTTTACAAAAGAGACTAAGGTCAGGAGCCCCACTACTCACTTTTTGCCATATCTCTTGAGGATGTAGCTGGTCATAGCTCTCTATGGCTTTTAACTGCTTTTTCAAAAACTTGAACATTTACTCTTTTTTATATCGGGGAAAATTTTTTTTCACAAGATTCCTCCATTGAATAGGTTTTCATTGTGTGTATGCGTGTATGTGGGGGGAATACTTTACAATGTAAGTTTATGCTAAATTGTTTCCTAGTTTGTGTCTGGCTGCGTTGATGCTCCCTCTTTTAAGTATGTTGAAGATGAAGACATGACAATCCAAGTTGAATACATAGACCTGAAAAAATTAGACTACTACATCTACCTAGGACAATGAATCCCTATGAAACTCTCAAAAGGAGAAGAACTCTGGCAAAGAATCACTCTAGGATGGCAAGCCTTTATTAGGGCAAGCTCAAACTCCAACAAGAAAATCCCATCAGTTTTAAAAAGGAGGGTCTACAACCAATGCATTTTCCTGATAGTCATCTACGGAGCTGAAACATAAAACTTGACCAAAAGATTGATCCTCAAACTGAGAACCATACAACGTGCACATAAGAATCGTGTTCAGCATCACATGGAGAGAAATGGGCTAGTTGCAAGAATGGCAGGCAACTGATGGACATCACTATTCATAACATTGATCCCCAGAGATCACTTATGAAACTGTGGCTGACAAAGTATAAGATGGTGTGACAAAATACACAAGTTCAAAAAAAAAATTGGCTCTGTGATGCCCATGATAGACAGCTCTGGCGAGACCTCTCAAGCCAATCTTTGTTTTTAAACATCACAAAAAAATTAATTTTCATTCATGAATTTTTGTCATTCTTCCTTCTTACAAATGTCACATGTATTTTTCTCTTGTTTAAGAATTGGTTATATTGTACATGTGTTTTTTTTTTTTTTGGGCAATACGGCTGTGATAGACAGTGTTAGTTTTACTGCTGCTAAGGGGAGCTTCTCTCTTTTGTATATTTCTTTGAACATTACTTCAGGAAGACTATCAATCTATGACAGTCAGTAAACAGCATATATTCACTGTGTAAATAATCGTTTTTTTCATTTGTTGTTGGTAAGGAGGAAAAAAACACATTTTTCATTGTGTTGTCTACTTTGAGGTTCTGTTTTCCCCAGGTGATGCTAGGTGTCCCTTGCTAGTATGTGTTATATATACATAGTCTAGAAAGCTTAACGGCTTTGAGCATTAAATATATATAAAAAAAACAAAACTTTTTTCTCCTGAATTTGTCCATTCAGTCAATTATTTCCCAATATCTCTTGATGTACCCTTTTTTTTTTTTATTGGCTTTTATGTCTTACAGAGTTTGATATTTAGTACTATGTGTGGATATTTCTAGTTATCATCTGTTGTTTACTATGCAACTGTTGCAGCTATTTAAAAACAGAACAATCATATTAACATGCCTCAAGCTGTGTTGATCTAACATCACCTCTCCTCAAGCTATGATTTTAATACATAGCTTTATTCATCCATTTATCATGTTATACTACATGTAGTTTGTTTATTCATACAGCATATTATCATAATGTATTGTATATGGATGTTATTTTATATTGCTCATCATTTGATTTTTTTGAGACACATGGTTTACTTATGTAGCTTACCCCCCAAAATATGTTTGATGATGAGGGATCAATGAGTATAACAACAGATGTGACTTGTTTTTCGTGTCATTTCTATCGAGTGTTCACCCATGTGAATATTGAATCTCTGGTGTCAGTTTTAATCTTGGAGTACATGCAAACCAACTTATATCATTTTTAAAAATATCACTTACATAGAAATACTATTTAGAGTTGATTTTCTACCAGGATATTCACCTGAAGTGTTGACAATTTTTTTTTAAAGATCATTAACTTTGGACTTGATTTTTCTTATAGTACACTTCCATCAATGAAACTTTCCCTAAATTATCAAATGAAATAGCCAGTATATATATAGCTGAGACAAAACTAGCCAACTTATTTGTGATATTTTTTGCTGTTATGACTAACTGAAGAGTCTTGTGGCAAAAAATTGCTGAGAATAATGGTTTGGAAGTATATGCATCTGGAAATTCCACTTGATGAAATCGGGAAATAACATGTTGCTCATGATTGTTATATATGGAAACAGCATGTTGTTTAATTATTTCATGATTATTTGTTTGTGTGTGGTTTACAAACTCAGAAGTCATGGGTGGAGCAATAAATTATACATATTTACTTATTGGAGCTATGAAAATCAACGTGATGTGTGGAATTTATTTATTCTCCAAAAAAATAGCCTTTAGTTTTAGAAACAGTTAAGTGGCCTTGGCCTGGATGCATTCCCTTGTTTTGTGGCTGAAACCACATTGTATATGTGATTCTAGCAGATGTGACAAAGCCCACTAACTATTTATGGTACTATAAAAAAATGAATAAGATGACAGCAACAACAACAGTCGTATTCGTATTAGCAGAATGTTACACAACATCAGTGGATCCCAAACCCATGGTCAAAACCAAAATGAGGGTTACAAGATTGTTCCTGAGGCTTGCAGGATAGTTTGAAAAAAAATATTGATAATTAAAAGTATAAAAAAATGTTTTAGAAAATTGAAAAAATGGAAATATATTTACATAGTAATTATGGAATATGATGAGTCATTGAGATCTTAATACCAGGAAATTGTTGTGAATGATGAAGCATCTATAAATGTATGGGGATTCTAATTTGTTCACATCCAGTATTTGTACTTATCAAATTATTGCAAAAATCAGTAAAATCGATGGGATAAAACTAAATGAAATACTTTAATCATGTTTCTGCCCTGAGGCCAAAAGAATTCCATGTTCATGGTGGTAATACCAAAGGTTTGGTAAACAGTTCAAGCATATAGAACTGTTTCTGAAACATCAGTTTTAGTTTAACACCAATTTTAAATTTCCAATTGTTGCACCAAATTCAGTTCTTAATATTTCACTTTTTAAAATAGAGACCATGAACTTGAATTTGTTCAATATTAAAATCTCCTGTTGAATTTGGACAAATTAGGCTTTTTATTCATTATAATACCATAAATTGCATTGACAGGTGTCACCCTCTATATGAAACTGGAATGTTCTGATGAAACCTTTTGTGAGTCAAAATGGTTTGTGTAAGGCAAGGAAGCAATTACCATAAATATATAAGAAATTTATTTGAGTGTTCCCAGGCTCCCAAAATAACCTTGTGTGAGAATCTCACTATGAGTGACTTCTGCAATGATTGCATAAAAGTGTGATTTTAATTTTGAAAGATAAAGGGCAGGTTTACAAGATGTTTTGAATGCCTACACAAAACTATATGCTGAGGGAAACGTGTGGAGCTAAACAGTCAAGCATACCGTCATATTTCAAGCCTTCTACATCAGCCATAGCAGATGATGAACCTTGACCTTCAACATTGAAGCAAACAGAAAAATTCATTTTCCTGGGAATAAAACTTGCAGATACGTAATTTTTTTTTATCAGGAAATGTTGGAAAAATGTTTTCCCATATGAATCGATGGTTCTTCACTTAATGCCATTTTGGATTGTGAAGGAAACCTGTACTAACGTAGGTCTTTTTGCGAAAGTGAAGCAGCATAAAACAAACTTTTGAAAAGCCTGTATATCTATATCATAGTAAACTTATCCTGTTTTATATGATTTATAATGCAGAGAAAATCTACTTATGAAATTATTTGTTTGAATGTAAAAATATTTTGCATCTGTGGAAACCAATATTTATTTATTCAGTTAACAATAATATATAAAACATATTGACATGTACTGATCTCATTGAGGACTTTGCACTCAATAAAATTAAAAAAAAAGTTTTTTGTAATAGACTTAACATTGATTTACCAGTGTTGTGATTATCTGTTTGTATTCTCTCAAGTTCTTTTCATGTCTTACACTTCATTTATCTGGATAGAAAAATTTGATTTGTTGAAGATGTCTTATGTTTTTGCTGCTTTCTTTCATTCTTGCAGCATTGAAGCTGTTAGAGCAAATTAGATCTGATATCAAATATTCTGTGGAGGTATTGGTGGCCTAACTGACAGCAGCATCGAAAATGGAATATCATTACTGAGTTCAAAATCCAGCTGAGACAGTTTACTTCACAGTTTTGCCCTTGGAAAAAAACATGAATCCACTTCTTCCCACTTGCTATAGGTAAATGATAAGTTAAATTGGATTCTTCTGCCTTCGTTGGCAACCAGTGTAGGGAACAGACAATTGAATATGAACCAGGAAAGTTCAACCCCTTGTCCAGCATAGGGATTAGGTGAAGCCTTGAAGGGCTTAGCAAGCTTGAAGTGGATTATGATTAATGCTGTGAGGATGTGCCCTGATAATTGTCATCACTTACTCCCTAATTAAAACTGATACTGGTCCCGAGCAAGGTCACCAATACAGACCTGTATAAGGACATACAATACTTGGTCTATTGTACACTGGCAGAATAAGTACTAGATACATACGATGCTAGAACCCAAGATAAACCAAAGATACAGATGTTGCTGGGGTATGGAAATGCAAGTTTTTTTCTTTGACTCATTAAGTCTTGGTGATTTATCAGAAAAGCTACTGAGACATAAAGATAGTCACAAATTTGGAAAAGGTATTTATCTTCATATGTATGTTGTGTGCTTGTCCAGTCAATATCTCAAATTGTTTCTGGTGAATTTCAATGACATTTTGTGGAAGGGCAGACCATATGCCAAGGAAGATGTGATTGAATTTTATATGGATCCAGGAATTTTTTTCAATTGAGAGATTTTTTCATATATTTAGACAATGATCAGAAAAAAATTGAAAATTCTTACTTAGTGTATGGTGTTGGCTGAAGTAAGCACTCTTTAAGTTCTTTCTAGTAATTGTTTGTTGAATTTCATGTATATTTTTCAATGATAGTGTTCTTAGCACGAAATTTAAAAAAAAACACCAATAAAACTATGACTCGTTTTTTCATTTATCGTTGAAGACATAACATAACAATGGCAATTATGGTTCCACTAGGAGATTACCTCTAAAAAATCTTTCGAAAAATGTAGGCTTTGTCAATAAAAGGAAACACCTACAGAAATATGAGACCATTTAGAGAGAGGCTACCAGTGTTTTTTTTTTTACCTCTCCTTCCAATGCCTGCAAGCAATAAAACACTTTCTGTATTTAGGGTGGTTGGTTGTTGGCACAAAATCTATCATACAAGTATCAATGTTTGTTATTACTGAACTGAGAGTTTTTATCAGTTGGTGTGTGCTTGCCGTTTACAACAAAAAAAAAAAAGATCTGAGTGGTAGGTTTATTAGTGCAAGATCACAAGAAATTCCAATCTAACCTTTGCCACCGGTAAAGTACAAAGAAAACAAATACTTACTTTTTGACTTTGATCAGTGACATTTGTTATAGCCTTGTTTGTTTACAATACTATGTGTTTATCTGTGTACTTATTTGCTTTAATACAATGCTATACCTGTGCATATCTATATGCCTGGCTATAGTTATGTATGCTAAGATATATCCGTGCATAGATTACAATACACAATTTTACCCCTGTCTTCAAAAATTGTTGGCAGTTTTCAAATAATTTTGCGTTGCACTGTACTTGAAAAAATATATAAAAAAAAAGTTTTCCGCATTTTCCTTTTTATGTTCAATCAGAATGAACACTGAATGTTTAAAAATGCATTAGCAAGAAAGAGAGACTGCTCTATCATCATCAGCAGCAGCATCATTAGTCTTTTAACAGCCATCGTTTGACATCGAGATTTGCCGCACCTCTCTATCATGGGCATTGCGGAGCCAACACCTTGCCTAGTCCATCTCTCCATCTTGCATTCTGCTGGCCTTGGGTTGTGCAAGTGATCTCTGGGGATCCATGTTGTGAGACGTGATGTCCATTGGTTGTCTGCTATTCTTGCAACATGACCAGCCCATTGCCATTTGAGTTTTCTAATGGATTCTATGATGTCTTGGACTTCTGTTTTCTCCTTGATATATTGTGCTATCTTTTGATCTCTGCATGTCATGTTAAGCAGGATTCTTTCATATGCATGTTGCATGGTTCTCAGTTTGCGGGTCAGTCTCTTTGTTAGGTTTCATGTTTCAGTTCCATAGGTGACTATCGGGAAGATGCATAGGTTGCATACCTATGTGGCGTGTTATATAGGTAGATATGTCTTCCCCCGCACACACACACACACACATAGATATATATATATATATATAATATATATATAATATATATATATATATATAGATATATATAATATATATATATATATATATAATATATAGATATATATAATATATATAGATATATATAATATATATAGATATATATAATATATATATATATATAATATATAGATATATATAATATATATATATATATATATATAATATATATATATGAAGCTATTAATTGGCTTAATATCTTTAACATAAACTGCTTTTTTTGTATTTTGAGTCTGTCAATTAGAGCTTTCTAAACTGTGTCGTGACAGTTTAATGTGTCTCCAATAATCTCCAGGTGTTTTGCTAACTGCTGAGATCACATTATATATTTGGCTTGGTTAACAAAACTCAAGTGATGTGTCGCTAAAGAATTTATTTATAAAAAGTATGGCATCAATGCAAAAAGTTCTGCTCTAAATGGTTGAATATGAATAATTAAGGAAGTGCAGATAATTATTAGTTCAACATATGAATGCTGCTGCTATCAATGATGATAGTCAAATATGATGATGATGATAATAAATGTGGAGTTGATAGCAATGTGACCCAGCAGGAATTAATGATGAATATATGTATAATGAATAATGATAATAATAATGAATTTTCAACAAGTATCATAAAACAAATTATGATTGTGAATGAATATTTAACATTATATTCACATACACATACACACATGGGAACTGTAGTGACTTGATCAATAAAACAACAGTAATAAATATGATAACTAATGATGATGAATTTATAATAATGACTATTATGCGTGTGTGGAGTAATTTGATTGATTCTCTTGGTTGAAATTAATTCCCTAAAATTGATCAGACAATTTTTACAATTGAAATTTGCAATTTAGAATATGAGTTAACCATTGAAAATCTAATGTTTATTGAGTGGATCTGAGATAATCTGACAGAATATGATGAAATGACAGTTGGAAGGTGAAGAGAAAATTTGAGAGAAAAAACAATGAAAAACAAACAGATTACATCTCAGAATTTTTACAGGTTTAAACGGGTTACATCTCAAAATTTTTATCACGTGGGCATATTTCCCCTACTCCCAAATCTCAAACATGTAAACAGTATACAGTTTTCTCTGCACTGCTGCAAGTTCTCTGAAAAAGGTGATTGGCAACCATCTAAATGCATCAGAACATGCCCACGCGATAGAAACCTTTTGAGATGTAGCATCAGTTTTTTTTATTTTTTATTTTCTCTCCTTGAATTTTCTCTTCATCTTCTGAATGTTATTTTACCAACAAAATCTAATATGAAAGTTTGTTTGGTTCATCCTAATGAATAAGAAAATATAAGAGAATTCACCTGATTCATTAGGTGCTTTTAGAATTGCTATTGGTTCAAGCAAAAGTTTGATAATTTTTTAACACCAACGTTTCTTGTTTTTTTTTTTCAATTTACAGGTATAGTTGCACCCAAATTGATAATTGTCCATTGAACATGTTAAGTCAAAATAAGACAATTCAAAAAACTTTTGATTTTATTAAACAACATATTTATTGTGTTGTTATATCTTCAACCATCCTTTGGGCAATTTCATAATTCTATCCTTTGAAAACTTTTATCATTCTTGGAAAGAATTGCTGTTGGTCCCTATTGCAGTCTTCAAGGGTATCAATTTTTTTTTTTTCATTAAGAGAATTCTGTGAAGACCAGATGAAATGATAATTGAAAGGTGGAATATCTAATGAATATAGCATATGAGTGAAAACTTTCCAGCCAGGCTGTAGAAATTTTGCTTGGACACCTAATGAAGATGTGGTCTAGTATTATTCTAATGGAATGTTACATCTTTTCTCTTATCTAATTTTGAATCCTTTTTTTTTTGTCTGCTGTTTTGGATAGATCTAATTGGTAGTAGTACTTGCTCCAATCAACTTTTTCTTTCACTAGAGGCAACTCCTAGCATAGGATCCTCTTCTAGTCCCAATAAATACAGCATCACCTTCTTATGATGAAGACCAGCTTTTAGTGTGGTTAGTAATTGTTCATTTCACTTATTCCATGATGTAAAGTATCCACTTTCATTGCCCGCCACAATTTGTTTCTTAAATGGAACATATAACTAATTACACTCTGCATTCTTTTCCAAGGGTGCTAAGATTTTATGCATTTAGTCACTGTGAAATCGTGACATGTGTCTGTTCAAATATGATTGAAATTGATGCATGCAAAAAAGTTGATTTTTAACCTTTAGCTCTTTTTTAGGAGACTTTAGTTGTCAAGCAAGATACTTGAATCTTGTGGTTGATTGTCTTGTCAATTTAAGTAATCCTCTGATGATTACTATCCCTCGTCTTTTTCATGGCTGAGGTAGATAAAGCCTGAGATTTTGATTGCTGCTTTTCAAAGTAAGCAGGTCCACCCTAATTATAAAAGTAAGCAATTAACAAAGCAAGCAATATATCTTAAGTAATCAACTTAGTCTGTCTAATTATCAATCAATTAATCTGTTTATATGCTTCTCTAAAAATATCAATCAACTAATAATTACGTATCCTCAAAACTGCCGAGGCTGCATCTTTATCTGGCATTCTCACATTGCGACAGAAAACCAACAACATTTGGTGGTATTATAATGTACAGCTGGGGTGCTCTGGGTCAGTGGTAATGATGCTTTGGCCTGAAACCATGCCTGACCGCAGTCATCAGACTGATTCAGGCTTAGTTAGTAGCACAGCTGTTGTTTTTCTGCAGCAGGTGTATGAAATAATATTATATGACTATATTTGTAATCATCATAGATGATATAGATATGAAGCCTATTTTGGAAGCTGGGTATTGTTGGCGCTAAGAATTCTAAATCAGTTTTTGGAATGATGCAATACCCATTAATCTCTCTGGAATGTTGAGGGTTACATTGCAAAAACATTTTGATATTTTTTAGGAATTGCATATCAAATAAAAGGGGAATTGAACATTTACAAAGGAAAGTATTGATAAGAGAGATTTTGATGATTACAGAATCTTAGAACCAGAAAAACCCACTCAATCACTACATAACCACTGTTGAGTTTTTTGTGTACCATAAAACTGAATTTATGCATTTAATCAAGCTCCGTATATCTTGTGAGCACTCAATGAATGAAGCAATCTATTTTAAGATAGTCAATACATCAATACATATTCTTTTATGAATCAACTTATTTAGTTGTGCCCTTTTTAATATTTTATGTTTCTCCTTGATGAACAGAGTATTCAATTAACAGATCAGGACTGGGGAAAATATACTTTCATTATATTGATCCTTAATCCTTGATTTGATCAATCCTCCAGCTTATACAGCCAACTTCCTTTGTATTACTTGAAATAATATTTGAGATGTTTTATGATTGATGACACTTCCAAAATCAATACCTTTTTTTCATATTAATCTTCCTCTTCTACTTGTGTTAAGCTTTAATGTCGAGCAACAGAATCAAATTAATCAATGCTTTATGATGAGTATGTGGCTACTATGTATCTGACAATATGTATCGAGTTGACACTTGGTAAGCTTTTGGCAGGGCAAGCTTGACTTTTAAGAAATGAGAACCATGCAACATGCACGGGAGAGAATCATGCTCAACATAACATGAAGAGATCATAAAACAGCACAATATATTAGAGGAAAAACAAGAGTCCAAGATATCGTACAATCCATAAGCAAACTTAATTGGCAATGGGCTGATCATATTGTGAGAATAGCAGACAACTGCTGGACATCAGAACTCACAATGTAAATCCCAGGTGAAGCTGGTGCTGACAAAATATAAGATGATGTGACAATCTAATTCAGAGAGTACGGGTACCGTGATGCCCTCGATAGAGAAGTCTAGCTCCAATGACGAATGCTAAAAAGCTAATGATGGTGGAGGAAAAATAGTTGTACTTGAATTAGATTTATTATATAAACTTTGATAAAAGGGAAGTATGTTAGTGTAATAAATTTAAGTACAACTATTTTGTACTTATTCTTAACATATATGAAAAGGGATATGACAATTTTAGGATCATGTTTTGTACAAATGAGATTTCTTCATCTCATTTCTATGTTTTGCCAGTGAATTCAGGCTTTTTGAAGAAACGTACATCAGAGATACACCAGAGTGTGGGTTTATATAGGATCCGTGTTTTGTAGTGAGCGCGTTTAATTAAACTAAGTGAATTTTAAGTGTATAAAGGAATCAGAACATGCTTGTGTTGTGCGTATGGTCAGCAGGGAGATATCAGATGACATCCTGATATTGGACTGAACTGGGAAATAGTTAGAGCGAGGGGAGTGATGATAACATCAGAGGGGTGAACTGAAAAGTTTGTGGTTGAATGATTTCATGTTGGATGAGGAAGTTTCTAATTTGGAATGATATCATGTGTTAACTGCTGCCAAGGGGAGGTTAAACAAGTGTTTGTGTGTTTATTAGATAGGAGAAATGGATCATTGGGATGAATTCGGGTGAAGTAATTATGAAGTTATAAGCACTGCTGTATAAAGCAACACTAACTACTCAATGTTATTTCAGTGGCTTTGGATTGCATTATTAAGCATGGTGTAGAGATTGGTTTCTTCTTTAAGAGGATGAATAGGATTGCCCCAAGAGGCTCACTGCCTCATCCTCAGCTGCTTGTGGCACCTATTATTTCCAGATGGTCATCCATCTAGGTATCAACTAAGCTTGACATGGTTTAACTTCAGTGATTATACGAGAACCAGTGTATGCAACAACACGATTTGTCTCCAACAGTGTTGATGGTGCTTGTGTCATTTTGTCCATCCATTTTTTTTTTTTTTTTTTTTTTCCCTTTTATTTTCCTTGAGCAATTCCTTATGATCTACTAGACCTGTGGAAGCTTCACCAGACCCCCGTATATTTGGAACACGTTCCCTACTTCATCCATTGTGGGGTTCTCATGATGCTAGACAAGGAGTTTGACTCTTGTTTTAAATTCAGTATTTTCAATCTCTTAGATTGGTTGCCAACCAAGGCTGAAGAGCCTAGTCTTCCTCTGTAATTTACCTATAGCAGGGGAGAAATAAAGAGATTGATTTGTGTTTTTTCCCTTTCTTGATAGTTCATCTGAACTTCCTAACAGAATCCATACCTATATTTCATGAAAGATTATCACTATAAGATTATAATGAATTAAGGATGAGCAAAATATGTATTAGTTTGGTTCTACTGGTTTCCCCCCAGAGGGCTGATCATGGAAATTTTATAACTAGTATCTACTACAATTTAATTTTCCCCCCTTTCCTTTGCTATAAATTTTCTATTTGTAATCTGAAGTAATCTAAAGAAGATGTAATGCCCATCTTTTATGCTAGACTTAATGACAAATTTTCTATGGAGTTGTATGCTGAAGTGTTAGCCTCTGGATGGGTAAAAATAAAGTGGTGCCAAAATTATTACCTGCCTATTTTTAGAATCCTTCATTGATTGCTTTAGAAAATTCCATCACTGGGACTCACAGATCCTGGCATGTGGGCTTGATTAATTGAAAAGTAGCTGCCAAAACTAATTATATGAAAGTTATTACCGTGGAAACTAATCTAGATTATGTTCATTATCATTTGCAATTTACGATTAAATGATTCTTCATAAACATCTGTTTTTTTAAAATTCCGGTCTCAAAAATTCATCAATTATGATTAGAATCCAACTTCCTTTTTGAATTCATAGAATGGTATCAATATGAAATTGCTTTACAAGAAGGGACTCACTGGATCAATTATGCAAACTAATTAATTTGATTTTACAGTTCAAGTATTAACTAGAGAGCACTTAATGGATACCTTTCCTAACACCATTGTTACTAGAAACTAAATGAATCAGTTCATATTTAGCAATGACACAGGGCTGGGAGGTAAGTAAGAATATCTGGATCTTCCTACCACTTCCCCACCCAATTTGATTGATTCTTTCTTAGTCCACATCCTGCCCTTTTGCAAAATGTCATTGAAATTTATTGAGAACTTTTGGAGATATGGTGTGGATAAAGATTAGTGAATACATAAATGAATGAGGACAAAAATGAAAAAGTATCTTTCAATGGGAAAAAAAAAAGTTCCTGGATCCATCCTGAAATTGAATCAATTCTTTCTTAGCCTATGGCCAACTTTCCAGAAAATTTAAATTGACTGAGAACTTTTGGAGCTACTGTATGACCAGATAGTCGGGCAGATAGACAACTTGATTGAATTCATAGACAATGTTAGGACTTTTCTCAAAGGATTTTTATGATATTTTATTTTTAGATGAGTTGCAAAATAAACTTCTTATTTACCCTTGTGGTAAAAAAATTATAGCAATATTAAAGTAACCTTGCAATTACATTTTGTAAGTTGAGAATAGAGGATGTGTGTTGCTAATTCAATTGAAAAATTATTACAGAATTCAAATATTATTATCTAGAATAATCTCTCACTTTCAAATACTGAAATAATCTAAGTAAATCTTGAATAAAAATATGAAGAGTTATTCCCTTAGAAATTATATGGGCTAGTAATGCAGCTTGACTCAAACAATTTTTTGAATGCTTATTACGTATTGAGTTGTTATAGCTGGTATTTTTAAACAGCAAAACAAGATTCTTTCTGCAAAGTATAAAACCAGTTGATCTTAATTAATGAACATTTCATTGAAACCTTCAAATGGTAATGATGATGATTATCATAAATCTATTGAATTTTTTAGCATTTCATCTCCTAAAACTATTGAAAAAGAAACGCAATATTCAATTTGTAACTGAAACCTTTCCTTGCAGGAAATGAAACCTCAAGAATGCTCTTAAAATATTTGATATTAGAGAGAAATTCTTCAATTGAATCTCTGCTGTAAACAACAATCCTAGTCTCTATAACAATCAGCAAAGCTGCTTATCTAACCAAACTCTCAAGTATGAGTACGGTTATTTGATTTTTTATAATTATAACCAGTGTTCTCCCTTAGCTGCATAGCTGTATTTCCTTACACAAGAAAGAATTATGCTGCACAGTAAAATTTTAATGCTGAGTACAAATTTTTAAAGTTTTTAATGAGAAAAAGATCCACAATTTTGCTGCTAAATAAGCAGTCATCATACAGTTCCTGCTTCAATTAGCATTGTTTGATTGATGGTTTAAGCAAAGAATATAAGGTTTACCAATTGGTGCATAGATTCTGTCACCAGGTTGTCTACCAAGAGTTTGTCTTTGGTAATGAATAGATAATCTATATTTCACCAAGAGCACGTCTGTCCGTATGTACTCACCTTCTGCAAAAACAGCTCAACATAACCCCGTTAAATTTTTTGAGATCACTGATGTTTACCCAGGAGAGGTCTTTAGCGAATTAGTTTTTGTAAATCAACCCCCAAAATGGGGAGGGGGGATTTTTTTGGGTAATTCATGATAGAATTTTTGCATCTGCATGGTGATGTGGTGTGACATAGATAACATTAAAAAATGAATTGCTTCTCAAGATAGAACAAGGTTTGACATAAGATTGCATTTGTTAATCTTTGAGTTTCTTTTCTTAAAATTAGAGAGAAAGAAAAAAAAAAAGGAAGACAGAAAGGGACAAACATACACACTTAGATACATGTAATCAAGTGTGTATAGCAAGTGAGTGTCCATTTTCAGAGCAGCATTAATGTTTCTAAAATCAATACCAGCGTATTTTTTATTTATGATGAAATTTTTTTACCTAACATGGTTTGTGTGTGTGTGTGTGTATATATATATATATATATATATATATATATATATATTCAGAACATAATTAACATTTCACTACTATTTTCTGATACAGTGCCTCCCCCATTTTTTAAAACATGACTCCCCTTTTTGTAAGAAAAAAATTAAAAAGTATAAAAAAGTTCCTGGATCCATCCCAAAATTTAAACAATTCATTCGTAGAGTGTTGTAAGTGTTGTCCATCATATGCTCATTGCATGTTAAGTCTTGTACTATCATTATATTAATTTTGATTTGTATTTATTTCATCATTTTACTTGTTTTTCATTGCAACTTCTCAGACCGTCAGTAAACAGTGTGGATTAGAAATGAAGGATGAGCTCTGAGTGAGACTTGAACTCATGATAATATACCTACTTTGAGAATGTATAAACAATGTCAGTGGGGAAAAATGAAGGGTAATTCCATATGATCTGCCAGCTGTAGGACTCTCATAGCTCGCGTGGCACAGCTGCTTCACGAGGCAAAAGGGATGAAATTCTCACTGAGTGCTTATCCTTTATTTCTGATTTGTGCTGTTTGCTAATGGCTGTAATATCCCATGTATGGTATACTCTTCATTATGATATGCACCGGAATTCTTTGACCTTAAATATGTCTGGGGTCTGTAAACTTTTTTTGCATGTTTGCCCTTTCATGTAACAGTGGCATTGAACTCTCTCTCATTCTATTAAGAAAAAAATATCCAGGTTGGGTACCCCTTATCTGAAATACTTGGGACCTGAGATGTTTCGGATTTTGGTCTTGTTTGGATTTTGGAATACAGTCAATCTCTGTCCAGTTTCTCCAATAGCTTAACTTTTCTGTACTATAGATGAGCATAAATACATTCTCTTTTTCTTATAGCTGTTACTCATAGAGGTACCAGCAGCCTCTTTTTACATTTCCAACAAGCACATTAGAGAATAAGCAACATATACAGTGATTGATTCAAGTAGATTTGGTGGCAACGATAATTTATTTTGATAAGGACTTGTTTTGTCGTCATCATCGTTGTCATCATTCAACAACTGAACCTATCTTTTTATTGCTTGCTTTTTTGAGATCTCTGATAGAAAGGATCTACTTGATTATAATTGAGAAAAGTAATGATACTGCATGAGTCATTCATTTGTGAGTTGTTGACTATATTCACTGGAGTAAATGAGTCACAAATGAACTATTCATATATTTTTAGGTTTTTAAGAGTATAAGCACTAGCAAAGTTAATGATCAGGACCTTGAACTTTCTCAGTGGAATATATTCAGGTGTACAAGGGAATTAACGCTGGCAATTTCGTTTTGCAGATCATATAATTTTTGCTTTCAACCCCAATCCTAGTGATTTTAGACTTTGTTATGTTTTATTGATCCCTGGAGTTTGATATTAATCATTTTGGGTGCTTTTGATGTATACTAATATGCTCCTAAAAATGTTGCTTCCAAGTACAAATGCAGTTGAATGTTACGCAGAGTGAATATCAAAGAAAACCAATTTAATCCCTGTATTTCAAAAAATCAATAATGCAGAAGTTTCAATATTTATAATGTTTATTCATCATAATTTGATACCAATGTGAGCAACTTATACA
The DNA here is from genome assembly GCA_963457665.1 of Thysanoteuthis rhombus. Classification (NCBI taxonomy): domain Eukaryota; kingdom Metazoa; phylum Mollusca; class Cephalopoda; order Oegopsida; family Thysanoteuthidae; genus Thysanoteuthis; species Thysanoteuthis major. Next base: position 33,205,462 of record OY735205.1, read on the forward strand.
TCTACTTTCAAGATGAAATATTAATAAGTCTTAATGTAAGTTCTGTCCATTTTTTTTGTGTATCTATAATTGCAACAAATCCTGCTGTTACCGACAGGGAACTTAATGAACGATTCAATGTTGGTTTTACAATTATTCATTGTAATTTGAAGAAGCTAATAAGTGTCAAATGTTGGAAGATAGTTCTCACATGACTTGTGCGTAGCTACTTACTAACAATGTACCGTTTTTTGTGAGTTACTGCAAACTTGACAGCTAGATGCACCTTCTTTTGGACAGAGTTATTTCTGGGGATGATCGAAGGATCCTTTTTCACAATGTCAATCACCGTCATTAGTGGCTTAGTTGCCATGGTAGATGTGTGTCCCAACAGGAAAATGACCTCCATCCAAAGATCTTGCTCAGTGTTATCTTTTTTTTTTTTTCAGTTTCTCTGTTCACTTGAGGGTTATAACTTTGCTGATAAAAATATCTCCTGCCTACCATTTGAAACAATGAAATCTTCCAGTTGAACGTGTTCAGTCACTTTTCAATGAAACAGCAGATGAAATTGATCAGACATAATGATTTATTTACACTATTAACAGCTTTGAAGTAGTGAACTATTAAGTCTTAAAGTAAGAAAATGTGGAAAAACCACTCAAACTCCATAGAGACATGAGTATATTTAACCAAATGCATTATGGCTTTCTGAGATATATATATATATATATATATATATATATATATATATATATATATATATATATATATATATACTTTTTTTACTTTTTCTTTTCCCCTCCCGGGAATAATTAGTACTTTATAAATTGCTTCTAATGATTTCTTGAATAAGTGATAATTGTCAGGAATATTTTTTATTCTTGTTAGCATATTTTTGATTGATTTTTTTTTTTTTTTTTTTTTTTTTTTTTTTTCTTTCCCTCAGATAATTTTATGGAAATTCATGTCTAGTAAAAATGACTTGTAATGCTACCATGCTTACCTAATTAGATGCTTTTATGGATTTATTGTCATAATCACCGTTAGTATCCTCATTCTTTTTCGTTCTTTACCCCCCCCTCCCCATTTCTCTGTTCTCTTTTTTATTAAAAACCATCAACAGAAACTGTCAACGTAGGTTTCTCCAATATTGTTCGGTCTCGCTGGCTATGTATGTATAATGTGTATGGGCTGCACCATTAGAGCTATAGGGCTGATAATTTAAACATGTACTCATTATATTTAGAAAAAATGTTTTTTTTTAAATGTCCCTAAATAAGTTTTTTTTCTAAAAATAAGATTGAATTTGCAATGTGAGTTCAAGCTAAGTTAATCTCTTAGCTTGTATTCAGCAATTTTTGAAAATTCAGACTTTCTTCAGTGATCACTGCCCAACAAAAGGTGCAAGAAATAGCATTCATTGATCACCCTTTTTAACAATTTTTTTAATTGATCATCCCAACACGATATGCTGCCAAAAGTCATTGGTTGCATGATGGTTTTCTATCGATTGTCTTCATTCTTTTTTGTCTTTTAGTTTTTCCTCTCCCCACAATTTTCTTACATTTTTTTGTATATTTTTTTTTAGTAATTTTTTTTTCACTTCATCTTTTTTACTTCCTATTTCTACTTGATTCTCTCATGAGATATATCATGAATTTGCGAAGTTTGCTTTTTGTGCCAAAATTCTGACCTTTCTGACATTTTTCAACTTATTCTATCATCCAAGTTTATCTTAGAACCAAGTGTATATCATATAGTATCACAGTTGTCTGATGCTGATTCCTTTTTCAAAATTAGAATAAGCTTTATGTATGTTGGAAAATTATGCTAATTTACAGAATGTAAAACTAAGGAATTCAAAGGCATATTAAATGTAATATGAAAAATAAATCATTTTCTCGGGGAAACAAGTTTTGGAAGGTTTTATAAAATATGTTATGCTTTTGAACAAAACAAAAATAAAACAAGATCTCAAAGAAAGTCTTCTTGCTCAAGTTCTAGTTGCTTTTCTCTTTCTCGCCTAATCCTGTTAATTTCATGGTCATAATGCTTAGATTCTACCTTATCACAAATATATTCAGATGCTTGAAATTCTTTTCCATTACAATGACTTCACTTACTTCTTTGTCGTAACAAAAATTTGCAAATTCACTTTCCGTCTTATTTCCAGGCATTTAAAAGTATAACCTGTCTATGAAAAGGTTCTTTTGAATCAGAAAAAGAAATAACGTTTGGTTTCCCAAATGTCAGAAAATATTTACAGATGCAATAAAATGTACCAATCTTCTCAAAGAAAAAAAATTGAATAAATATGTATCAATATATTTCAGTGTAACAATTCTAATGAGTGCCGATTCAATTTCTATAGAAAGAGACATGTTGCAATGCAGATTTTTATTCTGGTTCAAATTTTTCATACATATATGACTTTTAAAAAGAAAGAAAGGGACCACAAATAAGAGAATTCATCTTCAGGTTAAAAGAAAACCATATTTTCTAAGTAGGCATTGTCAAGGTGGCTAGATATAACTGAATAAAGATCTCCATGCACTACAGGCAGAGACCAGGTTCTCCTTGACAATGGATTCATTATAGAATATTCCCTCATGAATTAAATATTCAATATTTTTATTGGAGTTGTAGAAATCTTCAACTATGTTTTCCTCTGTTTCTACATCACTGCACCACCACTACTACGATCGCTAAAAATTACTCTACACTTGTGGACAAATATAGCCAAGTTCTAAGAATAAAAATGCTAATGTTTTTCAAGTGATGTTTAAAGTTATTTTCAAGTATAAGTTGAGAAATTATCTTTTTTTTTTGCTATTCATTTTCTACATACTTGAATGCAAGCCAGCTTCAGTTGAATTGGGATTAGATAAACTAGTATGAGAATTAGTAGACAAATATGGTATGGTAGATATCAGAATTGAGATTATTTTCGTAAATATTAATATTCTTGGATGTGACCGTCTTTCCCCTTAGGCTGTTCCAGGCGTTTGCTACTCTTGCCATGAAGAAAGTTTTTCTAACACCAGTGGAGGTCTGAATTTCTAGTTTATGGCTATGTACTCTGGTTTTACTACAGATAGATGAAGCCAGTATTTTTTTATCGGGGCATTTTGTGCAATGAATGTCTGTATTCTAGAGTCTCTAGATTGGTTTTTTGATTTCAGTATAGGATAGATTTCCCAGCTTTGGAATGATTTTAGTGACTCTGTAATCTCTCTATGGCATCTGAGTTGTACTTTATATGGAGAGACCATTCACAGACTCATAATGGAGACATACCAGAGACTTTAAAATAGCTGGAAGCTTTCCTTATCAATGAACTTGAATGATATGTAGCCGAGTGTTCTATTTGTTGTATAAACTCAGTTCTAGATATGCACAGTGAATTAAAGTGAGTTTCTTACATAGATGCCAATATCTTTCCCCTCTGTTGTTTCTTTCAATGCGTTTTATGTTCTGTCATCTTTGATCATGGTGTATTTTCATCTTGTGCTGTTTCTGCCTTAGTGCATGACCATACATTTGTTGGGATGAAATTTCATCTGCATAGATCGGGCCTGCTGTCATAATGTGAAGAGGTCCTCCGTAAGTAGGTCTTCAGATTCATTAGACATGAACGGGTAGTACAGCTTTGTGACATCGGCAAACATAAGGGTACGGATATCTGTTGGCAGATTGCACATGAACTATGAGAACAGCATGAGCCTCAGCATGAAGCCTTGAGAAATTCCTCTGAAGAAGGGGGGCGTGAATGACTTTTCTTCGTTTATACAAACTTTTTGGCAGTGGTCAGTCAGGAATGATTTAATCCACTGCAGCATTTGTCCACTGATGCCATTGCTCTCCACTTATGCACTTTATTAATCATGTCAAGATCCTTTTTATAATCAAAGTACAGGATATTTATTGGGATGTTATGTATTAGGGCTTCCAACCAAGTATTTAAAGTGTCTTAGATATTTGTGGTTACACTTTTTCCTTGTGTAAATCATGTTGTTCTTCATGTCATATTAAAGGCACAGTATAATGTGTGCTAATAGAACTGTTCAAATCTTAAAGATGGGTATTTTGAAATATTGTGATTATTGAACTATAACTAGAGAAATTTGGTTCAATTCATTTGTAAAAATTGGTACATGCCGTGTTTTAATTTTAGGCTTTTCTCTGTAAATATTTGATGTTTTTATTTATGACATTTGGTATTCTCAACACAACTCATTACTTCCCTTCAGTAATCATGATTCAAGAATTTTTTTCTATACTTATCGATCCATCTTTGTTTTCCTTTAATAGTATTTATATGATCATAATGTTTTCGTTGGTAATTTAAACCCTTCCTCACTTGGCACTATACCTTTTCCTGAACCAATAAAAAAATGTGGCAAGCAAATTAAAAAGACATATGAACATAAGTGATCTTATATATACTGTTACTGCTATAGTTGCTGCAAATGTTGATTTTTTTTTTTTGTCTAGAGAAATCTTTTGAAATTGGTCTCCTATATATTTTGTTTGAATGATTTTTCAGTTCTAACTTAGGTATCAGATTTATTACTTTTTCAGATCTACTGAACTGAGCTTTTGATGTTGGCTAGTATGAATTCAGGTCATAGCTCGCTTCATGAAAATAATAAAATTGTCATTACTTTGCCATACTTTTCAATCTCTCTCAGAAACGGTACATATGATTTAGGTCTTGTAAGGTAATATGAACATATCATTAGTATTTCAAAAATATTTTGCATATTAGCGACCTGATCTGACTTTCTGTCATAATATTGTACTCCTTTTGATTTGGCTTTCATACAGAGGAACTTTGTGTGTGTGTATGTGTAAAGTGAACAAGATATGTTGACGAAAGTGACTTAAGTTCAGACTCACTTTCACTTAAATCAAAGTAAAACTTGAAAGGAAGTTCCTATTCTGGATCATATTATTGGCTATGTCCTCTGCATCTGACCTGTGAGCATAAACTTGTTTAAAAGAGAAAGCATGAAGACTATGGAAGGAGCGGCACATCAAGGAATACAATTGTCTTTTGACTCTCATTTCTAGATTTTTTTTTTTTTTTTTCTTGGAAAAAAAGAAAAAAAAAAAAAGATTGACATTTCTGTCTGAATTCCTGAGATGAAGAATTATCACTATGCATATGTAAGATTCCACTATAGATGGTAGACTTTTTGCTCCCACATATTGAAGGGGGCTATTGCTCCCCTCTCCACTTACACGCGCCTGAGGAAGGTTTTTGGGTACAATGGCAGACACAATATGTGGGGGGGGGTATACCACCAAGATGAGGACTAGCCAAAAAATAGTGTATAGCTTTCATATTTTGCATTAAACCATCTGTCAATAAGTATTTTTTAAATTATCATATGTCCAACTTCATTTATATTCATATTAAATGAATGATCAGATTATGGGTTTAAAAAAAAATCAAACTAATTGAGCAACTTTGATCAAAATATTCTTATCTTTAAATCAAGACTCAAAGTTAAAGTGACTGACATACAGATGTGTGTTGTAACTGAATAATGCACCTTAGTTTTTATAAGATATATCGTTCTTTTTCTCTCACTTTATTTAACTGCATGTGTGTTGCAGATCAATTCATCATCATCAGTTTGTTAGTCCATCATTGGACATAGACCTTCCACAAGATTTGCCAGACCTCTCTATCATGGGCATTGCAGAGCCAGTTTTTTCTGAATTTATTGAGCTCGTCACACCATCTTACTTTCTGTTGGCCACAGCCTTGTACCTAATCTCTGGGGATCCATGTTTATGAGTCATGATGTCCAGCATTTGTCTGCCAGTCTTGCAACATGTCCGACCCATCACCATTTGAGTTTTCTGACAGTTTCTATCTCTTATATATTGTGCTGTTTTATGATCTCTCCATGTGAGGTTGAACTTGATTCTCTCATTTGCATGTTGCATAGTTCTCAGTTTGATGTCAATCTTTTGGTTAGGTTCCATGTTTCAGCTCCAAAAGTGACTATCAGTTTGATACATTGGTTATATACCAATTTTTTTAGGATTAGTGGGATTTTCTTGTTCTTAAAAGTGGAGCTTGCTCACCTAGTGTGATTCTTCACTTGATTTCTTCTTCTTTTAATGACTACATGGAGATTCACTGTCCTCGGTAGATGGAGCGGTCTAAAAAAAAGTGGAAGAAATTTACGTGTATGATCTTCCGTAGCAAATATTTCCAAAGATTGAAAATGCTGAGAACAGAACCTTTAATGGAAGATTGCAAATTTTCAGGACTTATCTTACAA